>VWZF01003842.1:1035248-1175055 GCA_013396755.1 Sclerurus mexicanus
AAAGATGGCGCGTCACGTCCCCGTGCCCATCCCGGCCGCAGGACCGAGGGCTCCGCTCCGCCTCGGGGTGCGCTCCGAGTGAATTCCTGGGGCAGGGGCAGGGCTGCGCAGCTGAGGGTTGCGGTGGGCGCTGCTCCATCAGCCCTCTCGTCAGGGCTGGTTCACAGGCTTACATAAATCCAGGGTGTGCCTTGGCCCCGTGTCGCCCCTCTCGCCTGCTCCGCGAGTTCACCGTGCGCGGCCAGGGCACTTACCAATCTTCTGAAAGCGCCACCAATGTGCTATTGGCGGCGTTAACAAGCCCATGCTGTATGTTCTCATGCATGCCTAGGTTTGGCATGACCATTCCCATTCTTGAAATCAGAAGAATGTACATAAGGGAAGGGTGCACAAGTGCAATGCTCTCAGGTCTTCGCACCTCTCCCCGGTGCATTGGCTCCTGAGCTTTGCTGCCTTCCCTGGTGAGGACTCCCTGATTGCTTTTCAGTTGTCCCAGGGCCTGCTGGATACCTCAGTGGCGTTTTGGCTTTCTAAAATTTAAGCCAGGCTGCCTGCAAGGATTACACGGCTGAACAGTCAGGTCTTGGGAATGCTTTAAGCAGCAGGATCCCAGGATCTACCGGCCAAAGTAAGTTTAGATACACACGATGTAGCAGCAGTTAAGTCTAGCAAAAATAAACTTTGGTCTGCCTGTACACCCTGCTTCTCATACTCTTTCCCATGACACCTATTTATGGCTATGTTTCTTAATTTTTTTTTTCCTTGGCACTTGTTTTCAGCTGTTGTTCATGCTGGTCCCCACTTTATTGACAGGGAGCAACCTGTCCCTGTCAGATGGGTACTGGGCTAAATGGACCTCTAGTCCAAGCCAGGAGAGCAAGGACCAGCTGAGCAGACCCCAAGACGGTGCCTTTCTCTGGGAATTAAGCACCTAGGCAACGCTTCTGCACTCAAAAAAGGCTTAAATCCCTTGAAAACCCCCCAGTCCTAGGCAAGTGCCACTGGTATTTCAGTAAAACCAGCAAGGGCCAGGAGGCTGATGCGGCTTTACTGCCACCAAGGTTACACAGCACAGCCACAGAGCTGTAGACATGGGAGTCCCAGTGGCAACCTGTGCTCCTGCTTAGTTGCCCACTCTCAAGAAGGTCAGATCTCAGCTCAGACAAGCTGCCTTCAAGGGCACCCAGCCCTCTTCACTCTGTCTGCCACAGACAACTTAGAGAAAACTGGTTCATTCAATGCCCTGGAGTTTAGGTGCCAGTTAGTTGCTAATTCAGGCAGACTAAATCCTACTTTTAAGCCAGTTTATTTTAAACTCCTGGAGAACATGGTAGGATTCGGTCCAGCCCATCCCATCTGGCACTTCAACTACTGGAGAGGAAAGTGAGCCAAGATTCCCAACCCTGAGCTTACAGAGTGGTTGCCCTGAAGCAAACTCCCTAATAACACTCACACGAATCTGCTCTACTTCTTGCAGCCAAGAAGAAAGAGACGTCTCTTCTACCTCTGAACCAGGGTTTCCTGTTTACTGAAAAAAAAAAGAGATAACAGTATTTTATCCTTGTTTCAGATCTTAGAGTTGCCGAAGGACTGCACGCACGTGTCCCTCCTCACTGCAGACAGTTGCCCGCAGACAGAGGGCCTCTCCCACGCAAGTCCTCCCTGCCAGTAGCTCCAGTGCTCTTTTCTGGTACCCCTGCTGCTATCCAGTTTTCCTCAGCAGCAGAGGCAGGGCAGAGCAAACACGGTGCTTGATATTTATACATTATATATGGTTTTCTCAAGGAGAGCAGTGAAACTAAACATTGCCTTGTGTGGTTGTACGGCAGAACTGTAAAACAGCAGCAGTGAAAATTAAGTCAATGACTTATAGTACATCAACTCACCCTTGGAATATTATCTTTCAAAGTGCAAAGAAAAGGAGTGTTACAGATCGATAACATAAATTTTACTGAGTTTTCAGATAAGAATCGATGACCAGATACAAACACCTGAGTGATTTTTTTTCAAGGTATTTACTAAAATCTTCAGGAGGGAAGTTAGCCATAGCCTAAGTTGAAGTGCACTGAAGCAGTTATCATGTGTGTGCTAAAAAGAGATCATAAACTGATTGGACTAAAAATATTGTTGAGAAAGATAAGTAGGTGCAATTAAAGATTTTATCAGAATTATAATGTTGTTCTCACTTGAATGCTTCAAAGTGCAACCTGTCTTGCAGCTCATGAAGATTTTTTTTAATTACAGTGATTAAAGCTCCTGCTACAGATACAACACTATGTCTTGTTGTTCAGTTTGAAATCAGAGTTTTTCAGTAAAGTACTACGCATTCTGAATTCATGTATGTCAGCATAAATTTGCAGCAGCTCCATGACAGTGAGTAGAATGACACCTGTTCAAGCCACATTCAATCAAGTCTGGTTCTTCATATCATCATTGGCTCACTGATAACTCCCTCTCTCCTACAAGCAGCATCTGAATCTTGCTTGAAATCTATAAAGTTACTCAGCGGAATTCTTCCTGAATTTCTACTATAATTCTTTCTCTTTTGCATACATGGAGAAGATAATAAGATGGAAAACAAGCAAGAAACAAGAATACGAGTAATATTTCCCTACTGTTCTTCTGAACAATAGAACAAGCCTGCAGCACTGAGACCTGCACAAGTCACATTGGTACTCAGATTCTTCAATGTGTGGTATTAATGTTCACGAAGAGTGGATTGAGATCAATAGTTCCAAAACTTTAGTGGTCAATGAACCACTGTCCATTCCTGGAACTTCCTAAGTACCCAGTACACATTTTTCATAAGGCTCCATCTATTCTTATCATTAAAGTTTCAGCTGAAAGCATTACAAAGGTAATGTAAGGCCTAGATTTCATGAGCCATTTCTACAGTCTCATTTTCTTTCCTTTCCAATGAGTATCTACTTGTTTAGGAAAATTTACCTATGTTTTAGTGGTATAATAAAAACAATATTTAAACCTGTGGAGTAACAAATCTAATGTGTGAGCTGTCTTGAATCCAGAATCTTAAGTCAGAGACATTTGTGGAAAGGGCATCTTTTGTCAGCTGAGATGAGCAGACTTTCAACAGGGAATGAATAGTAGTCTATTTCCCCAAGGAAGCACATTACTCCTTTTTTTTTTCCTCTGCTACTTCAAAAAAGTCTGAAAGAATGCATAAAATAGAAAAATAGCTTTGCACTTACGGAATCAAGCAATGGTCTGAGGGATTCGTTAAAAAAACCCGGATTAGTCTAGGTGTGGGTCTATCTATAACTTGAGGAGAAACAGTCTCTGTGTATCTACGCACCTCCAGATCATTGTTGGAGGAGATAGCTGTTGAATAAACTCAAGGATGAAGGAATCCAGGCTGGACACACTTAATGTTTGTGTTCTTCATGTTTGAATACAGTGTGATAGAATGAACAGGGAGAAAAGAAAAGCTTCATCCAGTAGATAGAACCCAAAGAGGGGAATTAAATGTTTCCAAAAGGAGCTTAAAGCACGAAAGCTGTGGGAAGCCTTTCCTAGTTGTTTGTAATCTTTCTTTAGATGTTCCTACTCCAAGCAGGGCTTGATTTCCAGTGATGCTTGATTCCAGTAATTCCTGGTCAGCACACACTGACATGAGGATGTATTTACTGATGGTTCTAGGTCCTGTTTCCAGAACAGAAGAGCAGGTAGCCAGACAGCCAAGGGAAACACATGGTATGACCCCTAAGTTTGCCCGATGTCTATTTGAGATGAAAGAAGTAAAAATAATTTGCATTATCAGCTTTGAATCAGTGACTCTACTTTGATCAGCCTTGCCTTTTCCATTTAGAAGGAATTCATCCAGTTTAAAGCTTACTCAAAGACACTGAGGTAAATCACTAGTTGCAATGTATCCTGAACTACAATTAAATTGCTTTTAGTGCAGTGAGTTTGGATGATGTAAGAAAATTTGATTTATGTAGAAATGATTGAAGCTAGAATAATTCCCACTACAAAGAATGACAGAAGCCTAATGAAAAATGCAAATGGCTTAAAAACCTGTATACAGGACTTTGAGCTTTAATTTGCACCTTCTCACACCTTGTAAATGTATGAATTACACCAGATCATGGTCTCTTACAGTTACACATTGTCATGTGCCTGCAACAGTGTCTAAAGACTCATGCCTGTTCTGCAGTAAATAGTCAGGCAAAGGATGTGTTCTTGAACTGAGTCAGTCCAAGAGGTGATGCTGAGATGAAATCTCAATAAAAGCATGCCAGTCTGCAGTTTTCACATGTCCTTATTAGGTCCATTGTTGTCTTTAGGCAGATCTACAACCCACGCAAACATACTAGACCTCCTTATCTTCCTAATCTGCTGAAAAAACGTTGCTCGTGGTTTCGATACTCTTTGTCAAACCTCTCATCTGGTTTTTTTGTTTCATTCTGAAGACTATTTAATAATTTGCTATGCACAATTTGTTCAGCTTTCTTGCCCTTCTTTGAACCTTTTTCTTGTTCTTTGTAGCATGAGAGCATTAGTTGCAGACAATATTCCACATGTGAGTTTTCCATAAATTTCCTGCACATTCTGCACGTTTTCCTCTCTATATTTTCCTTTAAGAATTCTAATGTTATATCCCCTTTCCTCCTCTACCACTGAATACTGGGTTGACAATTTTATAAAACTGTGTGTCATAGCTCAGAGATTGCTTCTACCTCTTCTCTTCTCCTTAGCATTTCTCTCTCTACATGAAATGTTAGGATTTTTTTGACTGGGAGTACCTAGCTTTGCTGTTACCAACACTGATTTTTTTTCCTGCCATTTTAACCCAATAACTCACAGCTTGAAATATTTTTTTTCCATCTGACTTCCATCTTTGCTGCCCAGAGTAACTTGCCATCAGGAAACTCTCTAACCTCAGACTATGCTTCTTTTTCCAAATAATTTCTATGTCAAACAACACAAATCCAGGGACAGATTTCTGAGACTTCACTGAGGACTTCCCTCTCCTCCCTTCTCCCCAAAAATTTCATAAAGCTATGAGATTTTTTCTACAAAATGCATATCAATTTTTCCTCATTATTTGACATATGTTCATGCACCTGCTAACTACTGTATTTTCTACCAATTTGTTCAATATTTCTGCAATTCTTTTTTTTTTTTTTAAATCTGTACCTTACTAAGTTTCCCATGTTTAATTATAGTCAATGTAGCATTAGAAGGTTCAGCAGCAAAACTTTGACAAAAAAAAAGTGACTCTATGTTGGTAAGGTTTTGTTAATTTTTTTTTTTTAAGGAAATAGATAAGACAGATAAAGCTGTTAATCATAAGACTATGAATAAATTATGAAGCACACATAATCATTTTGTGGAAAACTGACTATGATTTTGACAAATGTATTAACACTACATAACAGCAAATAAACCTGTTTAAAACATTTCTGCTTCTTCATGAGGCTCGTGTTTCTGCCTGTGATTTCCAATCAGCAATTTAATAATTTTTTTCCAGTCCAGCAATTAATTTCTTAGTGAATTTTTTTTTTTGCTGAAAAAGAAAAAGTAATTTGGCAAAAAGAAATGTTCAATACTTATAAATACTTTATTTATTTTTTTTTTCTGATTAGAGCATGTGATATCTTCATCTTCAAAAGCAGAAACCCACCTCCATGCATAGAATGCTAAGCAGCATTCAGGGTACTCCTCAGTGCTGGTAAAGCAGAGAGAAAGCAATCACAGGGATGCTTTTAAATACTCCTTTGGCACTGGAAGTGCTCATGGCTGCCTGTTCCCCCCACCTCAGGAGGTACAGGTGTGGTGTCAGGAGGTGCTAGGGGCTGGTTCAGTGCCTGTTGCCCACCAGACACAGTGTTCGTGGGAGCTTGGGTCAGCACTGCGATCAGGATGTTTCCTGAGAGCTGCTCTAACGTGGACACACTGTTCCCCCCAGCCCAGCAGCTCCGGATATTTAGAGATGTTTGTTTCCCCGTTGGTACGTGTACCAGCTTCAGCTCTGGCACGTTGTGGGACTCTGTCAAGAAGAATGATGATGCTAGGCAAGCATCATCAAGATGCAAGAGAGGCAGCAGGGATGGTACGCAGGGTTCCCACTGCCTGCTTTGGAATTAACCCAGCACATGAAGTAGTCACTGTAACAACACTCAGCCTTTGTGTTTTTCCTCTTTTCTGCCTTCAGATTAGCAATTCTGGGCAGGCACTAGCTCCGAGGACACAATGGGGCACAAAGCATGCTCTATTTCAGACACTGTTATTTCCCCACAACCAGCAGCAGTCTGTGCTCCAGCATGAACCTTTCTGACAGTGTTATGTCAGTTCCCCTCCGTGCTCCTCTTAATATGTTTTCTGTTCTTTCTCCAAGTATCTTGAGCATTGCACCAAGCCACAAATCTGATGCTATAATGTAGTATTCAGAAAGAGAAAATGCTATTGATTCAAGGCAAAGGAATGAGCCGCTTTTGCAGTTTTATCTAACTCATTGGAGCTCTGTAGTTATTTAGTTACATTGAATAATTCAGAGGGGAGGCTGTCTGAAGTGCAACAACCTCTTTGTTTCCTATGAAGGATGATGCATGATCGTAGGGCTTCAGACATCTATCCAGCAACTGGCACAGACTTTTTTAGAAGCACATGCTTTTATACATTCAGAGACTAGCTCCCAGCACCCATCCAGGCCCTCTGCCAAATCTTTTCTTTTTCACAGTATAAGGCAAAATTCTATTCACAGTTTTGTCAGCATTACTCTACCACTTTCAGCGGAGTCACACCAGAGTCATGCTGGGGCAAATGGGTTTGATAAAATCTTTAATGTTTCAGCAACTCTGCACACACCACCCTAAACTTTCTGCTCCACCTGGCCAGTGGGTCTCCCTACCTGCTGACTTGGCACACAAGCTGATGCACAGATACCAAACAGATATCAGTCCCCAGACAAACACCAAAACACGTGTGACTCAGGTTCTAATCCCCCTGAGTCCTCATGCCAGACCTTGCCGGAGACCTCCCTGCTAACCTGCACCCCAGGCAAATGCCCCCACCACTTCCACTCAGGCTAATTTTCCTGCACCTCCTCACACAAGAAACCTGACTACCACTACTCCATGACAAGAGGAATGACCTTCCTTGAGGACCTTTCTTTGTTGCATCAATCTTCCCCATTTCCATGCAGCTTACCCTTCCCTTAGAGATGAGACATTATCATAAGGAATAAAAACTGTTTAAAAACCTGTAGAGCATACCTGGATTCCTCAGAGAGTTGCAACTGAAAAGCAAAAGGGCAGTGACACAGAATTACATGGGCATCCTCCTCCTGGGGACTCCTCTGCTAGCATTTGACATGGACCCAGTCAGAGGCATGCTGCTGCATCTGCACAAACTGCTGCAGTGAAACCTTGGAGTTTCTGTCAGACTGCTGGATGAAATCACAGCTTCCTTGCTGGTGTGCTCTGGCTCTCTTTCAGGTCCACACAGGCAGCCTTTCCTGCGGACGTTTGGAATTCAAAAGTTGCTTTGGTTTGTTTTTCTTTGAGTTGGTTATGCTACTGTGCTGCTGGAGGAAAAAAAACAGACAAGGGAAAGAAGGAAAGAAAAAAGATTCCTGCAGGTTTTTGCTGTCAATGGTGCAGGAGGATGAGTAAGCCGTGCAGACAGCTAAAAAGATTGTGCTAAGTGGTGCAAGAGGCTAAAAGCTTTCCAATATGCCATTCTATTGTGTTTGCTTGAATATTGTATATAAGCATATAAAAAGGGAACAGTTCAGCCTTAAGGCCATTTTAATGAACTGAGACAACTGTGTGAAGTACTAAAACCTCTGTCCTGTTCTGCCAAAAACACTTTCAACAAGCAATCTGAATTGATTTTCAAAATTTGGTTTTTTCTCCAATCGGTGTTATTTCTTGAAGCACAACATTACAGAAAAAAAGAAAAGGGTGATCAAACCATGAAATTCAAAATCTGAACATACATCTCACAGCCTGCAGTTTTAGAGGTCTCCTTTCGCATTTCCATCTACTAGGACAGCAAGGCCAGGATCCCCTTATTCTAGTAACACTGAAGAAATTATGTTAATTCTAAAATACCCAATTACTTGAGCTAAATATGAGTGATCTCAACTACATAGGCAACAGCTCTCTTATGATTAACACGTGTGAGCATGTTTCAACTAAATGTGAAGAACTGCAGAGCCACAAACCCTTGAAGACAGTGATCTACATTAGCACCAACAGTGTGCTGGCAGCAGGCAGGTGTCAAAAGCACAGCTAGAACTGAGAAGTCACTAACTCTTTATGTACCCTCCCCCCCATAACTATCAATGTGATATTTGTGTTTCTCATGAAGAACTGATGATTGAGACTGCTTCTCTGAGCTTTCCTGACACATATCACCATGCCAATTTACCTATTAGTCTTAATTTACTGAATTACTTATGGCTTCTCCTGTTGGTATGATAAGGTCTTGGGATTTGCCTCAAATATTTCCCGGGCACATTAGTTTTTTACTTACTGCATAGTCACAGCTACATCTCAGGGCACAATTTCACTAAATCCAGGTGCTGGAACAGGAGTGCTCGTGCTTGTCTGATCTTGCAGCTGGCTGGATCAGCCCACTGACCCAGATGAAAAAGAATCTGCTATTTTTCTAGGGCAAGTTTTCAACCAGATCAGCTTGCTGACCTATTTGATAGCATAGTCACAAGTCCTTTGCCAACACAAGGGAGAAGGGAGACATACACCTACAAGATGAAGGAAAATGCCATCTGTTTTGGTTTCAGTCTGCATGTCAGTCTCTTAAGCCTCACCATGAAGGCAAAGTTCACCACATGCTCATTGAACAGTGCAGGTCCTGGCTAAGCACAGTTGTATCATGCTTGACTCTGCATTTATGGTCACACTACCTTAACCTCAGAGGATTTACTCCAAATTTATAGTTGTCTGAGGGGTAACTCAGGCAGTCTCTGTACAAGGAGCAGCTGGTATGAAGGAAGAGGACACAGATCACCACCGGTGCAATGTTGCTGAAAATGTGTAATCACTATTTAATTTGACTTCTCAGTTTTGGCAAGCTCTTGAAAATTTTCCAGGTCTAAAAGTCCTTTCTATTCTTATGCCAAGAGGAATCTTCTTCTCAATTTCAAGGGGACAAAACCCAGAACAGGAAGCTATGAAATACTACAGCACTATAGCAGAATTTTCTGTCTGACACAGAAACCTAAAACAATTCCTGCACTGGTACTGTAGTATCTGCATGTCATGAGATCACCAGGAAATCTATTTGTGTATCTGCCTGGGCGTTTGTAAATATTTTGATGGCTCTTTACAGTTTTGCTTGGAAGTTGGATACCTGCATTAAGCAGATGAGGCTTGATCTTTCTCTCATATAACTTCTCTCCTCAATAAATTAGACATGCAGTCTAAACCAAAATTCTTATGTGATCAGTGGGGAGAGATAGTAATCTCCAGAAGGCAATTCATTCCATCCTAACACAGGTATGCTGCGTAAGTGGGGTGAACTGGCCCCTGAAAATGGCCCTCTCCCTCCTTCGCCACTGACAATAAAAATAGCCAAGGTCTTACACTGAAGAAGGAAAAGAACTCCTCTGGGCTCACTAAAGGAAAGATCTGAACCAAAGAAAACCCAGATTCATGAAGAAGAAGTGGACTGGGAGGGTAATCTAGATCTGTGTGTGTCAGGCGCTGTTTCAGCTATGCATGGGTCTGTCAAAAACTTGTGCAAGCCTATTTTCTTTCAACTCCTTGAGCTATTTGACTATGGCATGGGAAACCAGAGCATTGGAGGTCTGGTACAGGGTGTACTTAGGCAGCCAGGAAGAGCCAGGGCTGTTGCAGTTGTACAGGGGTGGAAAGAGGGGTCTCCTTTCTCAGATGGGTGATTGTTGTGGATGGGCAGTAGAAGCACATGGTGAGAAGGAGCACAGAGGTCCAAAGCCAGGGTAGAGTTTAGATCCTGCTCACCCTGAGCATGTACCCAACAATCTGGAAGACAAGAACAACAACCTGATGAAGGTTCAGAAGTCTACAGCACTTAAAAGTCTGGAAATGCTCTTCTGGCAGAGAGTGAGAGTGTGAGGCTTACAAGTCTATATGCGTGTTGTACAAAGTCAATTTGTCACTTGCTGGCTCCAGTCCAGATAGGACATAAATCTTACCATTAGTACAATTTTAAACAGACATTTCTGCTTGGACAAGAAGGCAAATGCATGTAATTTGGGAACAGAAAAACCTAAATGCTGCATGCACTCAGCACTGAAACAGTACAATTTCCAGGGCCCGTGTGCGTCACAGCTGGCGGCAATGGAGTCTGAGTGTTGGAAATGGCTTCCTCCAGGCAGAGCAGGTTTGTTGCTGTGCTATTTCTGAGCCCTCTGCTTACTTCTGTTACTGGAAAGGACTTACATTTGTTTCTAAATCTGTCTCTATTGATTAGCACTTAGTAACTGGCTGCGTGGCTTAATATAATGATCATAGCTCTTGCTCCTTTTGTTATTCCTGATGCACAGGAGACTGTTCTTCCTTTTTTTAGTTGCTGGATGTTCTTCTTAGCTTAGTTTAGCACTGTGCATACTTCACAGTCCAGTGTATTTGGAATTTTCTTTTGTAGTATTTTATACCAGCAACAAAGAGAAAAGAGTACATATTACTCATCTTGAATGAAGTTAGGACTATCTACCAAAACATTATTGAGGTGTAAAATATCACATAGCTCCTCAGTTTTTATTGTGCTACGTATTTTGTTGGCTCTCTCTGTTACAGAAAATGTGTGGTTTTCCCACAGGTGTATTAATTACACCTAAAAATTGCACTGTTTGTAAGTCTATGCTTTGAGTGAAAAATAAAGTTCATCTTCTATCAGAGCAGTCTGTTAATATTCGCCTTTAAAGATATTCATTGCAAATATCACATTATAAAATCACCATTATCTCACAAGCTACTAGATTCTTTCTGTGCTGGTTTTCCAACCAGGGCACTACACTTTTTGTGATTATATCTTTAAGTAACTTCTACTTAGCTCATGCATTCCAGCCCCTTTCCTGAGGAAAACTTGCTATCAGATATCACTTATTGGTTACGGTAATTTATTCAACTATTTTCTTTAACAATTTCTACTACTTTTCATTCTGATAAGAAAGTTAGTTGAAAACACAAGTAATATTATACATGGTTACACAAGTGGTCACTTATAGATGTTCAGTCAGATGCTCAGCAAGATGGTAACAATAGCTGGCATCAACATCAGTGGAAAGAGAATATATGGATTATTATTGTAGGCAGTGTGTCCACTCATGTGATATTCATGCCCCAGCCCTTTCCACAATAGCCATCTAACATCTTCTTCACCATAGATCGGGATAAGTTATGGTTCTTCAGGGCTTGTTGGGGAAGAGGATCAGACAGGTTTCTCAATGGGAGGGGAGATTGTCTCCCAGCATTTCCAGGAATGCTGCTGTACTGTTCACCTCGGCTTCCAGACACTGCAGCAGTGCCTGCTGCAGGTCTCCCAGCCACAAGCCACTGTCTGAGTGATACTGCCTAGGGTAAAATAGAAGTTGCCAGGTGACCACCGCTGTGATCCTTTTCAAACTGCAGAGCTGTGGTACAGTGGTACCCAGCTCCTAATGAAGACACAGATAGATTCTTCCCCATCCAACAGTTTTGCAATTGTTATTCTTCGTTTTGAGACCCAGGAACATCAGTTTTTTGGTCAGAGTCTGGATCTAAAAGAGGTCACAAAGACTTGTTGTAGATGCAGCATGAAGCCACCCATGCAGGCTGCTGCTAGAAGGTGTCTGACGACAACATCATGAATTCTGGGAGCCATCTTTGAGTCTCTGCCTCTTCCTACACAGTTCTATCATGTCCTGAAATCAACTCAAACATATCTCAGCTATTCATGACCCGTAGGAAATGGAAGCTGATCATTCACCTTTGCCCCTCTTCTGAGAAAAGGACTTTAAAGTGGTGTTGGTACTGGAAGACTGAGCAGAGTAACCCAGCAGATTATATACTCCATCCTTTCCCACTGTACAACAGGGTTTGTTTGAAAATTTACAAGAAGCTACTGCTTCAGGTATCTGGGACTGGTATCCAAGTCACCACGACTATAGACAGAACAGACATGAACACCACGGAGGCAGAAGAAAGACCCTTGCATCTGGAACAATGTCTTTACAGTGCAGAAGCGAGGTCAGTTTTGCTTATGCTGATGCTGATTTACCAGGTCAGTTCTTGAATACATATTTTTCACAAGGTGATGCTGGAGACCAGAGGCTCCAGCACTCTGCACTCTGCATACCAGCTGCATTAACACATCCTGCTTGTACTGAACACGCTCAGGAAATCATGCTCTAATATTTCGGATGTCACAAGAAGTGGCATCTCAGTAGCACTAATGCTGTTCCTGACAGTGACAGGAATGCTAGAAACATTAAGAAAGCTAGATGTCTGTTCCTGTTAACACAAAATCTTGAAGAGATGGATGAGGAAGATTACAAAAATTAGAAGAAAATACTAATATAGTCGGCTGATGCTGTTTGGCATCAACATACGATAATTTTTAGTCATCCTTCAGAGGATTCTAACCTTTATCTTGTTAGGATGATAAACAAAACCATAATTGCAGGACATACAAATGACTCATCCTGGAGGGCTCTGCTGCTTCAACTCCATTGTGATGT
Source organism: Sclerurus mexicanus (assembly GCA_013396755.1). Taxonomy (NCBI): domain Eukaryota; kingdom Metazoa; phylum Chordata; class Aves; order Passeriformes; family Furnariidae; genus Sclerurus; species Sclerurus mexicanus. Next base: position 1,047,937 of record VWZF01003842.1, read on the forward strand.
TCAACCTAAAACACAAAAATGTGGAATGTCATTTAAGAGTCAAGAAAGGCTGAGGGTGATATCTTCAGAATCTATGCTCCACTGCTCTCACAACAGCCTTCCTCCAGAGCTGGTGTACAGTGTAACAGCTCCTATATTCTGCTTGTATGGCTGTAAGAGGAAAACAGTGCAACTCAGTCACAGATGGAGTCTGCCATTTCAGTAAAATGGCCAGAATCAAATCACGCATCTACATTCAGGGAGATAGCCGTTTTGAAAGGAGATGCTAAGAAAGATCCCTTCCTTAAATTCACTGTGATGTTAAATAAAAGCAAACATCAACACACATCCCTAATCTTAATATTGAAACACTTTTCAACGTAAGGGACTTTTTTGGCCTCAGTCTGTTTTTTGTTGCTGCTTTTTATTACTAAAACGAGAGGAAGGATGATCTTGTGATTCTAGTTGAGGGCCGCAAGTCAGGAGATCAACATTAAGCTTTTCAAAATTTTCCTCAGTAGCTTTGGTCTCTGTTTCCCCTAGGAAAGAGTGTGTGATCTGCTTCCTTAGCCTGAAGGATTGTAAGAACTTTTAAAATAAAAATCAAAAATGCTGGATTTAAAGTCTGGTGATTGGATCAAATTTTGGGTAACAAGGTCTCATTACATTTCCAGCAGAAAATCTGACTAAATGAATGCTCTGTGACTGTTCATCTTGCAAGTGAGCTTGGAGTAAGCATTCAGTGCTGTACTGATTGGCACATGGCTCACCTATGAGATGCTGTTTTGAGGTCATGGCCATGTAAACACAAAAATGTCAGTTTCCAAATACATTACAGGCTGAGATTTTCTATAACAATGTAACATGGAAACACCAAGTAATGGTCCTCATGCAATCCTGTCAATCTATCTGTTACATTTACAGTGCAGTACTGCCTGAAGGCTAGGCAGTTCAGGGTCCTACTGGGCCAGGTGGGGTACAAATAAATGACTTATTTTCTTAAAGCAGGGTTTGGAGACAGAGGGAATCTTGCTACAGTCATTGCAGAATTACATGCTTCATCTGACAATGTGCACCACTTTGTGGGAATCATAGAATGGTTTGGGTTGGAAGGGACCTTAAAGATCACACAGTTCCAACTCCCCCTGCTGTGGGCAGGGACACCTTTCACTAGGCCAGCCCCATCCAACCTGGCCTTGAACACTTCCAGTGTTTACAAGGAGAAAAGCAAACACAGCAAGCTAAAGCAGAAAGAGCTGCTGCTTCTAAAAGCATTGCCAGTCAGAAAGCAGACAGCCCTAAGAGTGAATTCTGGCTGCCTGAAGCTGTTGGAAACTTCTGAGAGGGCAGGCCACGGCAGGAAATAAAACAGCACATTGAATAAATCACTTGATGCTCTGATTAAGAGGCATGGGACTGTGTATCATGTGATAGTTAAAGCCGTAAGCTCCAGCCTTGAAGATATTATTTTGTACGCGAGCAGTCTGAATGGGCAGATGGTATTCATGAGCAGGATTACTATTTCTAGCAAAACAGGTCAAACCAAGTCACTTAGAAATGGAATTAAAATGTAAAGATCATTATCTCTGTAGGTCTATGACTTTTAAAAGAGAGCTAATGAATCGGGTTTATTGTAATTGCATAATTTTAAACAACAAAACCATTCTATGCAATAGAGAAAAGTTTTGCCTTTGTTTCTTTTCTGTCAGCTAACTACACACTCGTTTTCCAGTATGGAATTTGCTTCCAAATAGGAATGGATCGGCTGACTAGTACTGACCAAAATTACTCATTTTCCTACATTACCCAGTAAGGCCACAGGCTGAGTGACTTCATATTGTGAGTGAGAGCAAATGCTACACACAAAGCATGGTTTGCTGACAGCAATGCCTGCCCTTATAAGCAGTACCCGGCCTCACTTTCCCATGGCTTTTCTGTCAACAGGCGTCTTCATGGGTGGCTGACTGCCCTGAGCCAGGGCTTAAAGCAGGTTGCATAGGCAGCTCAGGGATGAGACTCTGCCCCCTGTACAGGATCGTTAACATCAACCATGTGGCAGAGTTGTCCACATTACTTCCTATAACAACAAGGGGACAGCTTTGCTACTTCTGGTTGATGACTAGTCTGGAGCAGAGGGTAGGAGGAACTGCTTTTGCAAACACAGGTTCCAGCAGCCCTTCAAAAAAACCCCAGTCTCCCCACACTGAGGAAGGAGCAGTGACAGAGATTCCAGGGTAACATTGAGAGCCAGGCATCTGCTTGCTGGGGCAGGATGACAAGCTGGTGCAAAGTCCCTGCAAAGAACCAGAAGGTGCTTTGGAAACAGTCTAAGGGAAGGAGACATCATTCTGCCTTTTCTACATGAGCATCAGCCCTCTGGGACCATTTCTCAAAGACCCATTCCCAGCATTCTTCTTTGCCATAAGACCACCCCAAGCCCCACCACATTAGCAGAGTATTAGCAGGAAAACCATATCTTGGTTGACTTCCTGGACACCAAACACCTGTGAATTTTAAGTGCTCTGCTTTATCTTCCTGAGTCTGGGTTGATAAGACCCTCCTCAGCTCTCCACAGTTTGGCCAGGTGCCTTTTCAGCGCTGGGACAGCCTCCAAATCTCCTTGGCACCAGCTGACATTGGGCTCCCACGGCAAGCCTGGGAAGTCTCGCTCATGCCCATGTCTTGCCCAGAAGCCTGTAGACAGGCAATGTGCAGCAGCCCACTCCAGCATGTGGTGCTGGGTGCTGAGAGGCAGCTCACAGGTGCTGGGGAAGGCACTGCTGGCCCGTGTCTCCCAGCACTGCTCTGGCAAGCTGGGCCGGCCAGGGCTGTTGAAGGAGGCAGGCAGCTCCCTCACCTCGGGCAGGGGAGGATATAGCAGGCAACAGCCTCACAAACCAGAGCAGAGAGGGACCACCAGCCTTAGACAGCCCGGCTTTCTTACGAGAAACAGGGTTGCTCATCCCTGCTCATTCCTATGCCACTTCTGCATCGCCAGTCCTAGGAGTGTGAGGAAATTACACCTGGGGCTGCCACCAAGCCTATGAAGGTTTAGGCAAGGAAAAAAAAGTACCTTGCTCCACTGGCTGTTGGCAGTGTAGTGTGGAAAAGCCATGGAGCTGCAGAAGAGCAGAACTGGGGTAAAAAAGAGAGGTGAAGACTTAAGGGAGCTGTCACAGAATTAATTACTCCTTGAAGAAGACGCTCATCATCAGAGGGCTCCCATAAGAGGCATGATTTCAGCTAGGCCTTCAAAGACAGGGGCCAAAATCACCTTGTTGCGTCTGTGCAGAAAGCAGGACAGTGCTTTCCTTACGCAGTGGATGGGCTGGTTAAGCAACACCAAGAGGGCTCAGATTGCATTGGGACATTTGTGTGGTGGGCACTGCACAAACTCACAGTAAGGCAGTCTTTGCTGCAAAGAGCTTGCACTGCAGATTGGTCCACTAGTAAAAAGTAGAAGGAGAGGGGAGGCAACAGACCATCACAATTTTATCTGTGGAAGGAAAGGAGGTACAGCAGGAAACCAAAGCTGAAGGTGGTAAACTGTGGACAAAGGATAAGTGAAAGAACAGGCAGGGAAGCGCCTGGAAGTGAAGGGACTGGGATTAAGGGATGGCAAAGAGTTTGGCTTGATAGCCAATCTGCAGGGGAGGTAACCAAGGGCACAGCACAGTCCAGGAGCGGTATCAGCCGATTTTGCCTCCCTGCATGTGTTTTAAATGCACTCCCTGCATCAGCCAGCTCTGCCTCTGGGGCCAGAGAGACTGGTATGTGCAGAGCAGATGTTTAGCAGTGTGACCCTGGAGAGAAAGATTGTGTTAGATCAATCTCATACCAATTTCTGTGCCAGAAGGTGCAAAGCAAGAACTACTTTGGCTGACTGCTATATATTAAATATACAATCTTGGTCCCAAAGTAGGGGCATAACTCACTCTGCAGTGATACTTTTATTCCAAGCCTCAGATTCTTCTGCAACTAACCAAAATGTGTTTTGTGTTTCTTCTACCATGCCCACATATGAATTTAACATGCATGATCATAATGCTTGTGAGAAACACTAAAAGTGGTGCATTTAACCACAAGACACAGACAGTATAAATAGGATCTTTAGTGTGCCTCATTCAGCTATGGGACCCACAGCGATGGGGGCAGAGAGGCTGCAGTTTGTCTCTCACCTGCTCCCTCTTCTCTGGGCTCAGTCTTTCCGCAATGGTGAATACTGCTGGCAGCTCCAGTGGCTGCCCTCTTTAAAGTTTCATCTAAAGGATATTTAATGATTCCTTGTCACCTGCATCTTCCTATTTTTTTCTTTTTTTTTTTTTTCATTTCTTATTTTGTTTTAATAGGTTGGAAAGCAAGATATGGAGGGTAAGAACTAGCAAAGGGAAATCGGTGACATTCCTTTCTGGCTCACAGAAACTGGAAAAGTTGCCAATTTGTTGGCAAATATGCAAAGAACTGAATCTAAGCACTCTCATTTGATGTTGTAAACAGGATTTAAATGTAGCATTAGGCTTGTGACTTTTCTTTTGACTTCTACTATTCAAAATTCATTATTTGTTGCCTGTGACGTGGTTAAATCATATGCATTATTTCTGCTATGTAGTGAGTTTACATAAAACTGGAATGTAAGCAAAAAGGAACACCTTTTGCAAGCATTCATAGAAAATAAAAGAGAAACAAAAGTAGGCAAGTTGAGCAAGGATGGTATAAGTAAAAGATTCGGAAATATTTTATTTTCTTTTTCACTCGCATCTAGTCAAGCTATGCCAATTCACACAGAGAGAGACTAGGTACAAGGGAGGCAAAGGTTATGACTGATACAGATAAACTTCTCTTTTATCTCATTATGTGGTCAGTTTCTGAGCTGTAATTTGAACTGTGGATCAAGTAAATGTAACAAAGACACAAAGCATTAGTCAGACTTCAGTAGGCACAGGTCCTGAGATTCAGTTTCCAAACTTTCCAGTTTGTGGCTAGCATCAGATATCATAAGCTGTACATCTATTCTTTTGAAAGGGTTCAGTTGTCTGAAGAGAACAGAAGAATGCCAGCAACAAATTACATTACGCAGGCAATTAGGTTTGTGTGCTCTTTTTTGCCTCCTTCCTCCATTTATCAGATTTTCCTGTAAATTCCAGCTTGTCTCTTCACAAACACCTTTATTTGACAGTCCCCAGCAGAGAAGCAGCTTTTGACAGTTTGGCCTCAGCCTTTCAGAAAGAAAGAGAGTTGTTTGGGCTTTTCAGGCCATATGCTCAGCACACGGGTGTCCCTTCGTGTAGATTGATGTGTCATCACCACACCTTAATTCTGTAGTGATTCAGAGAGGCATAAGTGCAAGGACATGCCAGGCCCCATTCAGCAAGATGGCCAGCATGCAAATGAAAGATAAATAAATGACAAACTGCTACAGCGTCAACTTGCAGAGTGTCAGGTAGCTCTTGGAAAGTGTTTGAAACTTTCCACTTCAGTTAATTTCCATGGAAGCTGAGAGATTTCAGCATGGCCAGAGCTGGTCTGTCACTTTGTAATATTGAGCCTTAGAGATCAAGGGAAGTGAGTTGCTGCAGAGATCTGGAGCTGTGGGAGCTTTGCTTGTGCGACAGCTACAGACTCAGCAGACATGGCTCTGGCTGTGACTTCTGCAGCCTGTTGTTTTTCTATGGCAGATAAAGGGAGGTTCCAGGCACTCTAGACTCTGAAGCATTCCTGAATAAATCCAAGGCCACCTCTGTCTTGTTTAAGGATTAAATTCTCATTTTTAACTGTCCTGAGGAAAACCCTCCTCTCCTTCATCTCCACAGTGCAGGCATTGTGTGAGCCTGTAGACCACTTATGGCACAGATAACACTATCATGGCCATAGTGACATGTTTATTGGTATCTACGTTGCACACAAAAGGAGAGATTTCTATTTATTGTCTCTGATTTTAGTATCTGTACTGTTATATGCTAGCTATTCAAGTTCATTGAAAGGAGGTATATTTATCAAAGCTGGTATATTAATTTTAGCAAATATTTACATATATGTGCTCTCGTATCGGGTGCGCCCGTGACAGACTAAGTAAAATCAGTTTAGCAGACCAGAGCACAAGAGGCAGCAAAAATAACTCTCTAGCCTGTGCTGCCTTGCCTTACCAAGAACCCACATCACCTCCTTTAGTCACTCTGATACTCAGTAACTTTGTAGTTTCATTATGCAAACAATTTAGAAAGAAGTTAGTGCTTTTGTGTTGCTTCCCTTCGAAAGATTTATGGGAGTGTGTCTCCCTCAGGTTAGGGCTCATTAATGTGCTGCTATGCTTATCCCCTGGAGTGTGCAAGGCCTCCAGTGTCCCGGGTGGTCATTTACCTACATGGAAGTCACGGCAGAATCTGAACTCTCACATGGAAGTAGTGGGCTGTGGAGTCAACCTCTGACTAGGACATCCCTCTCCCCTGCAGTGTTGCGTGTTGTAACACTGACTGTGTGCTACACTTCAGGCTGAGATGCCTGAGAGCTCCCTAAATGGAATTGCAAAGACAGGAGAAACTAGTCGCTTAAGTATGAGAAGTGCTGTGAGAGAGAGATTTAACAGTGCCCAGTGGAGATGCCCCACTAAACTAACGCAAACATAATAAACAGAAGACCTGCAAATTATCCAAAGGAATTAAGCAATGAAATGTGGCAGAAAGCCAAGCAGCAATACTGAGTCTCTTAATGCAAAGGGAAACTACTCAGCAAACATGCAGTTTGTAATACAAGAAGGAGGGAGAGACAGATACCTTTTAAGATGATGATTTGTGTTGTATTAGTAATCTTCTGTGTATTTTTTCTTACAGAAGATACTTATATACATCCAGTTAATGAAGGATGGTCACAGAAATTATTCTGGTTTAAATATATTCTTTGAAGCCAAGTGGTTCTCCTTTAGAAATAAAACCCAGGCTCTAAAAGTGTTTAAAACAAAAAGGAGAACTACTTTCCATAAATCTGCTGTATTCCAGGGTTCCAGGGTTATAGTATGAGAAGAAGGTATTTTCAGGTAAAGGAAAAGGTGCCACAGAAGCGAAACATCACACATGCACTTGCATTTCTAGCTCCTGGAATCTCAAAATACTAGGACCAAGTCACTGGTCACTATGGTTACAGACAGACGTGAAAGCTCCCTTTGAACAGACTATCAGCTGCTGTTGCTACTGAGCCCTACAGACAGGCAGTGAAAGATGAGAGAGTGGCAGCCTATCCCCAGCCTGCAGCAGAGGGTGCCCATGGCCGTTCAGAGGTCTCTCAAAACCATGCCCTGCTAATTAGTAGAAGTAGTGCTGTAATGTACAGACCATGGCAGGGCTAGCACAAATTCAGCACAGACAGTGGGATTGTCTGCAAGAAGCTGATGTGCCTCTCTGATGCAAAAGCAGGGAACAAACTAGGCATTAATATGCAGCCACTGGCAATTTAGGCAGCATCCATAAGCAAAGAAGCCATCTTCAAAGGTGGGGCTGAAGTGGAGGTAATGACTGAACTCCGTAGGGACACATCCCAGTGCAAACCAGTTCTCTTCTTTGCCTGTACTCCATATCATTTAGTGTTTCCATAACAAAAGTGTCCAGTCAACACAGCAACATGCAGAAACCCAGATGTGCCCGAATCAAAGACTCTCTAGCACAAGTTATTGTCCTCACTCTAAGTGTGGCTAGGCAAAGATAAAATCAAACCTCCCACAACTGAAGTGAATTGTGTCCTTATATAACACTTATTTTTGGAACATTATTTGTCCTCTGAGTCAGGAAGCCTTGCACTCCACTTATGCCACACTGCCCACTTTTCCTTAGGATATGTCTGTGTGTGCATCTGGATGTCATGCGTCATTTTACAAATTGCTCTAGCTGCACTCTCAGGTAAATATATCATTAACAGTTTTCCCAGTCTTGTTACTGACTTGGCTAACCATTAACAAAATCATCCTTTTTACAAAGTCCATAAAGTGTATGTAAGCACAAGGGGCAATTTTCTTCCCCTCAACGCACTAGGCTCTGGTCTTTGAAGATGCAGGTGATGAGTTGTAGTCCCCTGAAATGTTTTTCCATTTACACATGTGAACTAGAAATATATAACTTGTTGCTCTATGCAAAACTTCAAGACACTTTGGACAACTGTTTTGTACCCCTACATAAACTCTCAGTATATAAAGAGGATCTTATGAACTTTATTTGTGGTTCTCCAGCTTCCCGTGTGCTGCTGGACAGGGGAGAGTTGGGAAAATAGTTAATCACTAGCCTCGACTGTAGAAAGCAAAATATGGTCAAACAGCACCCAGGACAGGCAGGCTGGTATAAAATGATGTGTCAAGAGGTGAATGGGTTGTTTTCCTGAGGGAAAAGCATGGTGAGAGATAACAGAAGGCCCAAAAACTGAAGACTGCTGTCAGTAATTAAAGTTTTGGAAAAACATAACACAGTAAACAAAGATGGATAAGAAGAAGCACACACAGAGAGAGAGAAAGCAGCAAGGTATTTTCTGGGAAAAGCAAAGCCTGTTGTGTGACTACTCCCGCATCTCTAGGCATAATCAGAATTTTGACTCAGCCCTCTAATAAAAAAGCACTGCCAACTATGTCCAGTGAACTAATAAATGCTGTCTTGTTTTGAAGAAAGAGCTTCATCACTACAATTATTTCTGATAGCACTACTTGCCTAGAAGCTGTGTGCCTTAAAAAAGACTCCTTGGCATGCCCATGGAAATGAGTAAGAGCTTGACTCACAGACTTTGTCTGAGGGATCTGTTGGACCCACTCCATGAAGAAGCTACATTCTTTCTCGTTTAAGGTTGTATTTGGGGAGACTGTGAAAAAGGCTGGGATTTTGAGAAGGAACTGTGACAACTTGTTCCCTGAGGAGGAACTTAACACATGCTTTCAAACCTCATTATCAACCAAGTCTTCAAAAAATGTTTTTCTGTGTTGTGTGTCAGTGTGAAAGGTTCATTGACTCACCACCCAGGAATGGGAAAAGTGAAACTTTGGGTGAAGCTACATGCCTTATGGCTTTGGCACAAGTTGTTCTTAGGACCATCAAAAGGGGATGGTATCTTCTCCCTTGCCCCAGCTTTCTCTTCCTTCCTCCTCTCCTGGCCTTGTGCTGCCAAGCCATCAGGCTACCCTGGCTCTCTGACTGGTTCCATAAGTAGCAGAGTGCAGAAGGGAGAGCTGGAGACTGAGTAGTGGGAGGGACGCAGAGAGGAAGGAAGACCTCTCCTTCTGCTGGCAGGGAGGTGTTGTTACAGCTTAGTCACCACGTGCAGCTTTCAATGCTGAAAAATGTGCAAACACACTGGTAGACATTGGTACGAAACAAATAGTTGAGGTCACAGGAAAATCACTTCTCCCTCTAATTGCCTTCAGCTTTCAAACTTCAAAGTAGCGTATGAATTGTTGTGAGAGAAGGTTGACTTTCAAGTTGTGGGTTACATTTCAAGCCCAAGATGATGAATGTCAATAGATGTACTTACAATTTCCCTTCAAGAGAGCAGAATGTTCTGCCACTGAGAGACTGTACCGTACATGCTTTCTGGCTTTCAGAGAGAAGGCAGGTGCATTTTTCATACAGTATGTCTTCCCAGCCATAAAGCAGACAAGGCATCTGTCGTTCAAAATAGAATAAAGAAAGCCAAAGGCAAAAAAACCCCCAAGTTAACAAAGATCCATTTTACATGTAGAAGATGCAGGCAATAAAGTCTTGAGTCACCCTTAACAAATTCTTCTGCTATTTTGTGACTAATGCGTTAAAATGTGTAATCCACAAATGTCCAACTCTTTAGGATTTTACTAAAAGCTATTTGCTGATTTAGAGCTAGAGATAGCAAAATGAAGTGAAAAAGCAGGGCCTTTTAGAGAAAGGGAAGCAATCAGCACTAATGGATTTACTGTGCAAAAGCCTATGTGGTTGAAAAACTATGCACGTACACACACATCTGGCTGCTTCAGCTGCCAGTAGTCATGAATACAGCTTGCTGATGCCAAACAACAGCCCATATCAATACAATAATTTATTTGTTCATTTTTATAACGTAGATCTCAAGTTATTAGCCACAACTTCAGCAACAACAGAAAACAAACAGCTAGGTTTTCCAAGAGAAATTTAAATTTGAACAAAGTTAATCAAAGTCCATGCTAAACAACTTAGCTAATAGATTGGCAGGGCTTACCTACTGAGTCATGAAGGCACAGCTCCAGCATTTGGAATGACAACAACTGGGGTATCACTGCCAAAAGAGAGGAAAAGCTCATTCCCTTTCTGATTCATAACTCTGGCCCCAGCATATAGGTCAGACATGTGTACCTTTGCTACTGCATATATTCAGCACCTTGTCACACCAACAATATATTTAAAGGAAATACAACCTCAGAGTTATAGACACATAAGGATGAAACCTTTATCTAAAAAAATCAATAAAAAGCAAAATTTTGAGGAGAGCATGGGCGGTAAGTGAATAAAAGTCATTGTATAGACTCACCTTAGATAAATAAACTAAATCTCTGCCCAGCAATATAGACAAGTGCATGTAGGGAAACATTTATCTGGTGTCTGCGAGGAAAAGGAACAATTAAGCTGAGCTCTGGATGAAGAAACTTGGCTGTTGGGATGTAAAGCCAGGGCTCAGAGTTATTTATCTTCCCTTCATTCTGTTCATCAGCACCCAGTACTCTCTCATGCTCTAAGGCTGTTGTCTCAGCCATGCCAATTCAGATGGGTTCAGTGCTAGTTTCATAATATTGAATGATCTTTCATAAAAGCCCAGCTTTTTGCATTTATGTGGTCAATGAAGAAATTCCACTTCCCCTTTAGAAGTTACTCATATCCTCGGAGTTGCAGATCAAAGCACAGAAAATGAAAGTGCTAAAGTCTTAGAGAACAGAAGGCTAAAAGATAAATTAGTATTCAGTATTTTCAGAAACACCATGAATTTTAAAGCAATTGCTATTGTTTTCTATAGGAAGACTGATTCATGGGTTGCAGGTCTCTGGTATGATAAGCAGAAGCTTTGCAGCCTTCCTCCCCTGGCAGTAAATAATTCTCAATATTGTGAGGCTGGTTAACATCACACACAATATAACAGAATTTTACACCAGAAAGATAGCTAATGACACATGTCTATTTTATTAAAAAAATGGGAATTTACCATAAATATGTATTTCCTTAAAAATCTCACTTGGAAAAAATTTGGTTCATGTACACTTCAAACTGTTAAATATTTAGTTGTGTTTTAAAAATCTGCAGGGTCTCCATTTTTTGTTTGGGTTGTTGGTTTGTTGTTTTTTTTTCCTACTTGACAGCCCTGCTTGGCAGAGGTTATCAGTGGAAGGCTTTCAGATTTCAAGCTTTGGTTAGAGATTCTAAAATATCACAGTCTATCTTGAAAAGTCATATTCTTATTTAAGAAATGCAATTTTGGGGGAAACCTTTGAAAAAAAAATCAGTAAACTTCAAAAATGAATGTTAAGAAGCGATCCTCAGTAGCAACTATTACAAGTAATGATTTCCAACTAATTAAAAGAATTCCTCACAGATTGCACTATTATTTCCTGATTATGATCACACAATGAATAAATCAGGAAATGTTACAGAAAAAAATGAGTAATATATTGTCAATTTTAGTGGGGAAATTTTATGTTGTTTCTTTTTTAAGGAAATTGATTAAATGGGCTAAAAACCTGTTTTGAAAGGACAAGTGAGATAATTTTAGGGATTTCTTTTGAGCAGAGAAGCTGTGTGGAGGCATATCTTGCAAGCGTGCGGTGTCTGGTTCTGATAACAACCCTGGGCACCCACAGAATCTGCCACTTTTAGATCAGTGTGGTACGTTTAGCACAAATGAAAAGCAGGATATATTCATCTCAGCACAGAGTGGGTAGGTTGAGATGAGTTAAATGAAGCCGTGATTCTATATATGGTACATTTCAATTACATATTATGCTTTGAATATAAAGGAAGACCTAGTTTATCCAACATTTATGCAACGTTTTTCCTCAGTAAGAATTTATTAACAGTGTCATCAACACTGAAATCACAAGAAGGACAGGCAAAAGACCCCCTCAAGTCTATTTAAAACCACCAATTAGCTGGACAATCTGACTGTACATTCCCAACAGCTGTTACCTTCTTGGGGTTTCAGTGATCAGTCGTGGGAAAAAATGTACCCTATAACATATTAAAATAAGAAACAAGTGGGGGGTTTGTTAAGAAAAAAAACCCCAACAAATCTCAAAGGTGAAAAAACTTCACGAAGGCACGGAGTACTTAAACTTGCACGGTCAAAATTGTGTTTCATTTTCCTGGGGAGCATTTAGAACATTGAAAACATCTCCTGCTGCTACGTGATTTACTTCCCTAACAAAGAACACGGAGTGCTTTCCTGAATCACAGCCATGTGGGGCTTTACTGTATACTGCAACCCTTTGTTTTATTCAGAATAATCCAATTGGATTTGCAGCTTTGGCCTCTGTTCCCCCTGAAAGCAACAGGAGCCATGTTGTTGATTTCAAGGAGATGCAAGTGTCAGCAGCTTTTAAATCCACAGCCAATACACCCATACTAGAACATGCCACCGCAGGCTCCAGTTACTTAGTTAAGTGTACAAGAAAATAGTGCATCTTGATCTACTCCCTGCTTCCTGCTGCCACTGAAGACAGGCACTAGCAACACCGACTGCAATTTCCTTTTCTGTCTTAAGACATCAGCTCTTACACTACTGCTACTTTTACAGAGAGCTGGGTACCGTTACAGGTCCTGTGCTACTGCCTGGGCTGAGAGGACTTTTTAAGCAAGAAGGTTTCAAACCCGAAGTCCTCTGAAGGGTAATGGACTTCATTTTCACTTGAGCAGAGGGTGACTCATCCAATCACTTTGCACGCTGTGATTGAGGAAGAGTGGTAACTTCAGCCAAAAAAAAATGACAGCCAACTAGTGTAAATCACACAATATCAATGATATATCCTGCTTTTAATATAATTTTAGAAGCGGTCTGCTCATGCAATCCTAGCATTCGTGTCTTAGCTGGTGCAGGAGGTGTCTATGAGGAGAGATTGTTTCGTGTCTGTTCCAGAGGGAACATTAGTCACTACAATAAGATCCAAGTCTATCCTTCTCTCCCTTCAGATGATCACATTGATAGGAAATTTTTTCTATGTCATCCCTTAGTAGTAACTGGAGATCAACCTCTGAAAACTTCTGAACTCTCATCTCTTTAGGCAAGACCATACAGAGGGGGAGCCCTATTTTCTTCAAGCACCTTTAACGACCAGGGTTAGAATAGAGAAAACATATTTGAAAACAAAATAAGTTCCAAAATCACAACCCTAACTACTGACCTATCTTCTGTGACAACTTCCACAAGGAAAATGTGTCCATTCCTTCCTCCTTCTTTCTGGAGAAGACAGAAAGAACTAGGTTTTGGCCTTCAAAGGCCCAATGTTTTGTCCCCAAAGTTAGGAACTACAGCTTTTAAAAGCAAAGTTGTGAAAGAGCCTGATGTTTACTGATATTATCTAATTTGTTACATACTGACATCAGAGGATTGCAGAGCTTGTCAATCAGTGGATTTTTTTGAACCCTTAGTTGTAAATTACCCATCATCCTACAGGCTGAAAAATTTTAATGTAATTTTTAATATAAAAACTTTCCTAACTGGTTTTGGAATGAAAGAACTGAGTATACCATTTGGTTTCTTTTTAAGCAGAGAACAGAAATACCAGTGAGCAATATTATACATTCTTTTCCTGATCCCTGGCTAATAATGCAAACAAATATTCGGCTTTGATCCCTTTTATCTTCTGTTGCTCTATAGGTAACAGTGTTGGGTGTTTCCACCAATACGGTCTGAAATCTGCGAGTTTGCTTTTGCAAAACAGAAAGCAGCTAATTATGATTCTTCTGCCTTTTATATTTGCTTGGAGTTTTCAATTCTGAATTTTCAAATTTACTTGGAACCAAACACCTTGTGATGCACCTCTTCTATACTAGGAAAACCCATAGACCACCTCCTCGTAGATCCCTGTCCTGATTCTGAGACTGTCTAGATCAACTCTCATCTCCAATCCCATTATTTTTCAATATTATGGAGGGGAAGGAGACATATATTTTATTCAAAAGGGAAAATAATCTGAAATTCATAATAAACTGTTGCTACTCTTTGTTGTGAAGAAGAGGAGGTTAATATTTTTCACATACTTTGATAGAACCACTTATGTTGCTACCATGCTTCTGTAACAAACTCAGCAAATTTTAGAGTTTGTTTTACAAATACATTTGCTTCCAGCTGCCAGCCTGATCCATGAAGTAGGATATTTTGCAAGTGACACTTGCAAAGAAAACAAAGAAGAGAGCATTTTGCTCTAAAAAATGTTAGGCATTAACTGGTGTGAGAAATTCTATCATTTAAAATATCATTTAAAAAACAATTAGTGGTTCAAAGTAAAAAAGAATAACATCTATTCACCAGAGGGGTTAAAATTCCTTAGGATATTGAAGAGAAGAAATCAGACATATTATTTGATCAAAAATATTGGCTCCTGATTGTGCTCAATAACTTCTTGCCAGTGGAAGTGCCTTAGGAGTGTCAAATGGTGCACTGACAAGTCATGCTGCACTTTAATGTGTTTGAACTTTCACTGCTTATCAGTTCAATAATATGTCTCCCATATAGATTGTTTATATACTGTATAGAGAGAAACAGAAAACAAGGAGGAAAGAGTGAGCACAAGATTTTATCAACCAGGTTTCTGGAAGGTTGCTGTTGAGGTATGAAGACCTTTGGCTGTGAATTGTGCCTTTAAGCCCAGCATGTGCACAATTCTGCTCTTCTGTGCACCAAGTAAACAGAAATTCACTCACTTCATTTCACTTGATTGATGCAGACAGTCTTTGCAGAGAGCAGGGACTGATCAAATGTGAGTCAGTGTGTTTGCCTGCTGCTGTCAGCCCCAGAGGAATTGTCTCAGAGATGCTGAACTTCCTGGAGCTCCTCGGGAGCCACAGTTGGTAAAAAAATGTTCAGCCTTGGAGACACAAGATGGTTTATTCTGGGATTTCACAAAAGACAGGGGAAGAGCGGGAGTACACTCTGGAGGGGCCAGCGAGAAGCAAGAATACAGATTTGCCAGTAATGGTCTTCCCATCAGTGCAGGGGCAGACCGACAGCACAGAGCGTAGCAGCTCATTTTGCAACTATCTATGAGTTCCCAGGCTTGTCCTCACTGACCTAGCTGGCAGTGGTACAGTGGCACTACTTCATCACCAGAATATCCAGCTGAAGAGGTTCCTGCACCCAGGCAGTCATCCCTTCCTCTCCTGTAGAAGGTGAAGCGCCACCAGTACAGGTTCTCTTGGACACGGTTCAGAGTCCAGTCACACAAACAGTTGACTCAGCTGCGGCAGGGACAAAGAGAGAGGAATGTTTTAAGGCAGATTTGTCATCACGCTTTTGTAACATGAGGGTACAATCTTAGCTGCTCAGCAGTGTAACTGTGCAGCTCTGGACTTCTACCGTGCTGACACTCACACCTGACAAGCTAACTCAAGATGAGTTCTCCTGGATAGCAGTTTATTTGAATTAGTGCTGCGATGGAAGCAAGCACTCCTGTGCTATCAATAAGCTTTCATTCTTGAGCATGAAGTACAGCATGAAGAGTATGCTCATTTCGTGAAAGTATAAGATTCCTTCTTTCTCTTTCTATATTTGATGAAAAGTATTTGCTTTATCTACAGGCTTTGGACTCCATTTTCATTTACTATGGACTACTAATTCTTCAGGTTTTACACACTCCATAACAGATGGTACTATTAAATGTGTTATGCCTAACAGCCTGAGCACTGTTAAATCAAATTACAAAAACCTCAGGAAAAAAAAAAAAAAGGATAAATACTCATGGTAGGTAAAGCTATTAAACTATTGGACATGGACTGATCACTACAAATGGAGTTAGAACTTTTAAGAAAGTAGAATAATAACCTGCTTTTGCTAATCAGCCAATTTCTGCTACTTATGAAGCGGCTGCAGCTTTATAGTCCTGATTTATAAAAGAATCGTGTTGCAAGATGTACTGTAACTAAAAATATCATACATGTTGATGCAAAAGAGGAGAGCATCATGATATATGACATATGGCACCATATATAACTTGACATGCATTGTGAAAACATGGTCTGCATCTAGAATAAACAGCTTCTATGCACAACTCCTGTGAACGGCACTTAAAATCATCACACAGAGTGACTCAATATCCCACACTAGACCCTAAGAATTGCCTTCTGCCTGTTTTTAACCAGACAAATGTCAGGCCATTAGAAATCAGTGTTTCTCTATTCTGGTTGAAGCACACAGAGGCCATGGCTCATGCGAAATGGAAAGTTTCTGCAAGCTCTCAGCCATACATTACAATGTAGACAAAAAAGGAAATAAAAATTACAAATGCTGAAAAAACATGAAGAAAGCCTTGAAATGCTCAGGAGACTCTACTTTCATATGTGTGACATGCTATACCTGTAAACATATCTCCAGAGTACTGTTTAACCAGACTTCAGGAGAAGGTGCAGTGACACTGGAGAGGAAGTCTGAAGGGTTTAGGCAGGTCACAAAGGCCAAAGAGACCATTATTTGTCTGATCTTAGATAGGGGTATCCAAATTGAGAAGTACTCATCTCGCTACTGCATCTAAGTTACTGCTTAGATGTTGAACAAAATAAATACTTCTCAATATTTTAAGGAAAAAATTACATTTTTGTGTTTTTCATACAGAGCTTGGCCCAGCTATCCTTGCTGAAGTCAGATACTTAAGTCCTACAAATACAGAGTCAAATGACAGCAAGAGAAAAGACGAGCAGTGTAGTGTCTCCTGCACTCAAGGGCTGCCAAGGATCTGCTCTGCTGGCAAGTGACAAGCCTCCAACAGCTCAGTGGAATTTACTGGGAAATTTACTTCTGGCCATAATGTTTCTGTGGTGTGCACATCTGCACTTTAACCACTAACTCATTTTGTGTCATTGAACAGCAAGAAATGGATAACCATTCTTTTTCACTTCTTGTCTCTACTAATGGGCATGTGGAGTTGGATTATCTGCGAGCCAGCTTGTTTTCAGCCACAAGAGGAAGCAGAAGGAATGCTCTTGTATTCTAAAGCAGGAAAAGGGAATATATATATACCCAACCCCTATGACCCACTATAGGCAATTTGTGCCTTGATATAAGAGCATATTGCTGAAGAAATCCCCCAAGGCTACTTTTTAAATGAAAGCATGTGAGCTCATAAATTATAGCTCTTTTCTTTTTCTGTTTGCTTCATAACTGTGGGTACCACCACTGATGTTTCCTCACTATCTGCAAGTAGATTTGTATGCAGGTAAATTGAGGTTTCAGATTAATATCACAGGAAATGTAAATTTTCAGATCTGAAGAAAAAACCTAGGTTTGAGGCAATGTGTGAAAAACCCTAAAACTTCAGCAACTGACAAAACACGATTCTACTCAAGAAGGAGGTTTTCCCATAAGGTCCCAAGCCAAATTTCTAATGACATACATAGATGAAGGGAAGAACCTTGTGATTCAGCACATCATTGTTATATACATATCTGACAGCATATATGCAGACAGACATGTTATATATATGGTTCAAAAACACAGTTTTCTGTTCAATTTTGTTGCTTCCCCAAGAAAAATAAACTTTAAAATGTGATACCTGTTATGAACTCAAATTCTAAATAGTTTTAGTTAGTAAAAATCTTCCAAAGCCAATAAAAACCATTAACTGTTTTCCTCCCTAAAAATAATAAGCAATCTATTAATATTGAGTACAGTACAAGGTAAATGTTATTTGTTTTCTTTTAAACATTAGAAGAATACCCAAATCTCTGAAAACTTATCTTTCAAAGATGGTGTTGACTTTAATCCAGAATGTTTTTCATTACTTCTTATAGTTTATTAGAGACATGCATAGTTTCCCCTTTTTTTTTTGTTCCAACATCAGCATGACATTGGACTGCAACATGAAAAATCCACACTCCTAGCTGTGGAGGAGCAGCCTGTAAACAGAGGAAGCTGTTAGCAGTGGCTGGCATGACCTGAGGAGTAGTAGCTCTGACACATAAAGCCAGAACAAGGAAAATGCTCAACTATCCAGACAAAGAAGTGCTGAAATCTGTCACCCTTTCCAGAACTTTACTACAAAATAAACAATTACAGTAAGACAGCAAAAAGGAAGTGATCATAGCAAGTCTCATCAAAGACAATCAGAAACTGTATCTGTAGCCTGCCTAGAGATGCAGATCTTTACAGGATGTACCCTTCCTGCATGACTCAGATGTAGAAAAGAGAGTGCTGTATGATTTACCTTCTGTCACCTCATAGGATGAGAACTCAGTAACAGGAGTCATTTTGCTTCTACACAGACAGGAAATATCTGGTGATACTTCCACATCTGTTAAAGGTTTTCCAGTAACCCAAAGTATACATTTTTGTCTGCTGCCCTCCATCACAGGATGACTTCAGAAAGGTTGTGTTGTGGGTAAATAGGTTCCTACTATACTGCCTTTGAAGTCAATGTCAGCATTTCCATTTTTCTCTGTAGAAATGACAGACAGCAAATTTCTGGTAAAGTGTTTCATCCCCTCCAAGTAGAATGTTTTAAAAATAAATGCTAAAAGGTAAAAAGGTCAAAAAGCCCCATGCTTTAGGAACCAAACAAATTCCAGTTCCTAATGCTTAAGAGAGAAGATTGTAATAGAAATTAGTTACCCCAAATACATCTATTGTTGCTCCCCACTGTTAGGGATGGAACACTGGAATAAAGGGGCAACAGGACTGCACTCAGTATGGCAACTCTCAGGAGAGGTTTTGCATGTATATGAGGTGTGGTTTCACTACCAACTGATATAAATCGGTGCCAATGACATCACACAGCTCTAAATGATGTCCATCAGGCTGCCTGCTTTCCTGCAGACACACCATCTGTTTCAGTCGAGTGTGCTGGAGGCTGGAGTCAAAGCCCATTGAAGTTACTGGAAAGATTCCCATGAATCTTTGCCTCTGTGACTCATCTGTAGCTTATACAATGCACAAAATGCCAGGCTCACAAACTGCACTGTGCAAACACAACAGCTAAAGCTGAACCAAAACACAGAGCAGCAATCGGAGCTCTCACACCGACATATGCCAGGATTTGCTCTGCTGAAATTATTGCCACTGCAGAGATGTATGAGAAGGATAGAACTCTGAACAGCTCCCTTTTACTGGGATGACTTTAGGAGACAAGAGGACTCTCTCAGAGCCAGAGTAACCAATTCTGTGTCTCTGGAGCGATACAAATATCAGCGGAGATGATGTAGCTAAAGGGAACAACATGGGCCACAGTGCCTGAGGAAATCAAACGCCACAGGACAGGTGGGAGGAAAGAATCCCTGAAAGAACAATAAGGGCAGGCAGAATTCAACAGCAGTGAGTAAAATGGGAGGATGACATAAAAATAGTCAGCTATATTTATGGATTTAAATTACCTTCTCTAAGCAGAAATGACAGCACTTTTCTCTCTCAAGATTATATAAAGGGACTCAGTTCCCTGCACGGAGCCCCCAGTGAAGTCAGCGTGAGTCATTTGTGCAGGCTGCTGGGAAATACATTCCCAGGAGAGCTAATTATTGCCTATATCATAACGAGCTTGCAGAAGAGGCTTTATGAACATCTGCCACTGTTTCATTAACTCCAGTCCAGGAAACCGAACAACTGTCAGCCTAAATGATATAGTTAGGTATTTTCCACTAATTCTGGAAATAGAGCAGTGAAGGGCGAGTCCTGACAACACCTTTAGTTTCTAAGTTATTTTCAGGTAAAATTTGGATAGGAAAAATTTTGTATCTATTCTATGAGAAAAAAGCTAAATGCTCAGGATTGTTCAGGTGTATTTTGAAAATTATGCTGATTTTATCTCCAGTCCCCCATCAGAACATACAGTTATTAAGATCTCTTATCTCACATTATATACAAGAAAAAGAGACAAACGAAAGGCCCCCAGAGTGCCCGATTTCACTCTTGGACTTGCATAAAACACAACACTGCAGCAGTGCTAACAGTTCAGCAGAATTCAATAAGGTGAGAAACAAAATTTGGTTCTGTAAAGCCAGCAGAAGAGAAAAGATGTTTTATTAAGGTCAGTGCTTGTGTGTTGCACTCCACAGTTAAGAAAGTCTATTTGCCTGACATTGGATATGGCTGTAAACCAAATTTATGACTACAATCTCTCCTGTCTGCAAAGACTTATTTACATTTATGAACCTTTGAAGCATGACTCTGCTTGTGATTTAGTCAAAATCTTTGAGTGATCAAACCCTTTTAGTGAACAAATACTGAACATGAGTCATATATGGCAGTGGAGAACTCTGCCTCAACATCAGCAGCAGTAGAGGCTTTATGACAGTCCTGAGCATTTAGCTCTTTTCTCATAGAATAGATATGTTTGTTCTTACTTTCCCATTTCAAGAGAGAAATGAGAGTCTACAGGATTCAGAAATCAGCAAGATGGAAAATGAGGCCAAAATCTAAAGGAGAACACCTAATTCTGAAACAAAACTGTGAGATTTGCAGCAGAATTTTTCTGGATTAGTAGTTCTTTATATGCCTCATACTCGAGAAATCCCTTCTCCTGAGGGACTTTCCTTGGGTGGATAAGTCAGAAGGTGTCATGTGAAACTACTTATCTCTACATGATTTGCAACACACTGAGACAATAACATCTCTCTCTGGGTACAGCCTACTGAAAAATATGGTTGTGATAAATACATACACTCATCTTCATTATCTTCTACCAGACAATGGAGGATAAATAACAATAAGTAATAATAAATATTTAACAAAAAGTAAGAAGGGTAATAGGGATTGTGGGGTTTTTCTGAGTCCGTCAGTTGTTCTGTGAGGACCTTCCTAGTATGTACTTTGCTGAAAATGTGTCAGTAGATGATGCAGCTACGTACCTGTCCCCTGTACAGCTTGCCTTTTAGGCAGCGTAACCTTACACAGGCAAAGTGGTCCTCATTCAGCACTGCAAGGCAACAGAACAGATTGACTGACTCAGTAGTTATTAAAAAAAAAAAATCAAGCTGATTTATTTAGCTGTTGTGAGCTTCAACATCTGGACAGTTTTATCTTTTTAACACTTCAGTGACTTTTCTACAATGACAACTGAAGAAAGAAAAGCAGCAAATCCGGAACTTGGTACATAAATACAACAGAAAACAGACTGAAGGACTAGGATGATTGTGAATGCCACCTGTTCCTGATGGTCTCTTTAGACTGAGCCACATACCTTGGAAAGACATGGAACTGAATAAAATATACTATTTACTTTTTGTGTTGTACAAATGCTGTTTGGAGTCTTCTCTATATCCGTATATTCTGACTGTGTACTAGTGTGAGAAATTACTCCAAAGAAATCAACAGATACTAACTGCAATAGGCAAAATGAGAATTAAGTTCAGTAGCTGTATCCACCCCTAGAGCACCTCTAACACAAGAGCCCATGGTGTCCTTTCAAACACGGTTCACGGGTGAAAATTCTGCTCTATTTCCATTTTGTCAGAAACTCAAAATCCAGCAAACACAGAAAAAAAGATTCTGGAAGAAAAGCATCATCACGCCCTGTGTAGCAGAGATCCAAGGCACTTTTGTTATGTTTTGCACTGCTTACCAATATACGTGCCTCAAAATTACCCAGGAAAGCATTGGCATCAGACATTATCTGGCCAAACTGGAAGAACTCCAAGTCTGATCAAACATATAACACTGGCTGCACCTAGTATTTTGTGACTGTATTTATAGAACATGGATATGGAAAGATTTAATCAAGGAAAAACACCCTCTTATTATGGCTTGACCAATTCAGAAATTATAGAGTCTATATTCACTGCTCAAAGGATTGTCTGATGTGTCCTGTCTAAGGGAGGATGCCTGAAGCTGAGTTTCCCTATTTGTCCCAGTTGGGTTTTTTTGTTGTTGTTTGTTTGTGTGTTTGTTTTGGGGGTTTTTTTGCCTACAGTTTGCTTTCTCAGTGGAAGAGATGTAAAGACATAGGGCACTCAGCTGAGCTGGGCTGGGTATGCCTGTGTTGATGGATGATGGGAGTAGTTGCCAACAGCTTGCACGCACTGCAGCACTCTTACAGAAAACCCCTGTGCACGAATGCCACACTGTGAGGCATTGCCTGGATGAGGGCTTTTTTTTCAGAATAAAGCACAGCATCACAGTTCCCCATGTTCAGAAAAAAAGTAATTCCTGTTGGAAGGAATGCAGAGAGAGATGTGGGGAATCTAAAACTATTTTACAAGAGGAGACTAAACCAGCTAAACTTGTTTCATTTTAAAAAGTCTGGGAGGGCCTATGATTGCTTTTTAAGAAAACACTGGAAAGAAACATAAGGAAGGGGAAAGAGGGGTTTAAGCAACGGGATAACATTGGCATAAGAATACAGTGCTCTGAACTGGCCATATACAAATTTAGACCGGAATTAGGGGATTATTTCTACCCATCAATGAAGTGATGCTTTGGAACAGACTTTTAGTCAGGAACAGTGGCTGCCACAGGTCTAATCAGTTTTAAGATGAAGCTCGATAAATCTTTTAAAAGGATAATAGGACAAGCCTGTCTGCAATGGCAGACAATTGGATTCAGTTTTAAATGATCCCTCCAAGCACTAAGCTCTAAGATGATTTCTCAACATCATACTGAGTTTGCTAAACTCTGCATAGTGTTTAGCTTAGAAATTAGACCTAATTCAGGTCTTGGCTTAAAAATGTTGCTATTTTGAACTACCATATATAAAAGACCTCTTGCATAGAGAAGGAAATTGAGCAGCACAATAGTGTTGAGACAGAATTGTCTCTGATTTTCTAAGTTTATATCTTCCCTTATTTTTAAATACTTGGGTGACCCTATTATTGTAGTTTATCCTTCTATTATTATTTTGCAAGGTGCTAGTAACTACCATAATTATTTTCTGGCTATAATACAAAACATAAAGTCATCAATTTATTCACTCATTAATAAAGCATGTTACAATGCCCAGAATTACTCCATGTGAAAGACCTTTTAAATCACTACACTCAGAATTTGGAAACTTTCCCTGAAGCATTGGAATGGAAAAACAGCTAGGCCAGCTATCTCAGTGTCACTCGATCCCTGGCATAAGGACCACTGATGAGCCTCCAGAAGGAGATGTTTTAAAATTTTGGGGTTTTTTGAACTACATTCCCATTCAGCTGGCTTAGCTATGTCAATATCCTTACAATCCCTTCTTGACAGAGAAATGTGCATGAAAATCTTGGGAGACTTGAAAGGCCAAGGCACTCTAAGCTGAGACAATATTTATAACGTCATCTTTCTGATAAACATGCTGGTCAGTCCTGAACAGGCACTACAATTCCTCTCCTAAGGGAGATTCTGGATTTCTTTTTTTGTTGCTTTGTTGTTTGGTTCCTCTCCCCCACCCCCACCCCTAACTGGAACAAACAATTGGAGATGAGGTTAGGCTTGTGAAAAATACCTTTTGCAAAGATTCAGTGTCAGATGAGTCATAGTTCTGGACCTTCTCCCACTGTCTGTTCCAATGGCTCCATTGTGGTCTGGAGTGGCCAGTGGCCAGGGACTGCATGCTCTACCAAGGCAGTGGGGCATGTTGGCAATCCAGGACACTGCCTGCCTGGCATGGCAACTGATCCCAGTAGGCTGCCAGGCAGGTGACATGATATGACATATAGGAGAGTGTGCTAGAAGAAAAATGAACCTTTTGGAGTTTGTTGCGTATTTACTGGAATTGGCATTTTCACAACAGGTTGCTTTGTTGGAACTTTGTTTCCATAGGGAATGAGTTAATGAGGAGATCACTGACTAACCCCACTGTCACTGTTGGCAGTTGCCGGTACAGAGCAGAAAAAAGGTTATTTCACAGGTCTGAGCTTCTCTCTGACTGCGCTATTCGAGTGTCTCAGATTGAACCTTAACATTGGCATTCATAATGCCTTTTTTCAAGAAGCTAGTACCTATACACTGAAGACTACATAGGGCCTAGATGCCTTAACGCAGTCATCTCAGTAGTATGATAGCTGCTAAGAGCTCTAAGACAGATTAATAAAGTGATAGTAGATTCCTTAGAATAGCTGTTTTTCAGTAACCTAGGGTCTGTTTGGCACAGCGCCATCCCTAGGGGTGTGCTTTACCAGGTTTGGCCAGAATATTGCTCGTCTCTGTTCTGCTCTTTTATTGCTGACGGGAGGAAAAGGGTTCTACTCCCAAAGCTGGCTGCTCATCTTTTTTGTTCCACTTTCTACTAACGTTTCACTTTCTGAACATTTTGTACTTCCTGATGCTGCCATTCCAATTCACAATCGCCACAGGTTTTGCAGGGAACGTGCCAAGTTCGATTCCTTTCTAGTCCAGGAATCACAGCAGAAATTCTGCAGATCCAAACCCTACCCAACCTTTCCCTGCCCCAAGCCCGCTCTGGCTGCCACTGCCTCAGGTGTGACAAGCTCACAGCTGTGGAAGCAGATGTATCGTGTTGATATGCCACCACCTAGTGGTACGTACTGCTCGCACAGACTGCCAAGGGACAAATTCCCTGCAGCTTGCTGCGTTCTCAGGCTCCCAAACTTTATCTCACAGTTTCAGGGTGAATCTGGAGAAATAACGTTGCTCGTCCTCTGCCCAGCTTCCTGCAGCACCTTCGGGCTGCTGCCTTCTTGCTGATGGTGCTCTTTCCCTGGGCCACCACGAACCCTTTCTCACCATTGCTTTTTTTTTTTTTCCCACCCCACCCAGAGCTCTGCCCAAACCATCAGTTCCTCCATTACAGACCTGACAGGGCCAGGTATTCTGAGCACGGATGTTAAAGTACTGCCTCAGTAGAAGCTGTTGCTGTCTGGAGCTCAGCTCTCCCTTCCGAGGGTCAAGTAGGCAGCTGGGCTGCTGATCTGCAGGATGGATTCAACTTTTCGAAGTGACTCTGGTTCTTTTGGGCAAAGTGCAGCTGGAGCCAACAGCTTCCTAGGCAGACCCCCCATGCCTGCCCTCAGCGAGACCCTTCAGCCACAGGCTCCAAAACTACCACCACCTAGCTTCAGAAGGCAAAAGCAAACACTAGGAAACACCTTCAGCTGAAGAATGGCTCCTTACCTAACACAGCACTACCCAAAAAGTTCTACCTCTACTCTTCTTTTCAGGCATTGCACCAGGCGGTGTGTGAAACATTAAGCTACAAATCCTGTGACATTTGAACCATTACACAACTTTGCAGATTTGAGAATGCTCAGTCTGATGCTATGCAGGCCCTGAGAAACCAGAGAACAGAGGGTTTCTGAAAACACTCCCCAAAATACAGAAATGAAGAACATCCCACAAAAAACAAGTGTCACAGCAGGACAAAACGCTAGGTCAGATTCTTCTCCCCTGATATATCAGTGTGAATATGCCATTGCATATTACCTACTCATATGCCACTCATATTAGCTACTCATATTAGCTAATATGCCACTCATATTAGCTACTGAGAGGAGACATGCAAATACTGGCCTTAAATATTTCCTCTCTGATTAAAATTCACACTCTTCGCTTTTTGTTTGACAGTTAGCAGATTTTAAAGCTGCAAGTACAAAAGAAATGTTAACTCTCCCACCAGCTAAGTATGTGGTGAAAACATGAAATAGCACAGAGCTCTATCTAACCTCAACATTCCTTGGAAGGAAAGTAGAGAATTCTTTGCAAAATTCTGTTGACATTTTGTTTCAGCTGATTTTGCAGCTTTGCAGTTTTCCTTCATCAAAGGGCCACAGCCCAGTACTTGGAAGGAGTTCCATTTGTTTATAATGTTTAAAAAAGAGGGCCCAAAAGTTTCCCATCACTTGCTCCTCCATATCAATGAATCTGGATAGACCCCACCTAAGAGAGGAAGCTCACACACAGGAGTATTTTGTGTGTAAATGAGGAACAGACAGACTTACTGAGCAGGCAGCAGAGCTGTGGCTCATGACCATCTGTCAGCAGAGCGGCCGTCATGGTCAGATCTATGCAGCCTTCCTTCTCATGCACCTCCCCACATTAGATCAAGACTGCCTCTGCCTTGGTTCTCTCAAATGGCAATTCTATAAACCTTCTCAGAGTCATGGTCTAAAGTTGATCTGACAGCAAAACCATGAAGTGAGAAACTATTACTTCCCCAATTTTAAAGGAAAAGACATAAGCAAACCACATTATCTCTCTGTCACAAAACTACCAACAGAAAAGGTTTGAACACATGGCTTTGCGTTCAGGCTTTTAACATGGGGTGCTCAGCACTCTTTTCCACACGTGACTGGCACAAGAACTAAGACACATAGTACTTCTGAAACTGCCCATTATTTTTTCTCAGGCCTGTAAAAGTTTTACCATTCAAAGTGTGCTA
Organism: Sclerurus mexicanus; assembly: GCA_013396755.1. NCBI lineage: Eukaryota > Metazoa > Chordata > Aves > Passeriformes > Furnariidae > Sclerurus > Sclerurus mexicanus. The sequence continues at coordinate 1,074,371 of VWZF01003842.1, forward strand.
TTCTGCACACTATTCAAGCAGAAAACACATCCACAGAATATTGCAGAGCAAAGCAGAGAAATCAGAAATCCCCATGCCAACAGACAACAAATGCTGCAAAACTTTAACCTACATGATGACCCCCTGACTTCTCACTCTAACAGGCACTAACCACCGAATCTTTCTCCTGTCTAACAACCTCTGCTCAGTAGGTGCTAAACACTCTTAAATTCAGAGCAGCTACTTTTAATCCCTAATAGGTTACCTGTATTTCACACCTGTGCCTTAAAACTGTTTCCCCACAGCTGTTTGCTATAATAAATCATAGCTTCCCACAAACCCGAGTACTTTCAAGCAACAGGGGTGTCAGTGATTTAATCCCTTTATCAGATCAGTCTGTTCTCCTCAGCCAAAGCAGCATTAAAGTCAACTTGATAGGGCTGCACAAAATCAGGCAGCTGCCAGCAAGATTATGAAGGGAGGAGCGGTCTGAGGCAAGCTTCCTGATGTTGGGCATCCGGAGGGAGACAGGTGGTGGTTGGTGGGTGGGTGAAAACTGCAGCTCTGTAAGGCTGCTGGTGTATTGGTACTCACTTCCTAAGAAGGCAGAAAAGGTAATTTACAGCGCTGGCAGCAAGTCTGGATACAGTGTTGATGTGGCTGCTGGGTGGTCCCAACAAGGACTGGCTGAGGCTGAGCTTTCATGGGAGCCTCTTTGAAAAAGTAAGGGAGCACAGTATCAGCTGTTTGCTCCTTGGGGCTGCAGACATTTTTCCTAGTGCTAATAGGACTGATTAACAGCAGGATTTAAAATAACCCATTTGTGTTTCCTGTATCAAGGAATGTAGAAGCTATATCTTGACATTTTTTTAAAAGATAAAGATATGCTTGAACTATACTAAATAAAGGTTTTAAATTTACTCCACTAGTCACATGGATCTCAGCTTTGCATGTGGTTCATTAGAAACACTGGATAAAGGAGGACTCCGTCTACTGGGGTTTCTCATATATCACTGTTGATGCAAGATCTCTCATTTCTTCTGCTTTTTGTGTACAACCTGTCTAACACATTTACTTCAAGACAGAGGCTTGTGTCTCAAGTTTTCTGTGCATAGCCTCAAGCTCTGAGGTAAAATATAAGGGTCTTTTCATAAAACAGAACAAGACCCAGCTGTGAAGTTTCAAATTTCAGCCCCTCTTCAAACATGGAGTTTAGACTGGAGTTCACAGTCCCTGAACTGCACTCCCCTGTTTGGATGCTGTAAATCAGCTGGTCTGTTCTTTGGGTCAGCTCCCCCCTCCCCCCTTCTCAGCAGCCCTAATATTAGATACCAATGTAAGGTCTTTGGGCTTCCAAACAGCAACCTCGCCTTTCACTTGGCTGTTGAAGAGTGAAGGATTGTCATACAATGAAATAAAAGAGTTGAAATACATTGCTAACAGGTGACATCTATTTGTGATGGGAGACAGGTCTACTGAGAATGGCATAGACTCTGTATCAGCTTTCCATGCTTGAAAGAAATATATGCATTTTAGAGAAGAAAGGCTTGATTTTCAATTTTACTACTCTTCAGTTTTACTGTATTTTGGCAAATATTCATCCCTGACTGACAGGCCTTGCAGACTTGAAGGAAAGAAAGTACCTAGTACTGTTCTCAGCTTTAGTACTGCTAACAATGCATACCTCCATATAGTTAAGGCTGAGATTTGTTCTTTATTTTTAAATTTGGCTCTATTCTGCTAAGAAGAGAGCAACACAAGAAATCTATACTATCAGCTGACCTTCCACAACTCATCCATTGTGCTGTGCTAGCCAACACAAAATTAGTTACTCAACATCCTGTTTGCAGTGTACAAGCAAGGAAAAAAAACCCAATATCTTATTTACAAAAAATGGGCAAACAGCACTAAAGCCTTAACAAATGTTTGTTTGTATAAACAATATCCAAAGCAAACACTGAACTGCCTTTTGCATTTTTAAGGCACTGCACTCTCCAGCAACCTCCAAACAACTGAATGTATGAAGGTTTAAGCAAGTATTAGGGAAAACATGTATTGCAAATACTAAGCAGTACTTTCCTTAAATTTTCTTTAAGCACTGCACTCAAATAGTTCATGCTTTTAAATCAGAACAGACAAAAAACAAACAAAAAAACCCCAAACCAATGAAACAAAAAACTACCACCAACAAAAACTGACAGAAAACCAAACCCCAACTCACAACAAAAAAAAGACCCATGCACACTTCAGAACTAACTGGTTTCACATGCATTACTGAATCCCACACATCAGACTACTCCTAAACAAGACACTGATTGATCATGCGCATTAGAAAATCATTTCAAATCATAAATACTCTGGTGAGGGTTGCAAATTATTAATAGATTATTTGACAAGGAGCTGACATCTAATTTCCTGAGTTTTTGAATCACTACAAGTAGGTTTTTTGTCTGTGATCACAGAAAGATCTTCAGTAAGAAGAGTCAATATAATGCCCACCGTGAGCATTTGAATAAACCCCACAGAATGAATCAACACCATTGTAATCAGACTATTTTTGATCTTCTGCCACTAGATGGTGTCTGGCTACCCGAGCTGTAACCACACCTGCATTAATCAAAAAACAACCTTCAGAATTGCTGAATGCTCACTCTCGCAGCTTTTGCTGATATTTGGGTAAGCTATTTTCAAGGGAGATTTGGCTTCTCAAGTCTTACTTTTGATCTCTGTATGGTCTTTTAAATGGGAAACAATGAAGTCTTTGATGTGGATTCTTGCATAAACAGAAGCAGCAAACTACAGAGCACCTAACTGCAACCAAGCAAATGTGAGCTAGAGTTGAAATAATGCGAAACATCCTCTCTAAAAATAGGGGGGAGAATGGAAAGGAGAGTAATGCAAAGTCCAGAGAGCAAAAACCAGCACCACTGTCCAATTGAGCAAGCAACAAAAGATCATAAAAGCCAGTCTGAAAAAAATATAAAACCCTTCCTGTGCATTTTGTGGAGCTTGGCATTGTGATCTTTTACCTCTTATTTGAGAGCTACTCCGAGCCATGCTGTTGTAAGGAAAGCTGCAAGAAAAAGACAGGGTACAAGAGCACTCAAGAAAATAAACTCAAGAACGGGGTCAGGCACAAATGTGTATCGGAAAAGAGTGTTTTCTCCTTTGTCTTTACTCCTCTTTTACCCTTCAAATTAAAGACAAACGGAAAACTCCAATGCTTCACTCTGTTCCCAGGGCTGCTAATAAATAAGGCACCAGGGGGCCTCAGTCATTCACTAGCAACAAAACCAGGGCACACTAACTCTTTACTTGCTGAATTAACACACTTCAAAGTCTTCGTTTAGCAAGAGAGGCAAAAAAGGAAGGTGCAATAGCAAAGGAGCATTAAAATTCATTTACATAGACATTTGCAGTAAAATTACTAGAAAATGTTTCATGGTGAAAAACCACAAAACCCCCTTACTTACTAGTGTCACAATGGGGGATGGAGTGATTTAAAATTGAATTTTAAAAGGTGCATTTGAGACCTTTTGATGAGAGGTGTTTAGAGCTACCTGTGCTGTATATGAAGTCAAGTCAGTGAGGAAACTCATGAGTTCAGCTCTGTTAGCTGCAATGTAAGAGAACACTCTCCTGCAGCTTTTCCTGAGAGTGAGACTGTAGTACAAGCAGAAATTAGACTCTTTTTCTCTAAGAGTATTACAAATCATTGCACCCACCACAAACAGTCTTCACTGATGTGAGTCAGGTCACATGTAGTCTTTCTCCTACACATCTGGACCTTGCAGCTTTCAGCACACTCGAAACCATTCAACAGCTGCCTGGCAACGGGATTAATTCAAAGTAGCTCACATTTTCTACAGAATAATATGAATTTTACTTTTTTTTTTCCTTCTATAACACACTACAGTTGCAGCCATTTGAGTGCTGTAAGGGTACAGCTCAGTAAAGCAGCAGGGTTGTGGGAATCCAATTACAAGCAGTCTGAAAAAACCCCCAAACTTTCTCTGGTGCCCAATCTATTTTCCATCTAAGGCAGCTGTAGTTGGATGCATCTCGGGAGTTCAAGGCAGCACTCTGATCCAAGATACAAAGAATAAAACATTGTTTTCTTGCACAACTCTGGGAAGCCTCTCAAACCATGAAAATGGAAAAAGTGACTAAGGAAACTATACTTGCAGGCTCTCCCTTCAGATGTAGTAACTTACCTAGGCACTTGAAATGCTGAATCAGAACTTACTTTGACTTGGGGGATACCAGGAATTTCGGGTTAAAAATGATACCTGAGCCATATACAACATGGCTAGCTTGAGGATGACAAACTGTATAGTTAGATGGCTATTTAACTGATCACACTAAAACTTAAAGTTCAAGTCACTGTTGGTGTTATGCAACTTGATGGTATACACTGAGATCAAGGATTAAATTCTGAGATTTGCCTGAAGGTATACTGCCCTTAGCAGTATTTTGCTGCTGAATGCTCTGATATCTCATGACTGGACTGACTGCCTTTTAAATATTTCACGAGACCAAGAGCAACTCAGAGTGGAACAAATGCAAAACCTGAGGTACAGATATAGAAAAGAAGAGATCTCATCTTCAGCATAGCCTTCTGTGATACATCATTAGTTCTGCATTTTCCAAACCCATTATTGTATTTCAGATTGCTATATTAGAAACATTATTTTGTGTTATGCCTTGTTAGTAATTGAAATGACAGAATCTAAAATATAAATGTTTCACAAGGCTCCCTTTCCTGTGACAACATTAATCCTGACTTCATTGCAACACAATATCAATCAGTTGGATGAAGGCCCTTCTTGTCCTACTGATCTTTTGAGAAAACATAGGCCGACCCACTCCACACACACATTTGCAGCATCTGTATCTTTGCAGAGAAGTCTGAGGGCCACGCTCTTGAACTTACTGATTTAAGACTGCAGCCTGACAGGTAGCAGAGCTGCTGACCTGATGCCCATGTTAATAGCCTTGCTTTTAACCACCTACATTTTGGAAATTTTCACATCCCACTAGTGAGTTTGAAGCTGCTGCTATCACTTTATGTCAAATATGTATAAGCAGACAGTTATTCAGCACAGAATATCTTGACACTGAACTACACTGGTAGCCATCACTGCTCACCGAATCCATGAAAGGAATGAGGAGCAGAACACAAGGGTTCTTTCCATAGACGTGGTATTGAGACTTTCACATCCCCTTCTACACAGTCAGTCACTGCAAGGACCAAATTTCACCTGGTGCATACTCAGCTCTGTAGTTTGACCCTGCCCAAAGTCTAGGTCCAGCAGAACTTCAGAGGAAACATTTCTTTGCCTGTCTCACACCACTCTTCCCAGTGAAGCTCCAAGTATTCCCGCCTTTCTGTATCCAAAAGCCTTTCAGCTGCATTTCGACTCTAAGAGGCCTCCTGTGTTCATGCCCAGTCCTTCCAAAATTGCAGTTTGGTGGATTAATTCCCCTCCCACATGGAAAACAAATACAGTTCTTCTGTCAGTCCCAGGGCTTTCAGTGGAGAGGAGTAGGAGTTGAGCCCTCACATTAGATCCAAGAATTCAGAACAGGACCAGCAAATAGAGAAACAGCTATTTGTTTTGTGTTGGAATCGCCCTCCTATAACATAGGAATGCCAAGACCCGTGAAGAATAACATACTTTCAGAATGACCAGGAAAAAAACCCACACCAACTATCTCAGCTTCTCTCACACCCTCACCCTAAAGGTAAACTTAGTGTAAGTCTTCTGCTACCTAAAGAAATAACATAGACCCAAACCAAGTTATTGAGAGTCATATGAATAAGACCTGAGGTTCTGGAAAAAAAAGTTATTCTTGAGAAAAATCTGGGGAAAAAAGTCTTATTGTGTGTTTCTTAACTGTGGTACATTTGTTGCTTATTAAAACAGCATCTGAAGGAGTTTTTTATACAAGAACATGCTCATTCTCCTTTTGTGATTGTTCATTCAAGTAAAAATCAAGCTCAAAATGAAAGAAATAAAAATTGTGTAACTGCAGGAACATGAATTTTTCATGTCACTGTAGAATGAAAACAAAGCTAAACTTTCTTGTTCCACTACTAATAAAATAGTATATGAGAACAAATGTACAATTTACAGAGGTTTTCAGACCCTAACATCGTTTCTCACAGGCAGTCAATCTAGCAGGTAAACTAAGAAACAGACAGACAAATATGAGCGCTGCCAACTTGTACTTGAAGTTTGGACTCCAGGAAACACCCAGTGAGGACTGAGCTTTCAGATGGAGCATGCAAATCTGTGTCAGCAGCTCCCCTGAGAGAAATTACTTCCTCCTCTCTATCTTAATCAATGGCTAACATTAAACACTTTTATTGGCAAAGTCCAGACTCTCAAGTTTGTAAAATTAATTAGTAAAATCTACCAGATAGATAAATGTAAGCCACAGACAGCTAGGATAAAGCACATGAAGACCGCAGTCATCTGTCATTACTGAAAGTTGCCCCTGTCATGATAGAGCATGGACAGGTCCTTGTGGAGGAGAAACAACATGTCAAATGTTTTTGGCCCAGAACTAAATACACTTTATTTAAATGGTACAGAGGCTATATCAGACTTCATACTCCGCCTTATTAGTTGGGTGCAACACAGTACAGGATCTAGCAGGAACGTCAGGATTTAAGTTGAAACACCCATAAAGCAACAACCATTTGTTCTGCAGGTTAAGGTCAGTTAAAAATGTCACTGTGGCACAACAATTGAGTAACAAGGCATATAAGCACAGAAACTGATTTCAGCACATCAGTCTTTTACTGTTTTGAAGAAATCAGTGCCATGGTTGCACTGTCTCTTGGGATCCAAGGGCCTAGCAGGATACTCTGACTAGAAGAGAATGAAATGAGATATACGGTTTCCCATTTCACCATATGTGTATATTTGAAAGGACAACAGACCACTAAGATAAATGATTAATTACAGTGCAATCTCTTAAAAATACATGAGATACATCTTCTCAAATGTTAGCAACCAGTAAGACAGTCTGTAATATAATACAAGGGGGAAAAGTCTCATGCTTAACAATACAGCAACAAGGATGCAGGGACTTCTAGACTCAAGCTGCTGTGTAGGTTTAGCAGCTTATTAGAAGACTAGTGCTTTGTTGCTGTTTATTATTAGAGATCCCTGTGACGCACTTGGTGTACAGTTAATGTTCACAGCTAGTCACAGCTAGAGGATCCAGTCCTGGGAGAGGTGGTGCAGGTGGGTATTAGAAACCATCTTGGGAGTACCAACTTCAGGGAGCAGCTGCACCGTGAAATGCCAGCACTGGCACACGAGGATATCTGGGGCCATGTCAGAAATGAGGGAAGTCATGCTTGGCAGCATGCTCTCCCTCTGGTAGGAAGCTCGATAGACTATTGCTCTCTTCTAGCTTACCTGCTTAGGTTTCTTATCTGCAGAAAGCAGGGAAGAGAGGTGGGAAAAACAAAACTCGTGCTCTTGGGTTTTGTCCTCAAAAATGAACAGGATCGGGAATCCTAGAGTTTATCCCCCAGTGCCTGAAGTGCCTGGATTACTATGGTTCTAGTGGGAAAGGAAGAGGCTGGAAAGGTTTCCAAAATCTAATGTAACACAGCAACTCTGTGCCTCAGTCTCTCTCCCCCTACCCCAGCAGCATACTGCTGAATTAACAGACTGCAAGTACACAGTACAACCATCATTTTGTTAATTGCTCTCCTCACCTCCCAAACTCCACACGTATCTCCATCTACTGCCATAAAGCCTTCCTCTTCCGTAGCCTTCCACCACATTTTCCCTTTCTCTATAACCCTGGGGTGCTCCTGGGAAGATTTACACTGTTATGGGCAACTGCTGTGCAAGTTACTGGGTCAGATGCAGAGGCCCCACATGGCATGCCCCGCTAACATTTCTACAGTCAGCTATTTTCCTCATTTGAGGGCTCTGCACTACACAGCTCCTCTGTGTGTTTCCTGTGTCTTCCAGACATCCCACTGAGTAGGAAATGCTGCCTGCCTGCAGCGAGCAACACCACCACAAACCAAAAGGACTCTGGTGAATACTTAAGACTAAGAAGCCAAAGGCTGAAGAACAAGCATCCTGGTTACTTGTAGGAATGGCAGTCTGTCCCCATTCATCAATTCCAGAATCCTTCGGGACAAAGAAACCCAGTAAGTTACTGCAGCCCCATCTGCTTTGCCACAAAGCAGCAGGGAAGCCCACTCACTGCATTCCACTGCCAGGCAAGCCTTTTGTTTGTCAAACAAAGCTCCAGACTCGTCAATATGTACATTTGTAGGATGCAATATACTGCCTATGTTATTGACATGCTATCCTAAACTTATTTGTAAGATAAAGGACAGATTTCAATTAGAGCAGAATTTTAACAAAGAAAGTGGTTCTGTCACTTCATGAACAATGTGCTGCCGGATCCCCAGCCCAGGACTCAGGTTCCGGAGGTAATATTTCTTTCTTACAGACAGGCCAAGCAGGGGGCTTCTCACAACTGTATTCTCTATAGCTGTACTTTTTTCACATCCTGCCTTTTTTTTTTCCCCCCCGCAAGTTCTCCAAGGAATACACTATGAAAAACAGTTTGCATTTAACCATAGGTTAAACTGATGCATTGTGACACTGCCATTGAGGGGCCATTATCCTGTAGTAATCATCTGTCATTCTAAATCACATGCCTGCAAGTTAAAAATCTAATATGTTGTGACAAAACTGTGTAAGTGGATAACTGCAGAGTAAGCGGTTTCTCAACCTGGCACAACGCTGGTCAGGATGCTGAGTTTCAGAGAGGTACAATGGATTTTCATCAGGAGGAGAGTTATTTACAAGTTAAAAAGTGAGTAAAGTTGGGGTTTTTAAACACTCTTCAGATGGAAGGGTAGCCAAACCACCCCATTAAGTCATCAAGAAGCCATTACTGCTTTCTGTAGTTTCACTTTTTTGCAACTTATTACAGCATTGGTAATATATCACTCGTAGTCTTAACCATTAAGTATTATTGTGTGTGCTGAAAGATCTGAATGGAAGCATTTTAAAAAAAAACATTTAACTTACCTCTGTAATAACTCTAAGAAGTATTTTGTCTTTTGTTTAAACATTGAAGCAATTGTTCTTCTTTCATGAAAAATCTGGAAATCTACCATTTTTTGTAGCAAAAACACGTGAATTGTAGTTACAGAGAATCTTTTCTTTAGCCAGAGACTGACATGACTAGCAATCCGAGACCATTATAATAATAAAAATTAATGTCAATAATGAAATTAAACACATCCTATTTTCCATCATCTCTTTAACAAAAAACATAATGTAAAAATATATCTGAAATTTACTTGCTCTTGAGGCAAGACTAAGCAACAGTCAGGCAAAGGACAGAGTAGGTGAATTAGACCCACGTCAGCAGAAGAAAACCATGTCTTATAAAAAGATCCCATTAAGTCTCTATGGTTAGAAAAAGGAAACTGAAAAATCACATTTTCAACATTCAAAATACTTGTGAACTTTTAACTGAAAAAAATATGATAAGCACAGGAAGGATATCCTCAAATGGCTAATGCTAAATCACATCAAAGGATGAGATTCCTGGCCAGAGAGCAAAGCAGATAAATTCTGCTCCCATTAAATCCTGCTCTTGTCCAATATTTCCACTAAGAAAAAAGTCTGAAGTATGGTATTACTGAACTATGCTATCTTGACAAAGGCAAACTGGAGTTTACAACCAGTGAAAAGTCTGTCAAAACAGAGAAAGCTGTGTTCTTTAAGCACTCTCACATGTTTGTTTTGTATAGAAGTATCCTGTTTCCAAAAGACAAAAGCCCCAATAGCAGTTTTTCCCCTATAGTGTTGCATCTTTAAAGAGAAGTACCACCACGAGATATGAGTTAGTTAAAACCCAGAATTCAACAGGAAAAGAGATTTGAGGCACCCCATATCATGTCCTTCTGCAAGCATGACATTCTTTTCTATAGAAAATAAAAACCAACCATTTTTATTGACTGTACTGTAGATACCTGTACACAGTGTAAACTTTAATATTTCACCAGATATGTGAATAATTCTGGAGAAAGTTATCGAGCACCTTCATTTCAACAAAGTTTTGATATTTACAGTAAGACATACCTGATTAAGTGTATGAATAGAATGAATTAAAAGTTATAAAAAGTTATACAAAAAGTTCTTTAAAATGCTTATATGTTTTGTTATTTCGTGATAAATATACAATTAAAGAGGAAGATGTCACACAGTTAAGATTCAGAACTGGCTCTGTTTAAAACTGTTACTGCTGTGTCTGAAGAGGGACAGAGGAAATGGGGATGTTAGCTTACTGCTCTGATCATGACATCGTGAAATGTGCTCTGGCAGAAGCCCCATAAGCCCTGTTTTGCTCTGCTGCAGGTTGGCTTGCAGGCAAGCTTCCTTCCCAGTGTAGAAGCCAAACTTCACTCTCAGATTTATACTGCTAATTCGACATAAGAATATGCATTTTGATTTTCCCCTCTCCAAACTTACTGGTGATGATGAAAACATCGACTTTGCTTTAATTTTCAGCACACCTTTTTTGCTGCTACTGAACGTTGGCACACAAATGGGGCATATCACTATCTTTTTTTTCTTTTAAGCACCAAGACACAAGTGAGCTTGCTGAAAATCAGATTTCTAACTGCCATGGTTTCTCATTGTCTACAAAAAGGCAAGGCATGGCATGATTTGCTAAAGAAAAGACTGCTAGGATAGAATTCACAAAACACTTTCAGGATTACAGAATCAAACACAGAAATATAATTTTAAAAAATCTCAGGAAACAAATGTGATTGTCTATCTCTTTAAAACCAAACGTCTCCAAGTGAATCAACATCCAGACTTTGATGAACTATCAGCAATTGTTCAAAATATCTAAATTCTGATTAGTGGATTTTAGGGAACTACTCAGAGATCCACCTCAGACAGAAGAAAAATAAATCTCTTAAAACCTAAAAAAACCTCCAAATACATCCACTAGACATTGTTGATTATCTATAATGAATCATGTGCTGTAGGAGAGGATCACATGAGCCAGGGTGAGAATTCTTATCCTTACAACACATGGATAAAGTTCTGCTGTAATGCAAGAGTCAAAAGTTGAGATTTAAGTTTTGGAAGTGAAAGGAGTAGTAGTGAGAAGGAATGCAGTCAGACATTAAATCTGTGATATTACTGGGTATTCCATGCACATCATCTATTCATTCTTGGGACCCCCTGGTTGCTTCTCAGCTAGAGAGAAGGCCCAGCCACATATATGATGGGCTAAGCATGCCACTGCCCAGATAACTGCTGCATACTCCAAGGTACAACCCAGTCTCAGGATTTGAGTAGTGCCACCCTCTTTACTCTATTCAGTACCTGTTACTTTAATTTTGCCAGGAGACACATCCTCCTAGTCTGCCACAGATGCAACTAAGGCCTCCACATTTACCTTGAAAAGCAAGGAGAAAATAATAGAAGGAATAAGGTGAAGTTGGACCCAACCTGGGCAGTTCTGTCTTGCTTAACTGCTGCAGAACAGCCACTGCCTGTGTGTACGTGTGACTGCATATGAGCATTGTGGCTTGCTGTCAGCAGCACTGAGCACTTATCTTTAGGGCTTGACTGTGTTGATAGGAGTGAATTGTTTACAGCACATTTCCAAAAGGTGTCTGCTGCTCTAAAGCTTATTTTAATGTTCAGTTTCTTTCTATACAGTCCACTCCAACTGTGTTGTCAGGGCAGCGGCAAGTACGGCCTCCTGGGGTAGCCAAGCAGAGGTGAGTACAACCACCATTATTCACTGTACAGTAGTTATGTCCTGGAAAAAACCAGAGATGTAAAATGTTAAAGAAACACAAATGCAAACCCACAATAAAATACGAAACTGATACCTACCAGAGACATACAGATTTTATGACTACACCAGAGAAACAAGCCATGACAAGATTAAGAATGAAACAAAATGATGCTTTCGGGAGATGCATCGTGTCAACTTGATATTCACATCAAAGAAAGGTCAAGATATCAGGACAGAGCGGGAGAGGCAACATGAATCGACTGGGCTGTGCCCGAAATACCTGTCGTAAACTGGCCACGTGGTCACAGACATTAGAATGAAGACACAGTGGGTGAGGAAATAGAGAAAATGTACTATGTGGGGACAAAGTCCAAAATGACACAGAACATCATCCTTGGATACCACCCACAATTAAAATACGGAGGAATGATCCATGAAAATGAAAAAAAAAATAAAAATCGTGTGGGTGGGGAGATGTTAACATTGAAGAGTAGAATGAAAGAGAAGGCAGTTCCAGAAGTAGTGGATCTGAGGGGAGAGGCATCTAGTCCAGGAAAACACTTGAAATAGAGGATGAGAAAGAAATGACATCAAGGGTCTGAATCTTATAGACATAAGCATATACTCAGAGCACACAATATTGTTTAGTTTTACACTGCCCACCAAAATGGAACTGTGAATTAACTAGTAATAACAATGTAATTGATAATTATGACATTTATATGCATTTTAAGCTCTGAGCCAAGACTTCAACTAAATTAAATTGGGGGTTTTTTTACTGTATATACTGAAAAATTTGAAGAGAAACTACCTTAGGGGTTTTTTTTAAAGACTAAAGTAAAAATATCGTAACTCCTATAATTCCAGCCATGTTGTAATAAAAAAGGGTGACCTCTTCTCCTAACTGTGATTTGCTAAGAACAGCATAACTGCACAGTGATACAACTTCTCAAAAAAACAAATAATACTTCAAGGCTATCAACTTCCTCTATTCCTCTTTTCAATAACATTTCTGAAAAACTTAACATTCAACAGAGCAGAAAGGCCAGCTCAGTCAGCCACCCTACAACCTGCTGTTTTCTGAACATTCCATTTTGAAAAACACTGGATCTCATTAAGGACATCTGGAAAATCATAATATTTCTGTAGTTTAAACTTAAAAATAAGTAAATAAGGCCCTAGCCATGAATATAGCTACATAATATAGATGATGATATATATAGCAGTTTTTGGCAAGTCAGCTGCTCATCTTGATCATACACTTGCCCTTTCACAAAGGACAGAACAGGCCCCACCTCCCCTCCCAATTCTGCTTTCATGTGGCAACCACAGCAGCCACTTTTCTGTAAAAAAAAAAAAAGAAAATTTAGGTGGCTTGTAATTTCTTGGTAAATGGAAATCTAAGCACCAATGAGTTCTTCACTACCTAAATCAGTCAGCAGCTTATAAATGGGAGCTGCTACTAAGGTCATTTGTATATTATGGTGTTATAGAGCTGTAAAAAGCTGAGAATCCTATGGATTACCTCCTGGGCACTGAGCAAAGGCTGTGGTGATTCCATAGAGGCGGGAGCGCTTGTGAGGCTGGAAGTTGTCATTTTCTAACGAAATCGTGCGATCCACTGCTACAACAGCATCCCTGCCATTTGCAGAAGAGAATATACAGAAATGAGATGAAATGGAAGCACAAGGGACAACAAAACACTCCCAAACATGACAACAACAAAACCCAAACCAAACGCAGAGAAAATATGAAGTTACTTCTTTTTAACAATTAGGAAGAGGTACCAGAAGTAAAATCCTCCAAGACATCATCTTTCTTGGACAAATCAAATATGCTATGCCCTTCATTCTAGCCAGCTAAGAAATTTAGTGGGTAGACTCCTTACTAATTTTGAAGGTATTTCCAACACAGGACAACGTTTCCCTACACAGGGACACATTTGTTAGTAGTTTTGACACATTCTTCATATTCTGCCCCTCTGACATGTTCTATGGTACAGCTGACATTGCAGCTATTGTGCATAATGATTATGGACAATGTTGTATTTCTGGTGGAGCCTGATCTCCAGAAGGAATACAGCTACTCATAAGCAATCTTTCCTTCCTAAACACAAAAGGGCAGTCAACTGACAAACCTGTGACACACTCTTTTCCATTTATACAAGGCTGCACTAGAACAGCACTTCCCAGCTGTTAGGTTCTAACTTGGAAATCCTTACACACATTAACAACAGATAGAGCCCATACAACTATTTACATCAAGGAAAAATAAGTATTTTAAAAAGCAGGAACTGGATTGTTTTTCAAGAAATTATAGTAAACTCTAAAGTCTTGATCATATGATAGCATTTTTAGAGCATTTGCAACCAGAAAAGTGTCATCAAGACAGTAAACACTTTTTTTTCTTATTTCTGGTTGAACATTCATATAATATAGGGCCTAGAAAGTCAAGTGTGATGATTTTCTGCCTTTTGCAATGCAGCAAGTACCACCATAAGGGAAACAAGTTAGTGCCCACTCCTTTTCTAAAAATGTACAGTGTTAAAAACATTTTCTTAAAGGACAAATCACTACGCTTTAAATGAAAACTCAGTTAACTGGCATCACCAGTAGGTCAACTCTACAGATCCACTCCACCCTGCATCAGCTATCGCCAGTAAAGCAACAGAACAGGAATGTGTGAGAGGTCACACATGAGAAATACAGTGTGTACTTCAGTTTCTACCAGGGAGAATTAAGGCACTCCATAATTTCTTTAGCAGATATCTTACCTTCTCCAGTCTGTATAGTATAAATTCTTCCCATAGCTTGTAACACCAAAAGGATACTGAATCCCTTCAACAATCTTTCGACGACCAAGCTGGTTAGGGTTCATGCATTCCAGCCTCTTAGTACCTGGGTGTAGTGAAACAAATAATAAGCCTTTGAACCAGAGCAAGAGAGCTCTTATGAGTGATGAAGGACAAGTACAAACATGCAAGCAGGAACAGAGTAAAAAGTCCTGGAGGTCTTTCAGTGTGCTGCTTAGTGAAAGCCTTCCTCCATGCCACAGATATGCATGTGTCAAAAACTGAATGAACGTACTTTGGTGCTAATGCTAATCAGCATGCCACCTAAGTTAAAGTAACACAGATGTCCCATGCAGCCATTGCTCACAAGCTGAGATTCCTGCTAGGGAGACCAGCATCCTTAGGTGTGGAAGCTGACAGAAGGCCCCCTCTATTCTGGAGGGGTACTTCAGCATTAACTAGTTCCATCCACTAGTTCCACTTCCATTAACTCTGGAAGGCATTTTTTCAAAGTTCATTTGGTGAGCGTGTTTCCAAAATGCTTACTGGGTTGGGCCATGAGGGTGTGACCACAGGAAGAGCATCTAACCTGTAGATGCTTGTAGAGTGAAAACAGGTCTACCTGCAAAACTACTACAGGCTGGGAACACTGCTAGTGAATGTAAACACCGGTAGGTTTCTCCTAAACAATGGGTTTCAAAATTAAACAAAAAAGAAAAGGAGGCAAGAAAGAGAGAGAGAAAGGAATTAGAGATAGCAGAAGGAATGTATTTGAAGGTTGGAGAAAGTGTTTTACAGTGAAAAACAGAGCTCAATCATTTCAGTTTATCCAAAGCTTGAACGGTGACTTGAAGCATAAAAGCACCTCCATGGGAAGAGATCTCTGCCAGAGTCTACAGGGACAAAGACAGCAAGATGCCAAAAAACCACAAAACAATTAAATGAGAATTAAAAGCATGATTGTGGTTTGGTTTTTTTTACAGGTAGGACTCTGGCACAAAACTAACAGTGGGTCAGTGGCAGAGTTTGCCTCTCTTTATCTTTAGGGTGCATTTTTTTTTCAAGCCTTGCTTCAGTCAGATATAAGCCAGACTTTACCTCACGTTACAGATCTTAGAACAATAGTGTCAGGATGACATTCTGTAAACCAGATTAGATAAAACTGTGGGTTTCCCCTGTTCTTAAATTAACAAGTTCTTCTACAAAGGCCTAAGCATTACCTAAAGAGATGACCACATAGAAGACACACAGACAACATCTGTTGAATTCCCACAGTTTTGTGATCAGAAATTAAATCTTTCAGCTTGCACAGAGTCTCAGGTGAATTCTACAGTGACCTTGAATAACAATGAATAAATCACTAGACTAGATCATTAAAGCCAAAAATAATGGCATGAAATATGACATATAGCCTAAAGAGCTGCAGCTGTGCATAATTTCAGGATTGGACATAATTATTCTACCACTATTATGAAGAAATATTTTAGCACCTCTTTACCTGCATCTACCCAGCACAGCATTGAGGAATAAGGATCAAATGTCAGTCCATTTGGTAACCCAAGATCATCTTTAACAAGAATTCTTCTGTTTGTGCCATCCATATATGAGGTTTCAATTTTAGGGGATTCTCTGTTCCAGTCAGTCCAGTACAAGTTTCTTAGGAGGAAGAAAAAGACAAGAGTCAAGACAGTGACTGATCTCAAAGGATTGTTGTAATTAAGGAAAATGCTAAAGACACAAAAGTAACACTCCCCCACCCCCAAATTATTTAAATAGGTAAGGACCACATTGCAGTTCAATATAGAAATCACAAAAGTATAGTAAAGATGTAGCAAATACAATTCCATTAAAAACAAAATGAAAAAGAACATACATGAGAAGAAATGCTTTCTCTACATTGTTTAGCTTATTTGCAAGATGCCAGCCAAAATGACCTCTATTTCAACAGTTCTGAGGACCATCCAAGATGAACACCTACATTTTGAGTTTTTTGTCTCACTGTCTGCTCAGGTTAAAGCAAGAGCATTTGTCATACATTTGGGATTCATTTGAAGCAATATTTTTCTTTTCAGTGCAGCAAATAAGCAACATACAATGGAATCAGAGTGGTTTATCCCCAAGGGAGATTTCCAGAGAGGGCCATTAACTCACTGATGTTTTTTTATTAATGGCCATTTTTAAGGGGTGGGATTTTTTTTTTTTCCTGAGTTGTAAATTCTGTGGCTGGGAATTTACATGGCCCCTCAATGCAAGAATCTTTGTTGTTCTCTTTAACACACACACAATCTACTATGAAACAGAAGTCTGTGCTGCTTGACCTGGAGCTGTACTCCATCAGTGGGGTTCTGCACAGAACATGGGTCTCTCTTCGGTCTGATTACACTGTATCTTTGCATTTCTCTCCCACCACAAAGTGCATTTGTTTCTCCTTATTATTATGTTGCTTGATGTGCACCCACAGATGCTTTCAGTCAACTGTTACATGACTATGATGTAAAAGCCTATTTTGTATTAAAGCAATTAGAGAACAATTTCTCTTTTATTTAATTTTGCATCACTCCAATTTTCATGGATCATATGTGTTCTTTTCTCACTGCTAATCTTGGTGGCAAACATCTGGAATTGGGATGCCTCTTCCAAAAACTCTCCCTGAAAAAGATAGGACTTCCGTATAGTACTAAGAGCATTCCAAATGCCTTTAATGTCAATTAAGCAGTCATTTAGTAGAGCTTCCCAGTGATTCAAGATTGAGAAAAAAGCTTCTGTGCTTCTGAATATTTTGACTGATACATCTCTTGTCAGCAGTGGCCATGCTACAGAAGTTGCACTAGGACAATAGCAGGCAAGTTCAGACAGTAATGAACAGACATGCAGTACTCCTATGGACTCTTTAGTAGTTTTAATTTTCACTGTATTTCTTCCAATATTCAGAGGAAAAAAAAAAGTAAGCTGATCAAAGACTACATAAAAGTATGTATATACTTCAGTTTTGGCAGGCTGGAATCTTAACTTGGCAACATTTACGCTTTCCTACTGACACTCTGCTACAGTCTTGATTTTTAAAGCATGTATTTATCTGTATCTTCTAATAGAGGACTAATAGAATCTTCTCAGATAACTGAATGATAGATGTGAAAATGATGACAGAAGAGACACCATGGAAATTTTCAAACATGGAACTGTACAGGAAGAAGAGTTTTCATGATAGAAATGAAAATGTAAGATTGTTTAATCTAATATTTTAGACCAGTAATCTCACGAAAATAAAAAATAATTTTAGGTAAGGACAATGCTTGTTTTCTTGCAAATAATGTACTGAAAGCAAGCTGCAAATAAGTATTTGACAAACCTCTTAACAAAATACCACAGTATTGTCTAGCAGACATTTTAGAAGTTATATTTCCAGTATACCACTCAGACACAGAACACTAGTAGAGTGTTTCATTGCTGTTTGTTAGCTGGTTTTAGGAAAACGTAGTCTGGTACTTTCTACAGACAACCTGAAAACACTGACTCAGAGTACCTGCCCATGCTAAATAATTAAATAAAGAATTAGCATATATCTCTTGACAACACATCCATACCCTCTCACAGGATCCACGACAATTGCTCTGGGGTTCACCAAGCCAGTGTCAAAAAGGATGCGACGCTGGCGCCCATCCAGCCTAGCCACTTCTATTCTATCCAGTTGAGAGTCAGTCCAGAAGATGTTGCGACCTAGATGATCCACAGCTATCCCTTCAGGGCTTCCCAAGTCTGCAGGAGAACAGAGAAAAACATTCCTAGGCATTATAGTTATTCCCAACACACATCAGTCTCAGAAGCATAAATTTTAACTGAGATAAATTTTCTGGCTGTGGTCCAACAAAAGCTACTTCATGTCAACTGGAACAGGAACATACATTTTACCTCAAAGTTTAAATACACAAAACCTTCAAAGACAGAGAATGACAGGTTCTATGAGGAACAAACTCATCACACATGCAAGCTCTCCTTGAGGGGCAGACAAAGAAAGAGTTGATAAGAGAAATGAACATTAGATAGTATCAAAATCTTACTCTACTCTCCTTAGCAGGCCATAGAATGAATTTTATAACCCTTAATATTTCTCCTTCTTTGGTACTTGCATACATAGCACCCTTCTGAAAATTGGATTTATGTTAAGTTTAGCCAGTGTAACAATTAAAAGTAATCAAACTCCAAACTCTAGAGACAATGACACTAGCTAACTGAGGCCATTTAGAAACAGTTAGTTGTTTTTGCAGAGCAATCCTTTCTGGAACATGTTTTTAGTACTGTATGTGCAGAGTTTTTCTTGGACAGTTAGCTGTTCCAAAAGCAACAGGAAATAGCAGATAATGACCTTAGTGCTTTAGCATTAGTAATTTCTAACTTGGATGAAGGAGGCAGAAGAAGTATATAAAGTTTAATTCAGACATGATGAGAAGCTGCTCCATACTTTTCAAAGTTCATACATCCATTGAAAAAGAGCAGACAGGCTGTGTGTGATGTAATAAAGCCAAAGTGAAGTAAAAAAATTAAGAAAAAATAAAATTTTTAAAAAAATTAATTTTAGTCCAATTTCAGTTCCAAAAGACAAAGAAAGAATTGTACATGGCCACTCCCCAAAAGAGGTGAAATGGCCTTTCATAACAGCCAGCTGTTGAAAACAAAAAAACCCCACCTTTCAAATGCTGATCCACACACCAATGGAATGTGGCCCATTAGCCTTCTTTTAATTCTCAAGCTTATTTACTGACAGCCATTAAACAAACAGTATGTGACAGAAGCAACCTTTCCCGAGAAAGCTCCTTCGGTCCAGAACATTGGGTAAATTTGCTACTGTGATTTTGCTAGGAATAACACTTGCACAATAGCTTAAACAGCTCTGCTCTCTCACTCAAGTGGATTACACTTACCACACAATCTGCAGACGACATTTCAGATTCATATTAATTGCTGAAGACACATAAAGGAAGGAATAAGATGTACCTCACTGCTTCTGACTCAGCTCGTGTTAGGGAGGAGAGGGGACAAGACAGTGAGAATCAGTCATCTCTTTACTCCTCCTAAGAGCACTTGGGCATACTTTAACCCAGTTATACTGACTTCACATTACTATTTTATTTCTTGAAGTGCCTCTGTGCACCTATACACGTCATCTGTAAGAAACAACCTCACATACTTCAGATCCTCAAATGTTCCTATTTCTTTCCTTGCTAATGGCAGAGGCTGCTGAGAGTGGCCTCATCTTGAGGTGGCGACAATCCCCAGTCTCTGGGATCAGGATATTACTGACTAAATGGCAGTGGAGATGTTCCCAGACTCTTCTAGGAAACAAAAGACAGCAGCGGGCAGAAGATTTGCTGTCACTGATTCCTAGGAGCCCCTTTTCCCTGACTAGTTTTCTTGTTTCCATTTCTGTATGTCAGCTATTTGTCAAGAGATTTAAGGAAGTCTAAAGTAAATGTCTCTTCCGTGCTGTTGATAATGAACCGCAGAAAACCAGCCCCCATGGAGAGAGGGGTAACGGAATATTCAAGGCTTCACGTATCACCAGCCTTTCCAGAGGCACAAATACATTCCTGCTATATTGTCATCAGGCGTGATACAGTCATAGGTTCTGTCCCTGAGGACAGGTTTGTGCAGACAAGTACAGCTGATATGACTTAAGCAATTACAACAGAAGAAAGCTCTCCTCAACTTGACTCCACAGCTGCAGAGCTGAGAAAGCCTCCACAGGTTATACAGCTGCAGGGATAGTGGAGAACTAGTTGGGGCTCCACAATACATGTTTCTGCAAATGAATACAACTTGGATCACAAGAGCTTTAAAAAAAACACCAGCCAAGAAGTAGTACATTCCACAAAAATACACATGAACTGAAGAAAGCAGCTGGAGCTCACAGGAGGAAAAAGGCAAAGATCAAACCAAAACAAAAAATTCTCATGAGTCTTCTGAGAAGGAGGCATTTTCCTATTTCATGAAATTTTAAAGACTCAGTTTTGGCCAGCATAGAAGATATCCATTCAAATACTGAATATTCAGTATTATTGTGGTCTTACTAAAATGCCCAATAACATACAGAAGGTAAAGTGCAACATCACTCCTAATCTCTTCAGGAACAGCATTCATTTCCTATGTAAACAACAGAAATAATGAGCTCTTTACACATACATTGTTTTTTGTAGCAGATAAAACCCATGAGGTTTCCATGTGGCATTGAAGCACCTCAAATTACCTTAAATAATCAACCAAATTTAGTTGAGAGCCTTCACAAATATTTTTTCAATATTTTATACATTGCAAGTATTTTAATGTGTACACACACTCTTGTTAGACAGACATTCATATCCATGTAAAGTTTTTAACAGTAGTAATTTCCCCCATTTATAAAAGTGCAAATTCTGAAAAAAATACTTTAATAGTGGAAATCATAAATCCTTTCCCTTCAGAATTTATAACTTGCACAAGCACGTGCTTGCACTACAACTTAGAGTCCCTTTCAGATTTAGATATGTAGAGATGAAAAAGAAGTCTTACAAAATACCTCAGCTGTCAAGTTGTACATAAATATGAAGCTCCATAACCACTGGAAGGGTTCGGGATGGCATTAAGCTCTCCCTTTTCCCTTCCTAGGACAACAGTAGGATCCCAAGTGGCTTTATTAGCTTTCATTTTACAACTTGAGTGGTAGGCATGGGAAGTCATACTTTTCATCTATTTGATCCCCAAGCTGAAGAACAGAGAGCACAGGTTCTCCTCCTCAACCTCCATCCTCACCAGTCATTTCTCAGCAGAGTAGGCAGCTGATAGGCAGAGATCAGGAGAGAAAAGGACTACACATAACCAAATCTCAGCTATCCAGCACCTACTTTGCTTGCCAGAACAAAAAAAAAAAATCAGAGAGTGACTCCACAGATGGTATTCCATGTTAACATATAAACAGAACTCTTTAGTCAGCTCAGGCAATACCTAGGAAGTACAGATTACTACATTCAAGTATCTAACACCATTCCTAGAGAGTGGCAAGTGAACAAACTTTGTGCTGTTACCTGTTTTGATGAGGGTGGTTGGCTCCCCACCATTCAGGCTAGCCCTGCTGATTGAAGGCCCACTGATGTCTGTCCAATAAACCATCTTGTCCACACAGTCATAAGCAACTCCAATTACAACTTTGTCCTGTTGGTCAACAAGTGAGTTAGATCAGCTTAGGCTAAACAATAATTACTTGGCCAGCAGCACCAGCTTATGGTTTTAAGTCTCAAGTCTGAAAAAGAAAATTCTTCAGGAAAGGTGGGAGGTAAGGACGACAGGCAGAGAAAATGACTGTGTGACAGTCAGTGTCAAATAGCTTAGAGAAACACTTTCAGTTTTAAGTCCCTCTTAGCTAGCAGACACCATTTACCATTATTTCAAAGAAGCACTGTAGATATCAGTACTGAATAACTGGTCTGACTTCTCCTTCACCTGCATATCCATCTAAAGAAAGTTCATGTTGACATTTTACTGTGTTATCCCTCATGTGCTTTTTTTCTCTCATTCTACCCCTTAAAGGGGGAATAATGACTTCCATCAAATCCGACTTGCATTTGCATGCAACCCATGCATTATAGCCACACTTCATCAGTGCTACCTACATAGCATCATTTGACCAAAAGTTCTAACAAAGCAAGGTTTTAAAATAAAAAAATAGCCGAAACAAATACTACAGAAATCATTCTGCTGGAAATTATATTCTCAGGGACAAGGAACATTTATATGAAATTTTCCTGGCAGAAATAAGACAGGACTAAAGTTTGAATTTAGAGTTCAAACTCTCTCTTCCAGGCAAAAGAAAGAGACTTTCAGGGTAAAACAATAACTTTACATGGATTATGAGGTCTATTGTTGCAGCTTTTGTAACTAGCAACTTTTTAGAAAGATGGTTCAAACCTATGCATTAAAACAGGTGCACTTATTCATCAGTTTCCATTAGTACTGTAAATTGCAAAACAATACTGTCACTTTGCAAATACACAACACAGAAAGTCAACAGTGTTAGCAGAGACTAAAAGTTCCATTTTAATTGAAAGTTATAAGGAAGAGTTGCATCTTAACTCTTGGAAGTTCTTTCCTGAAGATACTTCTCATTAATTCATATAGGCTAGATGAAATAAATAACGAGACTAGCTGACAAGGATTCAGAATCATGTCTCTTTCAGTCTAACTGCCCCATTTTGCACACAGTATTTTATTTTATTTTTACTTTATTGCAGCAGCAGTTTAGACAGGGGACAAAAGCTTAGTTTTGCCCTTACAACACAGCAGTTTGTGGTACTATTTACTGAAGTGAATCTGTGTAATGTAGACAGTATTTGGTTTACTAAGTACTCACTTTAATATATAATGAAAAGAGGCCTGCATACTACTTGATAATGCTATCTATTGCAAATAAAGTAACACTGGAACAACAACAGAAATCCTAGACCTGAGACAAAACAAATGAATGTGCTGAAACTGGAAGTGAAAAGGGTTGGCGTACAACACAGGTGATGGAAAATAGATGTTCTCAGCATCGGGAATTCATTTTCAAGGAACAAAGATTCTCAAGACAGTAGTAAGAAGCGTGGGAAAAAGATTTGCCACCCACTGGGCCTGCACATGGAGAAGAAAACAAAAAACATGAAGGAAGAAAAATATATATGTAGCCAAGAAGTGCAGAGAACTGACTAAAAAAAATAAAATAAAGGGAATAGATTAAGAATTAGGAAAAAACTTTGAGAGACTAAGAATGGAAAAAAGGGCCTCTCTACATACTGCTCTTGTAGGTCTTCTAAACTTTTATACCAGAGTCAGAAAGTCAATGGAAGTGTGAATATAGAGGAATTTACATGATGAGCTGTTGGAGACATGCGAGATTAGATTTTTCTCTTGTGAGCTATGGTGAACTGTTCTTTAAAAGCAAATTATTTTTTATAGCTCAGATTTAAGCTTTTTGACTAGATAGGTGAGCGATTTTCAGTGAAAAATTGATGCAATACTGAAATTTTAATCAATGGTAAATATTAAATTTTGACCTTAAATTATCAAGTTATGTAGACAATAACTAACTTTTATCCTTGCCATGAATCTAAAAAACCTGGACTTAGTATACTAGGTTACTTACTGGAATATGCAAGAGTGCTTTTGCACCATTTTTCTTCATATTGTTTCCCTCTAGCGGAACATGTTCAATTTTACCACTCTGGGCAAAGAGCAAGTGCGTTCCTGGCGGCAAAGGTACAGTATCTGGTCGAACAGAGGGCCCAATAACAACAGGAGGAGCAGCTGTGCTTAGACCTTGTTAGTAGAGAAGGAAACAGATGGGGAAAAAATTAGCTTGTACAGCACAAGGCTCCTTATTATTTGCAGAGACACAATCACAGTCAGACTTCTTAGAAGGAAATAGCCCTAATAAGCAGACACTAATAACTATAATCAGATGCAGAAAGCTTCTGAAATTTTCTCCTTGGCTGACACAGAAGGAGCAATTGACATAATAGGTCTTTTCATGTTCGGCTCTGTAATTGCTCTTTCCTTCAAACGTTTAGAAAAAATGATCTAACTTTGCAGCTGAAGTGAGGGAGACGTAGGAAGGAACATCTTTCATTTCCTGAGGCAACTCAGCCACCACAGCTCCCAGAGGGCAGAGACTGTATGGGCCTCTCACAGTTTCAAGGCAGGGAAGCTAGAAAACTATCTTCTTATGCAGCTCAGCACAGCTGTCCAGATGCCCTGGCTGAAGGAAAAACGTATGCTGGAGTTACTGATGGGCTGCAGCATGAGGCATATCATCACCAGGACAGCAGATCTGTATTATCCCAAGTCAGTGCTGTATCTGAGGGGCATGACTAAGCCCCACATTTGGGAGACACTGCAATTGGATGAAGTTACCCACAAGAAACAATCGCTTCAGCCACTTACACGGTGGACGAACTCCTGGCCCACTTCTTGTGCCATCAATCTCGTTTCCATTCCTATCCACACACCAGCAATACCCACTGCTCGAATGGCACTGAGTGGGGAGGTAATTCCCATGCTCATCACACTGGGGAATGAAGTGACCAACTCTTGTTGGGTAGAAAGTACCTCCACTGCCAAGGGCTACGTCTCGTTCATGCTGGCATTTGGTCTTTTCCACTTCTGGGGGAATAAAGACACCAAACCAACAAAACAAACACAAAAGTCAGTAAATATTTTAGTTTAGCTAACAGTTACATTCCATTAATTGCTAACATTTGGTGACCACCTATACACAAGCATTATTACTTCCAGAGGAACACAGCACTGTTACCAACCTTGAAGGCAGACGCCTTCAGCAAGTCTGCCCTATGTAAGTGTAACACATTTTTCTTAAACCTGTGTTCCTTTATCTTCCACTGCCTAGTTTAAAAGAGAAAAAACAGGTCCCCTGCATCTTTCTTCATTGCAGAGTCTTAAACAGAAGCTCGAAAACACGATCTTTGTCTTTGAGACACATGAGCAAGAACATTCTGACTTTCAAAACCTGATGTCTACTTATTGGAAATTATCCACAGGCCTTAAAACGTGACTAATTAACCAGACCATAGAGTGGCTAAAGTTTTTTTTTGTAATGCTAAATGTCAACTTTCCCTTCAGAGCACAAGCGAAAACACAATATGAGGCATATGCTGAATTCTCTACAGAACTTAGGAAGAGAAGAAACTCATTGTTATGATGTATATCAGGTTTTTAAAGTTCAGGTATCAGGTTTGAACACTCATTTGATACTTCTGCATCTAAGAAAGGAATTGCAGGGACAGATTGTCTGGTTCCTTGTGAAGCACAGAGAAACATATGATGCCCAAAAACTACACCATATGCATATGTATTACTGTAAAGGATACAGAGGGAGGACAAACTTTTCAGATTATCAGGAGAGTCAGGAGACTCTTTACATTTCAATTTTACATACAATAGGAAAAGTCGTCTACATCAGTATACCTTCGTAGATGCCAAGCAACATATTGAAATAACAAGAATACAACAAAAATAATAGATTTCCTTCCTCTGGCTTAGTTTTATCTTACACTCGAGATCCCTGAAGGGTTCTGTGCGCTGGGAAAGAAAGAGCTCTAATTATGGGACGTATCTTTTTCTTGTAAATGATTTGTGCAGGCAGAAATACTTAGCACAAACTGTCTGCTGAGAGACTTTAACATTACACTTCCATTTATTCCTTGTTTTCACATGGCCTGTTGGACAGCCCTAGTTATGTGTAGCTCAGACTGGGCCCAGCCCAGCTGAGCAAAAAGCTAATTCCATGCGCCTACAGACTGTTATGGTGTAAATCACATAAAATCAAAAAAGAAGGGGGTAGTTTTTTATTATTATTTAAACTAGTTATGCAAGCAAAAGCTTTGGACACGTTTCATGCACCTGGACACAATTAGAAAAATATAAATGACTGGAGAACAGTTCACTCTAAACAACAGAAATATTTGGCATCAGCTTTATTGTGGGTGGTGGAGAGCCTTGAATCAACCTACAAAACCAGATCCTGCAGGAAAGTCTCCATTATCTGTCTCAAATTTTGTTTTTATGTATTCAATGTGCTATGCAGTACGCAGGTAAGAGAAACGTTGATTTCAGTAACCAGATCATTTTGCCACTGTTGTTTTTTTTTATTCTAAACTCTCATTGTATGCACTGCTCATGAGATAAAGCAGAGTACTGGTAAAATGACACCCCTGCCTTTGTTCAGTGCAGGAAGAAAAATCTCGGCTGCATTCCTATCATCTCTGAGAAACACTTAACTCCTCCTCATAGGATATAAAAACAAAGGCAGAAGCTGGTCTTTTTTCTTCCCATCTGAAACTCACAAAATTAGAGTTTATTCTGCCAGTTTATAATTTTTTTAATCAATAATCTATATGAAAATGAATTAGGAAATACGAATTATAGAAAGAAGCGTGTATACACTCCCAGACAGGACACAGATGTTATGCATAAGATATATTAGTGTTACTGGTAACTTGAAATACCAGTGTCTGTTCTAGTTTCAAGACAGCATTCACATTTATGCAGGAATTCTGATTAAATTTTTCAGGAGCACTTATATTGCAACAATCAAGACCAACCCCACAAATTGCCCAATAATGTTATTAGGAACATTAAAGAGATTTAGCAAACAAATTAATTTTCAAAATTAGTAATAAGTTTCTAGAAAGCAGAGGATATGATTTGTTCTTTCTAAAAAATAAATAAAAATCCATCAAGACTGAATTTTTGTTTGCATAAAAACATCTGTAAATACCCTATTGCTACTCACTTTTAGGAATAACTCTGTGTTAGTGCTCCTGAAAGTCACTTATATTAGTGATAACTTTATTAACAGTATCATGTACAATAAGTAATCTGTTAATACAAGAAGTTATATGTTAAAGAGATATTCTGAAAGAAATAAAACCAGTGTTACCAGGTTCATTTGTGCTGACTCCATTTTAACCTTTCTTTCAACATTAAGGTTGTTTCAACTCACTAACATGAATTTAACCAGTATTAAAATCTATAAATCAAACAAGTCACTAAACTAGTTAGGACAGTCCCAACCAGGCACTTGCACTCCATTCTCTAATTTTTTTCCCCTCCTTATCTCTGAATCATGACCAGGATTACCATGCTTACAGTTAAGAGGTGCCTAAAGAAACATAAGCTGAAACTGAGTCCAGCGTAGTAGCCTATACTACAATGAAGGCACAATAACTTTCGACACAGATGACAGTGGGTTGGTAGAAATAGTCTGCTTATACAGTTTATACAGTCATAAGTTTTACTCAGTGTGCTTAAGAGAAGATGTTCTTATTTTGCAAATTTTAAACTGCATTAATTAACTGCCTGAAAGGAGGCTAGCTATGAGAGAGTTTGAAAGATAAGACTGACACAGCAAATAAAGTACCTTTCCTGCCTCGATGAGATAACAGTGCAAGTCAGGCAAAACACATAGCAAGAAATGGCACATTTTCAGGAAGTACAAGGGTTACTTTGTAAGCCAGCTTCTAGATACAAACTCAGTAAATTTCCTTCACTACAGCATCCAAAATGTGGTTTCTTAGTGATCCCTCCTTTAATATAAATACTGTAATAGTTCATCCTGTCAGGACTATTTGAAAATACAGAACAATTAACATTAGAAGAGTTCTCTGATCTCTTGATTGGCATGAAGAAAACTTCCATTAAATATAACAAATAAGCTAAGAACAAATAACACCTACCTGGTGTAACAGTGCTGTTACATCTACTACTGCACTTGATTATAGCAGATGGAAAACCAGAAATACCTATTTCAAGGTTCCATATCCAGGGGTTACTAGCCCTGATTTTCAGAGATTCTTATAATTCTCATGAAACCCACATTTGAAAGCCAAGCCAAATGATCATGTCAATGGTGAGAAAAATGGTATATACTGGGGTTAGTTCATTCTGCCAGAGATGAAACAATCAGTAAGAGCAGGAGCTAGGTACTCCTTGGTGATGCAATAAAGCAGGAGTGGCAGCAGCCCTGTATTTAACAGCACGACCAAGTTCCAATATTTTTCAGTATATGTGTTTAAACATCACCGATTAGCATTTGCCATAAAATAAGTCAAATCCAATTGTCACTGGGTTTTGGCACAGCTGATGCTTGACTGATGAAGGTAATACACTGATCTAACAGCTTTCTGTTTCCCTATGGCACTCTACTTAGGCCCACGGGACAGTACCAGTTTTGAAACACAATACCATACTGTGGGCTACCTTACTTTGGTAAATGATAAAATACTGGAAAAACAATAATCTGAGTAAGTAGTCAAATGTCATGAAGTGGTGGTATCTTTAGTAAATTCTCATATTACCTTAGTCTTGGTTTTAAATTTCCTTATTAAGAAATTTAATTTCTTAATTTGGATTCCTGAGCAAAATATACAGCCATGAGTTGCATCACTCGTGGAAGAGAAACAGGTCACAAAACATGCAAAGGATAGGATGCAAATGTAAAGGTAGATTTCTTGAAATACACTGTGTAGACCAGCCTATAAAGATAGGCTTATCTTGGAAACTACAGCCAGAAAAAACTAAGTCTATCAGCAGGTCACAGCTCAGTGCTGGAAGGATTGTGAGCAGGTATAAATAAGAATTCAACATACACACAGGGAACAATGTACAGGTATAGAAAAGAATATGGGGTTGGGGAGATGAGTCAAGGAATACTGGGTGCAGCTCTGGCAACCACAATTCAAAAGAACAGCGAAAAATTGAATGAATGTACGGAAAAAGGCTCCTAAGACAGGAGCTGTAGAGCAGAATAGAGATCAAAGGTGTGATGAAGAATTTGTGTCCCATGGACCACAGCATACACAAGTCAAGAGCAGATACATAGAATGGTGCAACCTGAAATTAAGCTAAACCTATATCCCCCCTCAGAAAAAATAAACTTGCATTCAATGTTTTAAATATTTTTTTCCCAGTTCATGTATAAATTACCAGTAGCAATCTGGAATAAAAGTCACAGAAACATACCATGAAACTTGAATAAATGAAATGAAAGCAACATGGATATGGAAAGATGAAAGACATACATATATGCATTTCTCACATAAATGGAGAAACCAACAGAATGGAGGGGAAAAAAACCCCAAACTAAAGCCACATACAAATAATCAAAGTATTTTTTTGTCATAGAAGAATGCTCTTGTAGACGCACTGCAAAAAAGGATTTGTGGACTTTTCCAAAAAAAGATGGAGCATGGGGAAAATTATGACAAACTGAGAGGTATGGACTACTTTTCTTCCATTTTTCAGGGAGGATTACATTCCGATATATTAAACAGTATATCTCCAACAGTCCTGAAAATTTTTTAAAGATCTGATATAACTATTGAAAGAGATTTTCATTCACAAGCTAAAGACAGAACTGATTTAAAACTGTGTCCAGAATCAGCATGTAGTCAAAGAGTACTTTTTGATTCCCTATATGGATCATTTTATTCACCACATATCTCCAGGACTTATATTGACATTTTTAATTGCTGTTCTCAGATGCTGGGGGGGGGGGAATAAAATAAAACAAAGATTATGAACAAGCCAAATGAAAATAACACACTTCCCTTTGTCCCTTTATTTTCCTTTGTAATTCTTCACTTACAGTTTTGCCCTGGTAAGTGTGTTTCTCGTGTGAAACCAGTTGCACATAGAGGACCAGAGAATAGCTCTTAACAGTTCCTAGTTCCAAGAATCTAGACTTGTTTCTGTTTAGTAAACACTGTCTGGGGTCTGCAGGGCTAGAAACACTCAGACATCTGTTTTTTTGGGTGTTTTGGTTTTTGGGTTTTTTTAAATGGAAAAATGAAGCGTGAGGAAATAATGAAGTACAGACTTTCTTAATAGCTGGGAGCAGCGGGACATTCCAGCATCATTAACTCTTTCATTAACCTGTTGATTCACTCCTACAGACATTCTCTTGTGCGTGACTCAAATCCATTTTTCTTGTTGGTCTACTTGTTTCAAGAGCAGCCGTTCACCAGTGTTCAGATTTAACAGCAGGTTTCATGCAATAATAGAGACACCAAACAAGCAAATAATTGCAACATGAGTTGGAACAGGGTACAGAAAAGGGAACTGAGTATTTGGATGAATGAAACTTTCCATGCTATTAAAAATCAGGAAAGACTGCAGTTACTTCACTGAGGCTAATTAGATCAAAACCTTAGTGGGTAAAAAGGGGAAGAAAGGGTCTCTAATTACAGCTGAATACAAACAATACAGCCTCATCTGCAATCTCCACTCTGAAGCAACTTAATTTACAAACTGGGTGCTAAAGTAAACTAAGCTACTCTTGATAGGCTTCAGAAAGTATAATTTGGTTCTATCTCCTGGCAATGATTAAAGGATGGATACAACTATTTTAAAGGCACTAAAGCTTTAGCAACAGATGATACCTCAAGGCCAGCTATTGTTTTATTAACTCTAAGAAGGGAGCAGTAGCTAAACTGTAAACACTGCCAGTGCTGCAGACTAGCAGAGCAACACAGACACTCTGTATTTCAGTCACGATTCAGCAAAAGTGAGATTTGTTACCTACAGATTTTTTTTCTGCTCAGAGCATTTAACGAGGAGAGACACAATTGATACAAGTGCTTTGAAAACTTGTCTTCTACTGGTAATACAAAACAGTATATATGAAGCTAAACAAAACAGTGAGGTATTTAAATAAACACTAACAAAACCTGGCACATCTTCGCCTACTATAATAGCAGATACAAAGTCTCAGAAATATTTTGTTGCCACTATTTAAAATTGTGACATGAAAAGATCACCATTCAAAATACAATTGTGTTGCATACAGAAAGTGAAGAAGTGTACAGGATAAGCAGCAAAAAATAACAGAACTACCACAAAATAGTACACTGTGCTTAGCAGTGTTGTAGACACACTAAGCACACCATAAGAAAAGGTGTTGTTCTTAACACACACACACAAAAAATGCACAAAAAACAAATAAAACACTTAAGTAAATTATCATATATATTCAGAAGAAACTGACTTCGTTCTGGTAAAAAAGTTAATTGGTTGATTTCAGCCATCCACTTCAGCTACAAAGGGAATGTGGCAGACACGAAAGCAACACTTTTGCCTGTACAATTCTACCTGACAAACTGGAAGCTTTAAGATTCAATTTGTTTCATGTTATTCTCACCAAATTTTTCCTTTAGGAGAAATCTATCAGCTGGTTTGTTAGCTAAATGTTATGACACAAGTCAGAAACACTAGGTAGTTCTTCATTCATCTGACATTAAAATGAAAACACACATGGGTGCTCATGCATGAAAAGTCAGTTAAAAATAATATTAAAAGACTGACAAAGTGGCAAAAACTAGACCCCGAAATTAGACACTGCAAAACCTCCTATGATTTATCCATGATAGAAAAATCTACCAGCACTGTGTGGTCTCATTAACATGTGTTGTTGTGCACATGATGAAGTGTCACGTAAATATGATCTAAAACTAGAAACAACCTTGTGATTTTTTCTTTTTTATACTTTCCTCTAAACAATCCTTTGCCTTTTCATTTTAAAACATGACTACCCAATTGTGCAAAAAAAGTCAGAAATTCAGAATTAGGGAATATAGTGGCAAAAGAAAAATATTAAGTTTTAGGTAGTAATATTGTAACATACACACAAGCACTTTTAAGCCAGCACATCCACTACTTAAACAAACAAACAAAAACACAACCCAAAAAAGACAACCCTCAGTTTTGAATCAGCAAATACTTTGGACATCATTAAGACCACAAGGCAGAAGCTAAATTACAAAGAGAGCCTTCCTCCCTAGTCATACTGCTTCTTGCTCTCTTTCCCTTTCGCCCTATGACTTTCTTCTTACTCTTGACTGCACAGTTTGAGTTTCAGTCTGTTGACAGATGCAGGGACTTTTGCCCAACAGCAAGAATCTTAGAGGAAGGAGAATTGAGTTCAAATATACTGAGAAGTTAGGCTTGATTTCCTGGATGAAAGTATTCACCTTTCTGCAAAACCTGAGTACTGACCAAGAGGCTTGCCGTGCTGTTTAATTAAAGCAACCATAACAATGCTCTTTCGTGCTTCAGTGTTTCTTACTTTCTTTCCTTTTAAGCATACCTTCAGGATGAGAAGTTTTATACTTCATGGCCCAAAGTACAATGGAGAAACAGAAGTGTGGGATGGTAAAGAACTTTCTGCTGAATAAAGAACAAACTGGGTAAATACAGAAACAAGTAAGTGTCAACTAGAAACTGTAGTCTTTGTGGACTACAGGCTATATGTGGCATGTAAACATCTAGATACCACTGCAGACAACAGCCTCATGACTTTGGTCTACTTTTTGACTTTTTTCTTGTAATTGTATTCGTTTGCATTGCCAACAATTTCAGATCTTTTATGGTAAATGACTACTGAGTATGCAGACCAAATAACCCCCTGGCCAAACTTTTACACAAGGGAACTTCAAAAGATAGTATCAGCTTGAAGCCAAAAACTGCTGAGGATAGAACAAACAAAACATAAAACAGGCCATTGGGCAGCATATCATGGAAAAGTGATAGTAGTCAAGATAAAGGTTTTGACACAAGCTTGGTGAAATTCTCAACTTGAAAGACTTGAGAAAGAATAAAGACACTGATTTGACAATACACACATTGTTTAAGAAAGGAACCAAACTAACATATATCCTCCAATCCCCAAGTTATACTTCTGGTTCAGCTTTCAAGAACTATAGAATCTTACCTCCTAACACACATCGGAAACCATCGCCACGATAACCTGCCTTACACTGGCAGCTGAAGGACCCAGGAGTGTTATAGCAAAAAGCATCTGGATGACAATGGCCCTGTTGACATTCATCCACGTCTGTAAAAGGAAGGATCAATCTTAGGTAACTGTTCCTCCTGATGAACAGATCAGAGTGTTGAAATAAATTGCAATTCAATCATATTTTCAGGGTCCTATTTCAGGGTATCTGATTAGACTTACAGATAGTTCTTTGGAAGTGCATCTAATACAGAAAGGCAAAGGAGGGAAAAAACATGTATGTATTTTAGGTTTGTATCTCTGCATTCTGCTATTTCAAAGGGAACTAGCATTATTAACACACACAGTATTTCAGAGACACATGCCTATATTTCTCAAGGAAACAACACAGTAAGAGAAGTAAGATTTGGACAGCAATTTTTGCAACATGTAGTTAGGTAAAGGTGCTCCCCTACTCTACTTTGACTGACATGAAACAGAATGTAAATTTTTTTGCATAGTGTGAACATTATGTTTCACCATCTTAGCAATATAAACCAATAGAGTGCAAACAGGTACAGCAGATGAAGATCAACTTAAGTACTGCAATTTCTGCAGTTACCTCATCTTGGACCTTCTATAGCCCAAATATAGAAGAATTCAAAAGCAAGGGGAGGAAAAGGCATATGCTTAATACAAATGCATACCTGAGGGACTTAAACTATGAAATCTCCTACTTCAAATCACAAGAAACTATAGGATATTGCAATGACCATCCCAGTGCAATAAAGAGCATAAAAGTCCCACAACAAATGGTGGTACTCACCCTCACAGGCACGCCCATCTCCCAAGAAGCCAGGGAGGCATGTGCAGATGTAGGCAGACCCTCCAGTGTACACACACTGAGCACGCTGAGGAATGTCACAATCGTGTGTGCCTGCCTGGCAGTGGTTTACCATATATTCAACAGCTGCAGGTTAAATGTGTAAGAGAGGAGATGAAAATTTGAATTTTCCTTCATAAAGTCTAAGGCTCATAATAAGTTCATATGAGAGAACAGCTGTGAAAGCTTACAGAAGAGAAAGGAAACAAGGAAACAAGTTGTTTTTGTCTGGGGGTTGGGATTTTTTTTTTTTTGGCCAAGATCTCCCCTTTCACTGGTGTTAAATTTTATTAATGTTTTACAAGAAACTGACTGTCCTCAGCACCTTCAGATGTTTGTTAATATAGAATGGGGCAGAGGTGGCAGATTCTAGAATCCATGACAGCTTTGTTTACAAAAAGGAGTCCTGAATGAAGAAATGTAAGGCATCTCACAGAGCTACCTCACACGCGAGCTCAGTGGACAGTTCACTGCACTGGGAATTATTAGATGACCTGCTACACTAACCTAGCACTGACCCAGGGCTGCCGTCACTTGGCAATAGATAGGAGCTGTGACTCACTCAATAGGAGATAAACAAATTTGTCAACTACTGGAGAGATTTTTGACCAACAGAGAAGACCTGCAGCTTTTCATAACTTTCTTGTGTTGACAGCAGTGACTCTGACAGCAGTGCACTGCATTACACACAAATTATTTCAGGAAGTCACTGGAGCTCTGCCTACGCTTACCTGTCACATCAGAAAGGAAACAAAGGAAACCATGGTATTTAATATAGGAAGAGGCAAAATACTACAAAAATTTTGGTCCCAGAAATAGTGTCCAGTGTGTACACCTATGAACAGATTTCCAGCTGCTGTAACAG
The DNA here is from genome assembly GCA_013396755.1 of Sclerurus mexicanus. NCBI lineage: Eukaryota > Metazoa > Chordata > Aves > Passeriformes > Furnariidae > Sclerurus > Sclerurus mexicanus. The sequence continues at coordinate 1,109,001 of VWZF01003842.1, forward strand.
AGAATCCACCAAGGCCCTCTTTACACAATTCTTATGAGGAGTTGACAGGGGACCAAGACAGGACTCTACAATGCTCCTTTCATCACAGTACACAGATGGAAACTACCACAGTATCAGCAGGGAAATAACAAAAATCTGCCATCAGAGCCAGATCTGAAAACAGGCATTTTTTTTCAGTCTCTGGAGGAAATTACATCATTGTTAGAATCACTAATATCTTTCTGATTAATGAGATAAGTTTTAGATTACAAAGTAATCTATTAAGAACTGCATTATAAAGGTATAAAAGTTGGAGGTCAGAGGGAGTCCTCAAGTCCTCCTATTTCACATCGTGCAAATCTCTTTACAACTCTCTTCTAAACTACCCAGTGAGTCACACAGCTGCTATGAGAAAAAATGCCAGTTCCAAAAAAGCTGAGTCAGAGCTGGTATCCCAGAGCAACCTGCAAAAGCACAGAGGGTTGCTGTTGGCCCTTCTGGGGTTCAAGTTGTCCGCGGGCTATAAAACCCTTCACTGTGAAAAGGAGAACAAGATTACCATGACATTTATTTTCAATCTGTTGGGAAACTGGAGTTTATCTTCCCTCTCTTCGGTCTTGCAAATGTGGTTTGCTTTTGGCTGAAGGAAGAGATCAAACTGAAATCCTTCAAGTTGGGCAAGGATTACTTAGCACTTGCTAAACGTGGGACATCAGCTTCATGGGAAAGTGGTGGGGTGAAGCTGGTGAGGTCTTGACTAGAGGGAAGAATGTTCCCTTCTGAGTCTAAATCACAAAAGTGCAGTGGTGGACATAATAGAAGGAACATAAAGCTGCTCTTCCACATCTCCCCTATCCCCTCCAGCTGCTTTCTTTGACTGTTCTGCAACAAAGGGAGACTTAAGGTGCACTGTGACTTAGGGAGCAGACATGAATTGTAATTCTTACTGGAGCAGAGGGATTTGGCTTGCAATGGAGTGTAATACACAGCATACAAAGGCACAAACTTAAGGAAAGTAATGCACCTGTCTGCTATAACATGAAGGCTTCTCAGTCTTAGCTGAAGAACAGTTTTAGCTATAATAAGGAACAACCTGGATGCCTTAATTCAAAGGGTAACTAAGCTTCCACGACAAAGTGGTCAAAACTCCAAACAACCCTCAGCTGTTATCACTCATTTCCAAAAGAAACAGGAACTGGTCCAGCTGTACTGCAAGAGTGTGTATAGGTTTTGTCAGTACAGAATTATACCAGGTTGCAAAGACAAATTCTAACAAAACAAAAAAAACATTAATCCCTATCCTGACAGTTGCAGCTCTAGAAGTAAAGTCACTGCCTCTCTTTTATCTGTCATTATCCCTCTTCTATCTGCCATTTGTAGACTCTTTTTTCTAAAAGGAATTTCTATAACTTGAGTGAAAAACAGGGAACAGGAAAAAGATCTTCCTTGTTAGGACAACCTTAGTCTAGCAAATACAGATTAACTCAGTCTTCGTCCAGAAAAGAGTTTTTAAATTACACAAAAACTATTCAGCAGCAACTATTGAAGTCTTAGTTGTTCATTAGTATTGGATACATTGTCTCCAAATACCAAATATTTCAACAGTGAAGTGATCTGTAGTTACAATTCCTTCTCAGCATGATGAACTCCAGAATAAGCCTGCAATATCCAAGACACACTGATTTAGACCTGTGCATCATCTTACCCAAGGGATGTACCTGTAACTAAAATGTAATCTGTTAAATTGAACTCTGGACTAGACATAAGAAAGAAAAAAAACCACAAAACCCCAAAAAGTCAAAGCACAACCCTCAGAAAATGCAGAAAAAGCCAGTAATCAGTAGCTGCAGCACAAACTCCTAAATTCAACTCATGTTAGAAGTCAGCAGAGATCATGCAGCACTGTTTCTGTCCCTGTGAGATGAATCACTGCCCAAAGGCTGGTGGGCAGTGCTTTTAAGAAACATGAAACTCACCAACACAAGTCCGCCCATCTGCTGCAAACTGGTATCCTTCAACACACTCACAACGGTAGGTTCCCGGCTGGTTATTGCAGTCTGCATTGCTGCCACAGAGACCTGGCTGCTCCAAACACTCATCAATATCTAGAATATTGTAAGGATCTTGGTTATTACAAAGATGCATTTAATATGGATACTAGAAATGCAGAAACTGGGGAACTGTTGATTGATAGAAGTCTTCTATATTTAAGCAACATCTTGGATAGACCATACATCTTAAGAGTTTTCTAAATAAGTTTTCAGGTAACTGTGTCCTCAGCTAATCTGCCCCCCCCAAAAAAAACAAAAAACAACAACAACAAAAAAAAACCAGAAGAGATTCTACAATGAAGTAATAAGGGAAAGACACAGGAAATTGGAGAGGAAGGAGGAATCACTGAGGAAGAAAACACAGCCTAGAAGGTGATCAGCAGCAGCTATGACTACTGGGGGAACATGAACTTTAGGGAAGTATATTTTATCCGTATACATCTCTAATCCACTGCTGTTCCACTCACAGCACCAGAGGACCAGAAGGGACACTGTGATGCTGTTGTTTTCATTTGCAAGTTGATTTAAAGGTTGTAGTGGGGAAAGAGTTGTGTTTTGTGCTTTTTTAATAAATAAAACCCATATTTCTTTAGCTTGCAGGGATGATACATATTTCATTAACACACACTCACCTCTTGAAAACAAGTATTTGTGCTGTGATTTGATTACAAAGAAAAACACAAATACAATATAAATAGAGTTGGACAGAGCTGGGAAATGCTAGTCTTCTTGAACAGAAAGGCTTTTCAAAGCAGATCAAGAAAAAGATTAGTTCAATGAATTGCACATATTTGTGCTCTGTCTGCTCGTGCATATGCCATTTCTCATCTCCCTTGAGAACTTTTAACCTAGTTGACTCATTTCAACCAGAACTTGCATTACAGTAAATTTCTCACAGCTAAGTTCCCACATGTTTTATAAAAAGACAAATTGGGTAGGAAAGACATTTTGCAAGCTAGTAAAACATACCCTTCCAAACAGTCAAACCTGTTTACTTTGATTATTGAGAGACATCAGCTAGCCCAGCAACCTTCTAACCTATCTTTCTCAAAACCAGCCTCATTTTGCTGGAATGGCGAGTCCTGCGGGTCAACGCATCCCAAGGAAAACAAACTCTACATTAGCTTTGATTTTGTAACAATTGGAAGTTTTTTGATACCGTAACAAACGTTTCCATCTCCGCGGAAGCCAATCGAGCATTCACAGAAGAAACGATTTCCAGTTCCCGGACGACACACTGCATTGGTGTCACAGTTATGAGTACCAGTGTAGCAAGGATTCCGGTTAATGTCAGCAGAACCATCTGACAAGAGAGACCATATTGAGCCTTCATGACTCCATCCAAGTAGTAGCATTCAGTTAACACACAGAAGGAGGTTGCTTATAGTGTACATTAAACAAGGAAAGAAAATACTTCTTGCATCAGGAAGAAAGGAAAAACCTCTTTGAAGGCAAGACTAACAAAAATAATTCATCTTCGAGCCACTGACTCAAAATGTGATTCTTAACAACTCTGTTAATTAGCAGAACCTTATTTTGTATCAAACAAAAGTGAACACAGCCTTTTCTTATACTCATCTAGCGTGCATTTTCAAATTGTTTCTTTTGGGTTTTTTCTGATTTTACTGCAAACTTGGACAGCTTATTCAAAGAAATACACTTCACAGGCTGCCTACAGTTCAAAGATAAGATGCCATGTTTCAAGATAAATTACAGAAACTCATCCATGGTTAATCTTATCCCTCTCTGTTGCCCTTTTCTCTGACAATGCAAAAAACTTCATTAATAGAGGAACTACAAAATGAGGTAAAGCTAAACAATATAGTCCATGTATCTGAGTGGCAACAGATTCAAGGTGGCATGCTGAGAGCATTTCAAGGAATTAGACACAAACCCCTCTGAATTTCAAGAAGAGCTAATCACTTGAATACTCTTTCCCAAGTAAAAATACAAATTTCCAGCAGCGCAGTTTCTCTTCTTAATTGATGGATCTGGACTTCAACTGACAAATGCAACTAACTAATTTAACTCAGTACTACCCAGCTAAGGCAGGCTGAAAAATATGGATGCCTACTCTTAATTACTCATGAAAGAGGAAAAGAAAAAATTTCAATTCATACATACCACTGATGGGGCCGATGGAATTACTCATAGCGTATCGCAGAATCTGCTCGTCTCTGTTATACAGCACGAACACACTGTCCACTGAGAGCTGCTGAGTAGCAGGAGCAGCGTGGTGGGAGTCATCGTGAATGCATTCATCAAACGAGATGGTCTGTCGCCACTGATAGGCACCCGTGTACGTGGAAGCAACTCCATCCCTTTCTGGCTCTGTCACTGCGTACTCCCTTGTGGATGATGAAGTGATAACTGCAACGTGACAGTAGACATGCTGATCAGAGCAGAGATCAAAAGTACCCTGCCAAATGCTGTCTGTAGACTTGGGATGCAGTCTGTGTAGCATAAATAGAAATTTCAAAGGCAATAGCTACAAAAATTAATGTATTTCCACGAAAAGGAATAGGCACTTGAGTACATTTACTTTGTTCTCAGCTATCACAGCATTGATAAATGAGTAATTTGATTTATTTTGACATACTTTAAAATTTTACTTTGTGTAATTTGATTTATTTTGACATACCTTAAAACTTTACTTTGTGTTTCCAAGTAATGAAAGAAAAATTCAACGCAGCAAACTCAGAGGTTCCTTTAGGTGAATTTATAAAATGGATCTACAAGCTAAGGACAAGACCCATCTCACCAGCACTAAACTACACCCACTTTCAGTTCATTGTAGGTTATTAGCCTTAGATTTTAAGAGCCCTGAAGAAGCTGCATGTATGTTTGAGAGCTCTTGTATTCTTCACAACAGTTTTCTATATTGTGAAAAATTGAGACCAAAACCCTTCAAAGTACATCTGGGGTTGTGGATCCTCCCACCAAGAGAAAGGTCCTCAGAACACCAGTATTCTTTGTTTGGACACCACAACACACCAGTATCAATCCATTTCCAACAGCTGGTCAAAGACGGATTTCTGCTAAGTCCATTAGATATGCCATAGGACATCAGAATAGCAGCTGTTTGAGTATTAGTAAATCAAATCCAGCCTGTAGGATGCCTCCTTCCAGCTTCTAACTCTACCTCCATGGGCACAGCATTTCTGCCAAGTAGGCAAGTGTTGTATGGAGCACACACTGCCCAAGCAACTTCTCCCAAACTCTAAAGCTGTTCAGCACGAGACAGAAGCTTTCTCTCAGTCCATAACATTTTCCCCTCCTCTCAGTCCATAACAACAAGCAAAGCACAAGCGGGGTTCATCACAGGCTACCAAAGTCAGATGTTAGTGAATATAAGGCAGCTGAAAATGGTGTAGCTGCATTGTGGCTATCTCTGGCAACCAAAAGTGCACTCTTGGAACAAAGCACAGTCTCTCCAGTACTCATGTGTAACTGGGAACACCACAGGCTGCTTCCTCTTTACTGCTCTTTGACAGCTGGACTGGCTGGCCAGCAGCAACACTCCAGGTTCTCTTTATTTTTCTCTGTATTGAAACAGCCATAATTTTATCCAGGAAGAGAAAAGCAGAAGGAAGGAGATTGCCCTGTAAATAGCGAATAAAGAATGGCTCACAGAAAATCTAGAGTCTGTGATAAAGGAATTGAGAGAGAGGAGAGAAAAACTGATAAGGGAATCCAGTTTTCCAGTCAGTTGCTCAAAGTCAGCTCAAATAACATTGATAAATGCCTGCAGAATTGTTGCAATGCAGTTTACATGGCACATACTAGTAAGTTATTGGTTTACCCAGTCTCATTGGACAACAACAAAGCTCACTTAATGACATTACCACAAAAAAATATACACCAGTACAGCTACACACTACAGTCCACACTAAAGAGTCATGGAGTTACAAAAAACTTTGCAACTTGTATTCTGCCATCAACAGTGTAAAAACAAGGCCAACAAAAAGGAAAACTGAGAGTGTTTTGCAAACATCAGTTCAGAGAAAGATGAATTATTTGTTTTCTCAATAAAATAATTAGAAACATTTGTATTGTCCCACTCAAAATCCACCCTCTTTTGGGACCTATTCCTAAGAGGCAAAAAGCAACTTCCTATAAATCAAGGGGTTCTAAATACACTGCCTGAAAAGGGAATAAAGTAATGTTTTTCAGATTGTCTTAGTCTCTGCTTTAAAAAATGTGCACTTTCTTATCATTTCATTCCCAGAGAACCTTACCAGAACTAGAAGTGTGATACAGTTCAGTGTACGGTTCTATATGGACTGATGCACCGGATGGGATCTCGGGTATTCTGCCCTCCATTTCTGTGCTGATGGTAAGGTGACCATGCTCATCAATACCACTGAATTTCTGCTTTACAACCAGCTTCTCATTGTTGCCAAGAAAAGTTACTTCTGTTTGCCGTGTAAACTCACCACCTAAAGAAAGAGTATTAGTTAAACCACTTAACAGGTGTTTCTGAATCCTTCTATTTAAAATATTGCTTCTAGTAGATAAAATATAAATCACTATTTTCTGGAAGCTTTGATATGGCACAATTTCTAACATATTGTGTTTCTGATGAAATAGCTTTTAGTGGTACACTGATAATATCCTTGGATACTGCAGGGAAACCAGCTTTTATTAAGCACTGAACCTGATAAATTGCAAATAAGCCTGAGGAAGCAGGGGACTTTTTAATTAAAAAAAGAAAAGAAAAGAAAAAGTTCTGACTTACCCTACCATCATTTAAAAGGGGAGTTTAGAGAAAATTTTCCATAAAGAATACAGAAAGTTAAAAAAAAAATAAAAATTAAAATTCCAGTACACATGTATCCAAATCAAAACCAAATAAAATGTATGTTGTAAATTCCAGAATAAACTTCAAAATTGCCAAATCTAAGAAAGCCCCAAAACAAAAAGTTATGTTCAAGTAAATTCATATTACAGGGTTGTAAAGGATAAGATTATAAAGAGAAACACATGTTCTCCTGGAACAGATTAAGCTACAGCTTGAATTCATGTGCACAACCAACCAGCTTTGGCCTCAAACTCTTTTGAAAAGCTTTAACTGCGATCAGGGGTTGCCCTCAAACAAGTTAAGTGAGTCGTTTGGATGTCATGCACCAACTACTTTTCTAAGAATTTCAGACCCTCACAAGGTCAGATTTTCATTTCTTTTGCTCCATTGGTACAATCAGGAAATTAATATGTTAGACTTCTTGAAGATGTTATGTTAGACTTCTTGAAGATGTTATGTTAGACTTCTTGAAGATGTAGGGGCAGCTTTTTTCAGTAGCTCTTTGCACTCCAGTAACAAAATACAAACCAACCAACCAACCAACAAAAACAACAACAAAAAAAATCAGATGCTTTTAATAATCTCTGTCTTGCACAGGAACTGGCTAAGCCAATCTTCTTTCTAAGACACTTGTGTACTTGTACACTGACAGTAAATTAAAAAGTCCAATATTTATGCATTGTAAGAAATAAAAATGGTGAGAAGTTTGATTACAAAGAATCAATTTGCAGCTCAGAATAGATGTTTTCACCCTATATTGCTTCTAAAGACATTTCTATCAAGACAGAGGAAAGCATAGCACAGTTTTGAACTTTGTATTAATTTAGAAGTTACCAGTAACGCTGAATCCATTCTTATATCCTTGCTGTTCCACAGCAAACATCCATCCTATGATACCTCCAATAGAAGCAAGAGGTAGTAAAGAATACCCCAAGGTCTCTGGGATTGTGCTGATAGCAGTGTAGGCGCGCCCTTGGTTCATCACAACATAGGAGTGGAGATCAGTGTTCTCAAATGTAATTGGAACAGGGTTATTTCCTACAAAGATTCTTCCTTTGACCTTCCCGTTGACTCTCTGAGGAGAACCTGGCAAATCAATACAATGCATCAGAACAGAATCACAATTCTCTCATACTCTCAAAGAAATGGGTTCAGAGCACTCACTATGCTCAAAGATATTAGTGTTAAAATAAAAAAAACATACAAATGCTCACAGAATTCAGACAAGAAATTGCCACGTGTTCACTGGCTTACATCCATATGTGCATATGTGTTGTCATTATACAGATGACTGAATAGCCAAAATTGACAGAAGAGGTGCCCTTTACCCTCATTAAGAGTTTTGCCTTCCAGGTTAACTCTGTAACGCTGTGACACTATATCTGACAGTAAGTGGCACAATTCTTTTGAACATCACACTTCATATCAATACACACTGAATGTAAACTTGTTCATTTCCTGTTAGAAGGCTAACACCATTAGGCGTTAGAACCACTGACCTGTTATTCTAATCTATTACATTTCTTGACTCAAAACTGTTGATCTTTTTAAAGACTGTCAGAACTATAGCTATTTTGGATTGTTAATTTTCCCCTTTATGTAATTTCCCACATGGAAGTTCAAATTCCCTTATCATCAGATCCTTTTCTTTCTAGGCAAAATACAATTTTATGAACTGAAAACTAAGTATTAGGTTTTGCTTTCCTGGTTTATAAAACACAAAGCCTGTAGTCAGCTATTTGAGTTGTTGAAATGCATCTATACTCTGAAGTCAAATCACTGTGAAGATTACAAGTGTATATATAAGAAATTCCTTTATGGATTTTACACAGGAACAAAGTTTAAATGGGTATTTAACAAAAATCTGGCAGATCAGCCCTCTAGTAAAGCAGCTTAAGAGTCAGACAAAGGGGAGCCACGCTCTTTAGTTCAACGATCAAAGTTAATTTGTTTATCCCTTTGAACTGTCCATTTCTAGAGTGAGGACCGTATCAGATTATAACATGTTGGAACTTCATGACTAATTCTAGCAAATGCCACCTAATATTATGTTATCTTTCAAATTATGTCAGTTACGGAAGAGTTTATTTTTTTTTTTCTAGAAAGTCATGTTAAAATGCATAAAGCTTATAATTGACCACTTCAAATAATTCATTTCATTCAAAAAAGCCCAGCATTTCAGAAAGTATAACTCCCTGTGTAAAATACCATTCAATATATCTCAGTGACGAGTCTTTCAAAAAGTTTTAGTATTTGAAACATTCAAGAATGAAGGTTAGGCACATAAGTAGCAACTATACGTGACAAAGAGTTACCTTCTGCTACACACTGTCTGCCATTTCCTTTGTAACCAGCAATACAACTGCAACAAAATCCATTGGGATAATCTTTGCAAATGGCATGAACAGAGCACTGGTGACGGTTGTTAGCACAGGTCTGTTGGACGTCTGTGTGGTAGCGAAACACTGCAGAAAATAAGACCAGACATTTATACTTCATGAAATCACTGTAGCGTTCACATATCCTTGGTCTAGTTTAGAAGTGTCTCTGGACTCACTTGATTAGCTTTTTCACTTTCTCCTGAAGGAAAGCGAACAGTTGCAATTGATTTTGGCTAACCTTGCAATATACAAGTACCAGTCTACTATTTTGCAGACAACCTCAGGGCTTTAGTTGCTTAATTACTTAATTAGGAAACACTTCAATTCTATTGACCTCAGTGGTTTAGACTTCTTGTCGAAACTAAACACCATAATTTGAAATTGTCCTTGTTTCCAAACCAAAGCAAAAAGGAGACTTTCCACCCTTAGAACAAAACACATCAGTACATTACTCAGGATGGTGCAGCAGTTGATTCACCTGCAATCCTAATTGGTTCACCCTAATATTTAATGCAGAGAGCAATTCTCACATCTGCTTCAAGAAACAATTAACATCTGGGTTTCTATTCCCAACCTTTATTAAATTACCTGTATTCAGTAGCACATTTAAGAAGTCTGTGAGCCCGATTAAGGAACTAGTTTACTAAACTAGCAAGATCTAAATCTGAGATGACATCCAAGTTAACTACCTTGATGAATAACACAAATTTATGAAATGCATCCAGATTTTCAGATATGAAGGTAGTGAGAAGGAAAAAGATTATTTTTACTTTCCTCCTCAGCCTATTCATCTTAGAAGGAGCTAAGCTGTACAAAAAGAGTTTACCAATTCCAGTTTCATCAAATTCTTCCACATCTATGACTTGAGGCTGCTGTGGGGGGAACCGCTGGACCTGAAACTGGCGAGGTGGAGCTTTTGCTGTTGGGAAATCTTGAGGACTGTAAAAAGACTCAGTTGAAGGTGTTCCTGTTACATCTTGGTATGGAGTCAGAAAGTCTTCTGTAGCTAGCTGAGGGACACTGTATGTAACACGGTGCTCATCCTCTTCGGTGCTGTCCATACTACTTGTGATATACTGCTGTGTTATTTCAGTGGAGCCATAGTCTGACATAAATGGTTTAGAAGTCATCTCCTGGTTTTCTTCATCAGGCTCTAGGCTCTCCAAAATGTTGCTGATCTTGGCAGGCACAATATTGTCAGAGGAGCTACCAATCTCGAACACCCAGACACCTTGCTTCCCAGCATTGCTGCTTCTATCAAAGAGAAGCATATGCCAAATTAAAACAATCAAGCAAGTTGTGTGGTAATTCTAGCCTACACAAGATGTTATCCCTCACTGAGGATACTTCAGGACAAAACTCTTAAATTATCTTATCTACATACTCACCTACAGGTACAGTTTATTCAGCTGTAAAACACCCCTGACAGTTCAGATAGCATTTTATTCTCCAGACCGAGAGCTCTGTTGAGAACTTTTAGTTTTCTTGTCTCCAAAGTAATTGGAACAGAGAGAGATATCTGGGCAACAAAGATCTTGCTACCACTTCTTAGAACTTTCTAACTCATTCCCTGTCCTTTTTCACTCTTTCTTTCAAAAAAAAAAAAAAAAAGGACTGCCTTGGATAGACTATAAAAAATTGATGTCTTAGAGAACAATTAAGTACACAGTAGTTCCTATCAGTGACAATGGAACTATAAACTTTTGAAAAATTACACCAAAGTACTCATATTCCTTAAGAGGGTAGATATTTATCACTGGCAGACTTTGTGACTGCTCATGCAATGGCTAATGGAATCTTCTTAGTTCTCAGTGATTCATGCTACAGTTAAGAAAACCATGGTGCTCTCAAGGAGTTTAAACAAGGAAAAAAGCATACTTGTACAGGTTTCTAATGCTGTCTTCATCATTAGCAATGATATTGTAGGATCCTGGCTTTTCCCAAAAGTAGTAGTTTGTTGAGGCTTGACTAAAGCCAACCATAGCAGGAATATTTTCATCGCCATTCTTGGAGTATGTGCTATAGAACTGCAAACTATCTTCCGGATAAAGGAAAATAGCATAGGAACTGGAGTCAGAAGAGGCTAAAACAGCCTGGAATGTGTTTCTCTGTGGAAAAAAAAATTAACACCCATTTACTCATGTAAAAATAGTCAAGAGAGACAACAGAATATTTTTTTTTGTTTTTTTAAACACAAAATCAGCATCAGAATTTCCATCATACATAATGTATCATGAACTTCCTAGGAAAAGTCAGTATTGCACAAGCTTATGTTTTGCTAAGGCAGTTTCAGCTTTGGCATCCATAAACATTAAAAGAAAACATTCTCAAAGAGAAGTTAAATCTGTAGAAAATAGTCAGAGAGGTTGCCCAAAACATAATAACTTTAAGTTCTACAGAATATTTAACGTAGAGTTCAAATTTCAGGTTCCTTCAAGTCTTTAACCATAGGAGGACCCCTGCCTACTGTAGGAGCCACTAAGACAGCACCTCAGATATCACTATTCATTTCTACCAGAGTGCAGAATCATTACTATGAACACAATGCTTGTGTCAAGTTAAGCAAAAGAAATTAATTGTTGACATAAAAAGATTTGCCAAGTTATGGTAATGTTCTCAACTTGATACACTGTGAGCCAGCTCATCAGCTGGGATAATTATATAACAAAGTTACATATCCGTGAAGGATAGTACCCAAATGGTTTAAAAAGGGGGAAATGGTTGGTGAGTAATTAAAAGGGCCAAAACTAACTGCTTCTTCATTCAGTACTAGCTACAAAGCATGAGATTTTTTGAATGCAATATCATCTGTTCAAAATGGTCTTAAGTTCTTACTAGTGCACATACTTATCTGATTTTAGATAGTTTGACATCAAAATGACCTGAGTCTGTTGAAAAGTGCAAGCCAACAAGATTATATTGAATGGAGGGAGGGCAGGATATTCTACTATTTAAGTTATTAGCACATCACACTTAACATTCAAAGTAAGAGTTGTGAGGGAATACAAAGAAATCAGCTGTGTATCAAGCATTTTCTTTTGAATTAATAAAGTATTGTAAAATAAAAATCAAATAAAAATTCTGGAAACTTCTATTTTGCTTCAGCTTTTTCAACAATAAAATACATTCTTAACTCTTCAGGATTCATTTAAACACAAAGGAATTCAAGCCTTCAAAGCTTGAAAGGTTACAGTGTTACACTTTAGCTGAACATGTGTCCAACACGACTTAAAGCTCTGATTAACATTCACCTTTTCTTCCAAAGCATGATCTTGTCCTGGTGCCTGGTAAGGAGCCACAAGCTTCCAGGTAACAATAACAACACTGCTGGGTTCAAAAGTAGTCTCAGGAAAACCTCTTTTGATATACTCTGATGCAAGTTGCAAGACATCTGAGGATGTATCTTCCCTGTAATACACATTTCCACGTCCCTCTGTTGTGTCCAGGTCAGCCATAAAAGGAGCGATAGCCCCGAAACTCACTGGGAATTGACCAAGATATTTTTCTTCACTGGAAGGTTCATTCACTGCAATAATCCCATTAGTGGTAACCTAACAAAAAGATGACAATTGTAACACAGATGTTGTTCATATGGCTGTCTCCCACACATAGATCTCTAGATCACAATATTTTCGCTGTATTTTGAAAAGAAATTGAGTCAAAAATCAGGTTTATATTTGAAAAGTAACTGGGTTTTTCAAGTTTTTGTTTTGTATCCTGTGCCAGAAGTCCTGGGATTTAAGTTGCCTAAAACCAGAGGTCTACTTTTCCCTAGATAAAGATTTTAGCTATTTAAATTTCAGACACTTATTGCCTCTTCTACCAAAGACGCACCTCCCCACAATTGCTTTAGGAGCTGATAGAACTTCTGAGCAAAGAACTAATCTACATATAAATGCCAACTCAAAAAAATGCTCCATGCTTAAATATTATAATAGTTTGGGTGAAAGTCTTTTGGAAACATGTACAGATTTTTCTTTGCCTGTCCAGGACTGCTTTAATTTTCACTTCACTACAACCACCCTGCTAGAAATTTCTCTGCTACTGTGCAAGGCTGATGACAGCAAGCTGCTGCTCACGTTTAAGACAAGCTGTGAGCACAACTCTTATACCAGAGGTTATGGAGGCAAGGAGACAGAATTTCCATAGCAGGCCCTATAAACTCCCTTATAGCTGAGTGCACTGACACAGTCCAATGGAAAACTGGGTCTGTTATTTGAAGGGAAAAAAAAGTGTTAACATATATAAGTGAAACTCTTGGTTTGAAAATGCATACGTACTGGCTTAGTGAGACAACAACTCACCCCCAACTAAATCTGAAATAACTACATATATACAAGTAGGTGCTAAGGCACATCCAGTTGTGATGGCCCAACTTTTCTGGCAAACCAGAGCTGACTTTCACACACACAAGCAGCGAGCGAGACTACAGGTGTCAGACCTTGAGGCAGTGCACAAACTGCTCATACACAGCTTTCTGTCCCAAGCCCTTCTTCCAGATATGTATGGCACTGCATGAACCAGCCACACACAAATCTATTTCCAGGTCTAGGACTACCTGATAACAGGACACATCTGACTACCTGCAAGCAGCCAGGCACTCTAGAACTGCTGCCACATACACAGGGGATGCAAAAGCGGAGAGAGGTTCCAAAACTGTCATTACAAGCTATGAAACCAAAACTGCAACCTCCTACAGATTGATCTCACTCACAGGGATTCTTCTGAGTCCAAGAAGAACAAACTGCTGCTGGATCTTTTCACACAGTCAAGATGTTCTCAACATTATGCAATCTTTACAAACACTTAGAAGTGGGTCAGAACGGCCACTGTGACTCAGACTGCAAGGCCATCTAACCCAGTAGCCTGTTCCCAGCTATATCTGCTGGATTACAGATTCAGCAAAACAAGAGGACGTGCACATACTTCTCCAATCAGCCTTCAACCGCATCCACCTCAAGGGATTCCCTGTGGTTTGGCTGTTGATTCATCCTCAGTAGAACTCTTTTCACGTATTTGTTAGGTCTTCCCTTCAACACATACAAACTTTATGCACCCACAAAACCCCTTAAAAAGGGGTTTCATGAATCTGTGACTCATACCCCGAGTTCTCTCCCACCTTTGTTTGTTTTCAGTCTGGCTCCCAGCTTTATTTGATTGCCCCTGTTTTTTGTATTGGGACATAAAAAAATCCTACTCAGTCTCTCCCACTATGTAGTTTCTCTTCCAGAATTAAGATCCCCAGTCTATTCACACACTCCCCATATAAGAGCTGTTCTCTGTGTCTGATCACTCTTGTCATCTCCAAATTTTTCTTCCCCATTTTCTGCTATATAAATTTGGAAACAAGGATGCTGGTAGGAGGCCACATATATTCTTCACAGAGAAACTGTGGGTTGTACAGGCGCATCAAGGATGCAGGCTACCTGTGTCTTGACAACATCCTTTAAAATCTAGACCACCATTACTACCGCTACCTGCAGCAAATCAGAAAAAGTGTAGTATGACAACGCATGATACAAATCACCTCTTCATATACAACACACACCTATATGTTGAACCTTGCTTTGGCTACCCAGGGGGGCAGAGCAGATCCCTTGCCACTGGCTAGTGGTCAGTCAGCTTGGTGTATAACTGGATAATGGTTAGCACAAACTATTAGCTAAATGTAGCAAATAGTTCCCACAATATATCAGAATTTATTTTAAAAGTGGCTTGACATATGCTGACTCTATTGTCTGCAGATGTATAATTGCACTAGCAGCTACAGTGTAAAATATTTAAAAAGTTAAGATCATATAAAAAATGGCAAGTTGGCTCTATGTATGAACAGGATATTGTGATCACTTTTCTTCTAATCATTTGTGACTTAACAATGGCCACAGATCTTATGGCGAATTATGAATTTTAGGAATACAGCATGGGTTACCTCAGTACAGACCCTGCAACTGCAGTCAGACATGCAACAGAAAACTAGTCCAGAATGGTTTCCAGAATTCCTATAACATCTGTACACTAGAAAATGCCTCATAGTCCTGTAAAGCAAAGCTAAAACATGACTTGAAAATGAAAACCCACCAACTATACTACACCACTGGAGGACAGTATGGAAGATGGTGGGTATTATGGTCTCTTTTCTAAGACCTTTAGCAAGGAGATGTACTCCACCTTTAAAGTAATACATTTAGAGCCAATTAAAAGTTTTTCCCTTCCTTCTCCTTGCTTACACTTTTTGTACACAAGCAGCCCTACTCCCACTCTAAATCCTCTTGTGAAAGATGACTGGTGTTTAAAGCATTTTAAACAAATTCCATGCTCTTCATCAGATTTGGTGTGTGCAGACTTTGTGGCTTCATGATCCCCCATTTATGGCAGAGATTAAAATAACATTAAAAGAAAATACAATCAGGACTAGTTAATACTGCAGAATAAAGCAGAAACCAGAAAAAATGGCTCTTTTCTTTTCACCTATTAGTGACATGCTTCTAACTGTTATTTTCCTATTTTGCTAAGGACTGTAATGCAAAAAGTCATTTTATAAGGAGATGCAAAATACCAACCCCATTTTTTTTGGTAGTTTATAAATGAGACAGTTCACTTTTAAATGTTAAGGGAATGTTTGGTTGCATGTACTCTACCACCCAAAAAACATTTGCAAGCCATTAAATGAAAATAAATACACAAACTGCTCGCTTTGTGCAGTGATTTTTAGTGTAGAGAAAGAACACTCATCAATAATGGAAAAACACTTTTAGTTTTCAGATTGAACAATATATTTATATTGACAAAGATGATGAATAGTATGATTTAACTTTACCCTGTTTCTTTTAAGGTCACACAGATAGCTTAAAGTGTGAATTCCAAAATAAGGAGAAGCAATTCAGGGCAAGTACTGGGTTTCATCAAAGCATCATCTCTGTCAAAAGGGAAAGGGGGGAAAAAAGGCCTAAGGTGGGCGTTGTCTAAAGACCAGCTTTACAGTATATCTTTCCTTTTATGGTATAACACTATTTAACTTGACAGGAACTAACATAGATGTATTTTTAGCATGTTCAACTTCTGGATTACGCACATAGTTAACATACATTTGTGGTTTGTAGCAGAACAAATCACACACACGCTATTATAAGTCCACCCTGAAAACCAAGTGAAGAGGAGGAAGTGCAAAGTAACAAAGCACTTCTATTAAAAGTGTCCAACAAAAATTAAAGTTTCAAGCAAATGAGGTACTTTTTCCCTGTTCAGTGACTAGGCATTTCAAGGACTTGAATATTTCTGAGTAAGAGAGTTTAGAAAAATTGATTTTTATAATGAAGTGACAATTGACTTAAAGCGGAAAAACTTTCTAGGACAAACATAATCAACTATTAATTTTGCAAGTTAATAAAAGTAAGGATTAAAAAAATTGAACCAAGCTTGCCTTCAAAGATTCTCAATTCTTCCCCAAATGGAAGCAATCCCTAAGCTTTTCATTTTTCCGTATCAGCGAGTCTTAGTGTAAACTGAAAAAGCCTTAATGAAAGTGTGCTATTAAATCAAATAGATCAGTATAGGTTAGTGATTGGATTCAATGCTAGAAATCTTTTATAAGAAAACACGATATTGAAGATTAGAGTATGTGAAAGTCTGTTTCCACTTACATGAACTAAAAGTTCTCTCTTCTGTCTATGAAAAAAGGTTTCTTTGCCAAGGATTTTATGACAAGCTGTTACTAAACAATTATTTCTCAGAACTCCTTGCCTTTTTGTTCACATGTAGAGCTAACTCAAACATCTCAGCTTCTACATTGTTGAAAAAAATAGAAAGAGAACTCACAAATTTTCTACTGATTGAAGGCCAAAAATCAAGTTCTCAAAAATTAAGTTAAGCTTATCACATTATCCTGATGAATCATACAGGAAAAAAAATATTTAATCACAAAATAAAATCTGACTCAGGAATTTCTATATATGTTATAATGTATACTACATGTTAATTGTATCAGCTTGATGACATTTACTGTTTGCTAGCTACACTTTGATAAATCCCACTTGCCAAAAAATGACATAGAGTTTAATAAGTACTCATGGCAAATATACAAAATAAAAACATGCAATGTGAAGGCGGTTTTAAAATGGTCAGTACATTTCCTTAACAGGTCTACTTCTCTTTTTCCTACCCTCATACAGTTTGTACTGTGCTTCCTTTTTGCAATACTCGTGCCAGATTCAATGCAAGATAAAAGTCTCTACAGAGTGTATAGACTGATACTGAAATGCCATTCATTGAAACTGCCCATTCTTAGGACTGAGTAGTCATGCTGGCAGAGTCCTAAAAGTGATTCTGAAATAGACTTTATACAAGTATTCTTTCAGACAAAAAGTAGCTAGAACTATTCCTGTTTCAGGGCATGGGCAAGTAAAAAGATCATTAAACTTAAAAAACTTGGTGTGGTTAATGAGTTTACTGGTCTTTGAAAACTCTGTCCCCTTACCTGATACATTATTTGTTATCTTTGCTGCTCAGTGGATATACAGCTTGCTATCTTTCAAGAATATGTCTGTGCTTTAAAAAGTGTATCTTTTACTTAGGTTGGCTAATCAGTGGCTAAACTTAGAGTACAGAAGACAAGACAATGAACTAAGGGTCAAACTGAAGTCTGAACTCCATTTAATATTTTATCTTTGCTGCCATCCTCTGTGAGCAACACCCACTTTCCACACAGACATAACTTTGGATTTCAGATATTATGTCAGGATTCATCTAGACTGGGGCAGTGCAGACAATGAAAAAGAGCATAACTTAAGTAGCAGAACTAATATAACTTGGTCTAATGCAACCATGTTACATCTTCAATGAATACACATAAAACAGACTCAGGTACATAGGAACCACATCAGATTTTGCAAGACCATGGTCACAAGGGAGCCCTAGTTTCCCAAGTGTAGACTAGTCCAAGGTAGACTAGTCCATAGAGTTGCATCTTAGACCCATGATGCTAAAACACACTGGTTTATCTGGACAGGGAGGTGGGTTTAATTCATCAGATTAACTCACTGCAGATACTGCGCCTTCCCTACCATGGCCTTTCTAAGGAGCATCTTCAACTGCCAGCCTACAAGAGCCTTCTGGGAAAACAGAGGTAATGATAAAACATGGAGTATTCTTGCAGTGTTCTGAAGACATGCTGCCATTTTAAACATCTTTTTATGGCTCCTTTTGAGCAGCTCTGCTCCAGACAATCTGTTTTCAATCCCACCTTCAGATACTAAACACCCTCCATTAGCAATAAACATGCACGCACAGCTCTGGGATCCAGATTCTGCTACGAGGCACGCACCCATGGCTGAGGTCTGCCTACAGCACAAAGCCTGCAATTACTCTGGAGGTGGCTTTCCCCTGCCCAAGAGACTCTTAAGCAATGAACATCTGAGACCGCTCAAGACATTAAGGGGCAGAAAGCACCCTGGGTACTAAGAGGTGCAAGTCTTGTTCATGTCAGGTTAGACACTCATAGTTTCAGTTCTGCGACATGCTGAAACACACAAAACAGACCACAGCGAGGATGTTGCTTAGCTGAACGCACGTTGTGTGTATAAGCACTGAAAACGCCTGGGGCTGGCATTCACTCTGTCTAATCGATTACACTTCTTCACCCTCCTACTACCTGTTGCGCCGCCTCCCAGTACAAACCGTACATGGCGAAGAATGGGCGACAGCCTCAGTGCGAGGGGGACATTAACACGGCCCTAATACCCAACCGAACGCAACTGGAACAATCTTTGGACCGACCTCTGGCCCCAGCGCTCACACCACCGACAGGAACCCCGAACAACCCNAGGGGGCGCCGCGGCCAATGGCGAAGAGTGGGCGGGAGGGAGGGAGGGACCACCGGCCAGAGGCGCCGCCGGCACGGCCCCGGGACCCTGCGGGCCGGTCCGGCACTCCGCGGAGCGGGGCAGAACCAGCGGGGCTCAGCCACGGGGGCCGCTCTGCCTGCCGGCTCTGAGCCTTCGGGAGCAAGGAGGGCTCCGCCAGCACGGCGGGATGGGCTCTCGGGAGCGCTGGGATAGGGACGCGCAGCCGCTCTGGGGATCGGTCTCGCTTGTGGGGTGCGAAACTCGGGAGGCTAAATCGGTGCGGGGTCTCGCGGGCATCCGACAGATGCTTTTAAAGCTCTCTGCCAGGACCGGTGGGGGTTTCTGCCTTAGTTTGGAAAACTTGGACTCACTCAAAGTTACTCCAGCAGCTGTGGTACGTTCCAACAGCTGCAGTATCTTCCAGCAGCGTGCCAACAGCTAACACATCAAGAACAAATACCAAAATCAACACGCAACAAAAATATGAATCCCTCTACTGTCTTCTGAAATAATTTTAATACCAGGTGGTTGCTATGTGGAGAAATGAATAAACGTGTTTCATAAATTAGCACCATCTGTGTCAGAACTGCATCTGGTTGTAAAATAAAACTAAAAATACTAAAAATCTGCAAATAAAAAAATCACTGATGATAGATACAAAAGAGAGACAAAAGAAACACAGCATATATAAAAGTATTATTTCTGATTATGTCTTTTTGTTTTATAGCCTAGTCCTGCTCCCTTGAAACACTCAGAAGCAATTGAATAATGGTTATATTTCATATATTTCCCCCAAAGCTTCCAGCAGTGTTTAAGGATTAAATCTTGGCCAGTAAAGTGTATGCTGTGATATTTCCACAGAATGTTTACATCAGAAAATCACCTGAGGGAAGGCAGCTGAAAAGCTAGCCATATGCTTTTTACTTTTCTTTAAATGCCTGATCTATTTTATTTATTTATTTATTCTTTGTTTGGCAAGAAAACACAATTTTGCATTTGGTAAATTTCAAGAGCACAAGACATTCCAGGGAAGAGCTATAACCCTGCCTACCTAGAAGAGAGAAACACATCTGTCAAGCTAATCACCATTATCACTAGCAACTATTTACAACAGACTTCTACATGTCAGTGAAAACAGACACTGAGACAAGTAGCATGGTGGTGTGGGAAGAAGGCAAATCTCTGCTTGAGTTTTGACTGTACTTTCACCTGCAACTTCCCTCTGCAAATTTTCAGAGTCCTTAAGACATCAGCTGGTAGATCCAAGAATAACTGGCTAACCAGTGCTACAAGAGCAGTCTCTTGGCTGNGGGCCCCAGCGCTCACCCCACCGACAGGAACCCCGAACAACCCGCACCACCCCGCAGCTCCCGCGGGGCCCCCGTTCGAAGGGGGCCCCCCACACTCACGTAGAGGGAGCGGACGGCGGCGCCGTAGAAGCGCAGCGCCGTGCCCAGCTCCAGCGCGGCCGAGCGCGCATCGTCCCCCGGCGGCAGCGCCGCATCGCCCCGCTGCGCTCCGTGCGGCAGCAGCGCCGGCCGCCCCGCGGCCGCGGACACGGACACGGCCACGGCCNGGCCCCGGGACCCTGCGGGCCGGTCCGGCACTCCGCGGAGCGGGGCAGAACCAGCGGGGCTCAGCCACGGGGGCCGCTCTGCCTGCCGGCTCTGAGCCTTCGGGAGCAAGGAGGGCTCCGCCAGCACGGCGGGATGGGCTCTCGGGAGCGCTGGGATAGGGACGCGCAGCCGCTCTGGGGATCGGTGTCGCTTGTGGGGTGCGAAACTCGGGAGGCTAAATCGGTGCGGGGTCTCGCGGGCATCCGACAGATGCTTTCAAAGCTCTCTGCCAGGACCGGTGGGGGTTTCTGCCTTAGTTTGGAAAACTTGGACTCACTCAAAGTTACTCCAGCAGCTGTGGTACGTTCCAACAGCTGCAGTATCTTCCAGCAGCGTGCCAACAGCTAACACATCAAGAACAAATACCAAAATCAACACGCAACAAAAATATGAATCCCTCTACTGTCTTCTGAAATAATTTTAATACCAGGTGGTTGCTATGTGGAGAAATGAATAAACGTGTTTCATAAATTAGCACCATCTGTGTCAGAACTGCATCTGGTTGTAAAATAAAACTAAAAATACTAAAAATCTGCAAATAAAAAAATCACTGATGATAGATACAAAAGAGAGACAAAAGAAACACAGCATATATAAAAGTATTATTTCTGATTATGTCTTTTTGTTTTATAGCCTAGTCCTGCTCCCTTGAAACACTCAGAAGCAATTGAATAATGGTTATATTTCATATATTTCCCCCAAAGCTTCCAGCAGTGTTTAAGGATTAAATCTTGGCCAGTAGAGTGTATGCTGTGATATTTCCACAGAATGTTTACATCAGAAAATCACCTGAGGGAAGGCAGCTGAAAAGCTAGCCATATGCTTTTTACTTTTCTTTAAATGCCTGATCTATTTTATTTATTTATTTATTCTTTGTTTGGCAAGAAAACACAATTTTGCATTTGGTAAATTTCAAGAGCACAAGACATTCCAGGGAAGAGCTATAACCCTGCCTACCTAGAAGAGAGAAACACATCTGTCAAGCTAATCACCATTATCACTAGCAACTATTTACAACAGACTTCTACATGTCAGTGAAAACAGACACTGAGACAAGTAGCATGGTGGTGTGGGAAGAAGGCAAATCTCTGCTTGAGTTTTGACTGTACTTTCACCTGCAACTTCCCTCTGCAAATTTTCAGAGTCCTTAAGACATCAGCTGGTAGATCCAAGAATAACTGGCTAACCAGTGCTACAAGAGCAGTCTCTTGGCTGGATCACCACTATATCTGA
Source organism: Sclerurus mexicanus (assembly GCA_013396755.1). Classification (NCBI taxonomy): domain Eukaryota; kingdom Metazoa; phylum Chordata; class Aves; order Passeriformes; family Furnariidae; genus Sclerurus; species Sclerurus mexicanus. The sequence goes on from VWZF01003842.1 coordinate 1,130,901, forward strand.
GCATAGTCATACCCACAAAGATGACTCAAGATACCCAAGTGAATTATCTTTCTCTTCATTTGACAAATTGATACCTACAGAAGCTACAAACAATTAAGCCAACTAACTTCTCATCCACATTAAATGTGTACACTGGCATGCTCTGAGCTGCCTTTGCCACAACATCATCTTCCCAGCCTCCCCTCCCCAGCATTTCTGAACGTGCAGAACCTAAAGGAAAGATGTGTTTGTGCAATGCAACTCCATAGCAAAGAGAAAGCCTAAACTGAACCCCCTAATACCACCAGAACATCATATGTACATTCACAACAAAAACATTATTTCTGTTAGGCTTGATGTTTTCCACAGTCACATTTTCCCTGAATATGAAAGTCAACTTCAACAAGATGAAAATATAAGCAAAACAAGAAGAAAACTCTGAGAAGGTAACATTTTCCTGTCAAACCCACATGATCTCCTAGTATTACACCCAGAGTTTGGAGGACAAGGACCCCTGGGAAGCTAGACAGTGTAGTAAAATTTGAAATCAATTTGAAGGCTGAAGAGTTAAGTATCTACATCTGCATGTTTAAAACACGGGGTAATATCCATGTTAGAGTAAATCCTTTGTCCATTAGTCAACATATTGAGATTGTTTAGTCTATATTTACCTTAAGAGGATTGCAGTGTTTCTGTTGCAGCTGAACAAGTTTACCTCGAATGCAGTTTCCACTGTGAGTAGTAAGAATTGTTAGGTCTAAGACAGAAAAAAAGGAAAAAAAAGATATTTCCTGTTATCCTATCTAGCATCTTCAATAATGACGTGAAAAAAAAAGGATGGAAAAGCATGTTTACATTGCAAAGTAATTAACTGGGAGATATTCGTGGCTAACACCAACCAGAAGAGACAATACAAAAGACTTCCGCAAGATTTAAGCAGGGAAGAAAAGTATTTAAATGCAAACTGGAATATCACAACTGAGAAAGACCTTCCAGAACAGAGTTGGTAAATGCCAAGAACTTCACATTTTCCTTGCATCTTAAATCAGATATGACAGCAGTTTACAGTGTAACAGAAGCCCCTGAGCTGCCATTGAGATTCTGTGCAACAAATGAACTGGCTCTATTGTGTTACAAGGAGGTAAGTGACATTTTCTAAAGGGATAAAATGACACCGTTTTTCTGGAGATGGCTTGTGAGATCAGAGATGTCACAGAAAATTCACCACTTGAAAGAATTCAGACTGAAACCATAAAAAAGATCAGATGACCAAAGGAAGCAAAGTACAAGGAATTGCTAAAGAACCAAACATGTGTACTTGATTAAATGATAATGGGGAGGAAATTTGATTAAGATCTTACTCCAAAGATAGGGAGTGTCTTCAACTCAAATATCTGAAGAGTGCTACCAAACAGATGGAAGGTGAGTTAGAGGATTACAGATAACTAGGACACTGAAATAACTAAAAGAAGCCATGAAACCAACTATCAGAAAAAGCTTCCTCACCATGGGCTCTATTTTCAGATAAATCATTGATTGGCACAGTGAAAACTGAATGACATAAAGCTTTGAGAAGTCAGCTCTAGGCTGGTCGGATTACTAAACAACAGACCTTAAGGAAAAATTCTGTTTTAACAAATGAATGATACATCCCAACAAATTTTGACCTGAGTTTCTATGTTCATACAGTACTAAAATAGCTCACAGGTAAACATACATATATTTGAAAAATTTCACTGCCTAAATGTGAGCAGATTTGAAAAAGAGGGTGCAGAGATGGAGGAGTTTGACCTTCTCAAGCTTCTTCCCAGGTGCTGTTAACAGAGAAAAGGGAGTTTGTGTTCCTTTGCTGGCATGACTGAAGGAAAGAAAGTAATGCCCTGGGCCCCTGATGATGATCTTCTGCTGTGCAGTGATGACAAAGCATTTTAGTGGATGGATCATCAAAGAACAGAGTAACCATATAGTAATAAACTGGAGAGAACTGAGTATTTGGGATACTGGCAGGAAAGTAAGACTGAGGTCTGTTGAGAAGAAGCATTTTTCAGAGAGACAAGGTCATGGCACTCAAAAGGTCACAAGCAAAGGCAAGGTATGCAGGAAGATCATGGGGTGCACAGTTTAAATCACTCTTGGAACTCAGTACTCGTTCATTAGAGTGGAACATGATGAGATTCCCTCTGTAACTCCACATAAGCCAGTATCTCTATGGAGGGCACACAACTCAGTAGCAACTTCAAGAACTGTGTATTTTGCAGCAGAACTCTCTACAAAAAAACCTATTTTTGAGGCACTCTTAGATGCTTTTCAGAAGAGATGCACACAAAAGGCAGTATTCTATCTGTGCAAGTACAGAAGATTGTAGAATCCCTTCTTTTTCTCTCATGCAGAGATCTTACAGGGGAATAAAAGGACCAGCTTCTTGCAAACTCATATCCTGCTCTGGAGAACAGCTAGGCAAGAATGGGGATTTGTTAAAACTTGGCCAATGACCTGGTCAGTACAGAAGAGATACACTGCTGTGATATAATGGTACATAGCAGCAACAGATTACTGCCCTGGAGCAGGGCAAGAAGCATGGGAGAATCAGTATCTCTCAGGCCTTTCCTAGGTCTGGTGCTGGAGAGACTATATTTTTAGGGTTGCCTTCATCTATTTCTCTCCCTCTTTATTAGAACTGATAACTGTATTGGGGGACAGAAAACAAAAGTCAGCAAGGAAGTTATCCATATATAGAGTCATGAACACTTTTCTTCATCCCAGTTTATAATTTAGGAAAAATTAGATGGAAAATGGAACAGAAAAATATGAGCATCACAAAAAATGTCTAGACAAAAAGGCAACCTTATGATCCTCCCATCTTTATGAAGCCACATGAAAATATTAGAATCTTTTATATATTTTTTAATCTAAATAGCCTTCTTGTATCATAATGCTTGTTCTCCTTCAATAACAGATTACCTAATCCAGTAAGAATTCTAGAACTTCTCTGTAGTAAGAGAGTGTTGTAGTGGGCAAGAGGCTATATTTAAGAGGTCTTCTATTTAAATATTCAGTACAGCACTATTACACCCACTCCAAGGCTTAGTGTTTCATTATTAACTAAAAGTTTTAGCTTTGTGCCACAAAAGACTCTAAACAGACAATAAAAAACTACTTCAGACTTTTGAAAAACACAGAGGAAACAGGAAGACAAAATGTACGACCATTTTCTCATATACACAAAAACCAATTACAATATGAAGGAACATTGTTTTTTAAACAATGGGAATGGGATGTGGAAAAACAATTTGAATGGGACGGGAAGACAGCTATGGAAAAGGTATCCTTTACCTCATATTTACTCCAAGACCAAAGAAATAATTACCCTGACCCACTGGTATTATGTAAGATTTCAGAACTGGGATATTACACATAGGGAAAATACACATTCTTGTAGCCTGGTGAAGAGATGGTATTGAATGCATCTCAAGTTAAACCACCACTTTAGACTGAATGTGTACCTAAACCAAAAGCATTGCTAAACGTTGTATTCTGGTTTATGTGGGATCCAAACTTTAGGAATTTAAGCTGTAGATGGAACACACAAAAGGATGTCACCCTGAGTACCAACAGCAATGCTTCCAGATGACAATCAGTATGAAAAGAAAGGCCAAGCACTGATCTGATGTGTGCGGTGACTAGAAATTCAATAAAAAATGGTTACAAAAGAAGTTCATCCTCAACTTTTCTACAAACATTGAAAAAGGCTAATAAAGTCTGAAACACTGACACTGTCTCCTGTGAGAGCCAAGCTATCTCACATCTGTTCCTTGTGTCTACACAGCCAGCCTCGCAGAGTCTGGCCCTACCTAGATTCTCTGCCTGCTAGAATAATACATCTTGCAATAATTCTTTTAGAAAGAGTATATGGTTTCTCAGATGACTCTAAACAATCAAAACAATTCAGAGGAGACACTTCACCCATTTCCCCCCATGATGATTGAAAGATAGCCTGTGCAAGGAAAAAGGTTTATATCTGAAACTGATTTTTCTGGAGCAGAGTCCATTGACTAAGGTAGTGAAATTCACTCAGGAGAATCTATCCTTGCCTTGAGCAACTGTCAGTAAAATGGAGAAACTGATTTTCACTCGGGGTCTGTGATGCTCTGATGCAGCAAAGACCAACGATTTTAATTACTGTTTTTTACAGGAGGACTGGATAATGAAAGAAACATTTAGTAAAGGTAACATCTATTCTTATTACCTGTATAGTCTCAAAATTAGGTTTTGGTTCATCTTTACATGTAGATGTGGTTGTGAAAGTCCTGCAGAGAGTGAGGACAAAGTTCCCTATAATTCCATGTTTGGCCAGATGGAACACTAGGTATTAGTATTTCCTTTAATGAGGTTGCTTGTAAATGTTTTCACTTTTGGGCAAGGTCTACTAAGAAAGAAATTCCTCCATCCAAAAGAGAAGATGTAAATGTTTCCTGATCTCTCCTGGTCAACTGTTCAAAGTTAGCTACACTGAAGGCTTCCTGCCTTCAGGAATCCACTGGCACACAACAAAGTTTCCTAGGAGTTACTGAAATTTATTTGTGATCTTAGGATAATCTTCTGAGTGGGGTGAATGTGTGTGCTCAGAGGCAAAAGCTTGCCTGAGGATGGCTGAATCATAACCTTAGACTCCAAGAACATTGTCAACAGGCAGAATTTTGGAGTGACAATTCTGCTAATCATACCATACAAAACGGTAGTAAAAACTGAAGGGTATCAACTCAGTATTATCATAGTTTATTTTTATATTTTGTTCTTTTTTTCCTTCATAAGCTTTCTAGTACCTTGAGTTGAAATTGTAGCTCTGAGGTGCTATGAATGTAATAATTTGTTCTCAGATTAGACATCTATAAGTTCAAGAATTTACTGTACATTTTCAATGTGAAGGCCTAATTTGTGTGTTTGGAAATAAATTATGTTTAAAATATTGGACATAATTCATGTAGCTGGCTGTAACACACCACACATTTTAATGCTGAAAGAAGATTTTTTGCTCCCCTACCTTTTTTTTTTTTAAACTATGTAAAGACTGTGGACTTTCCCCTGACTTGAAACAGTCCAGATTCAAAAAAACCCAAGAGTAATTCCATGAATTATTTATTCTTTCTGACCTGAGGACTTGTATTGCTGTTCACTTCATTTGGAATCTGCAGACTAATATAAACAATGACCCACTCATTTATTCCCAAACACAGTTTAGTGTTTTAGTCTAGGATGTAACACTATAGCTTTGTCATAGAGCAACAATAAAACATGAGGATCTGTACTAAAGCAACTCAGCACAGAAACAATCACATTGCCCCTGGGAAAATGAGGCATTATTTGCAAACACTGGGAATCATGCAATAACTTATTCATCGGAAAAGTGACAGGATAAGGGCAAGAAAAGTCTCTTCTACAAATGGTTGCTGAGAACAAACTCTGTGTATAGTCTACACTCCCAAGTGAGGGCAGGACGGGATGATTCCTGAGGCCAAGTAGCAAGGACTGGATTGTGTCCAGACTGCCAACCCCTAGATCTCACTGGCTGTGTCCACACTATATAGCATTTAGCCCATGATCTCTGGCAGGTTACTGCAGAATACAACTTGCTTCCTTCTTCCCACTCACTCCTTGCCCCTGCTCTCAGGGTCTGTAATAAAGTGAACTGTTACAGAGACCAGCAGGGGTTCAGTTAAAGCACAAAACTAAGGGTACATGCCATATGCCACAGCCTGTGACACGAGGGTAAGTGCAGGTATTTGAAGTCACAAAGCCTTTGCGCTAGCTCTGGAAGATCAGAAAGGGCCCAGAACAGTCTAGTCCTGGCTTGTGACTGCCTTTTGAGCGTGGTCCTTGGAGCAAACTTGCCAGACCACTCCTATGCTTTGTCTTGTAAAGAGCCTTTTGGAATGGGCACGAAATCAGCCAACATGCAGATTGGATATTCAGGGGTTCAATGAACGAGAGAGACCCCTGGCACTCTCTCATGTAGCAGTACAGAATTACCTATATATATACATGCAGTTAGAGCCATATTTCTAAGCTTTTCAAGGGGGAGAGACAGCAAGAGTGTTAAAACTGAAAAAGGTACACTTCCAAATGAAAGGTTACCAAAACCACTTCTCAGGTAATTACTTCTTGCACTGCAGTTACTATTGGACTTCTAACTAAAGGACCTCTCTTGTCATGTCTTCTCTCCTTGGAGCTGTCTGAACACACTGTTAACATCCTTCTCCTTTACCTTTTCCCCACAAGGGCCTTTAACACTGATTCTGTTATCTGCATCCTAGTTTCCTTCCTTATCTTTTGTTTCAGAAAAGGCATTTTATTAACCTTTTGGGATCTTAGGGCTGACCCTCTTTATGGCTCATTGACCAGTTCTCATTCCTTGAGTTCTTTCTCAGAGAAACTCAAGTCTGTTTGCCTTTAATTGCAAATCTTTTATGATTCTCTCGAACTTCCTGCATGAAAAACATTTGAATGTTTTCCAGCAGCACAGATTTTTCAAAGTTACACAGTTGCACAGATCTGCCAGCATGGGTTATACTTACTTACAAGTAAGGCCACTAAACTTAAGGAAATAACTTACAAAAGAAAAGGTATTATCCAAAACAGACTATCTATATCTGGTCCTTAATTCTCTATTTTTCCTGCAATATATAATTGTTATTTATGGATTTTATGTAATTAATACATTTGTCCCTTGAAACAATGACCCAAGCCAGCAATCACCCCCATCTATAGAGCCATTAAATACAGTATGAAATTGCCATTTAGAGATCCCTATTTACCATGTGTGCGCAGTTTATATAGTCTGAAAAAAAAAAAAAGTGGATTAAATTATTGGAAAAATATAATGGGGAAAAATTTGTATTACATTGGGCCCAAGATTTAACAAAATTATTCATTTTTGTGGATATTAGACTTTTAATCATCTGAATAGGGAGTCTAACTTCTGAAGAATGAGTCACAGCATTTGAACAAACAAGAGCATTGTGTTCTTCCTGAGGGAAATCTGCTGTCCTCTGCTTCTTCTGTATTAGTAAATAAAATTCAGTTATTTAGTACTCAGAACAGGACTTTGCCTTATCCAAAATGTAATTCTTTTTCTGTGGCTTATTCCCTGCAACAGCAAAGAGCATAAAGCTGATTTTCATACGGCAGTCATGGTATAATAGTCTCAAAAATCATGGTATAATAGTTTCAACAGCACTTTTAACTTGTCAGATTTCCACTCTATCAAATTTCAAAACCTTTCACTGTTATTTAAGATGCACAAAAAGAAAAAAAATGCAAAAGACACAAACAAACAGAAAAATTAAGTTACCAAACAAATATGGCTTGTCCAATTGGCAAGTCAGAAAGCACATAAGAAACTCAGTGGAGATTTCCTAACAACCAGAAGCAGCTTTCTGAAGTGGAGCAGATCATGTTTCTTCACAAAAAAAAATGCCAATTTTAACTAAGAAGAACCAGTTTCTTAGGGTGAATATGTAACAAAGAATCCTGTTGCTGGCTGTGAAATTCAGCCTCACTGGGGAGGATATTACTGACAAATTACAGCAGAGAAAGATACAATACTTATGCAACAATTTTCATTCTGTGTGGTGGAGGAATTAAAAGGTTGGTCTTAAATATCCACAAGCTGTTTCTGATATCCATAAATTGTGCCATTACTTTGAAAACAGGATGTATGCTACTGAGTAAATTAAAACAGACTGATTTAACAACAAGATAACAGCACAAAATCACTCCTGACAGTGCAGTACTTTTTAAGTAACCCTCTTATCCAAAGACACCAAAATACAAAAACAGGAGAATTCAAGCGTAAATTCTGCTTGGTATGATTGTTGCCTGAATAACACCTGACCTTTAGAGTTTCCATAGCATCATGTCCATTTTATGTAGCAAACTATGACCAAGACTCATGTAATTTTTTTGCTTGCTGATGTTCATTTTCAGACATTTGTCAGAATGCACTCCATGTTTCATGCATCCAAGTGTTCCCCAAAACTTGAGAATATTTATGCCTCAGTATTTGCAACCTTGGGGCTCATATTTAGTAACATAAACATTATATGTACAGAAGAACTTATTTATCTATAAGTACATTACTCTTATTATTTCACTGCCACTACCAGTGATATTTTTTTCTACTTTCTATGATTTCTGAACATTCACTACAGCATACTATAATTTTCTTGTGCTTTTCAGACTGACTTAAACAAAAATTCCCCTCAAACTGTCCAGCTTTGTCTAAGGTCAAGACATTTGCATGTCTAAAGAGCCCATCTTCAATGAACATGTTTTTTCCCTTTTGGTACCAGACATAAACATTTGTTGCATGCGCTGCTTCAGCAGAGTAACGACTCAGTTACTGTCCCAGCATCCAAACCAGCTGCTTTCAGCTGCTTCTGCTGTGGCAGAGGCAGACCCAGGATGAGAAGAGGAAGGCTGCTGGATTTCCACTATCCTTGGTAATCTCACTCCTTACCCTGAGGGTGTCTTTTTTTCAACTGAGAAGGAATAACCAGGGAGAGGAAAACCTGGATTTCAAAAAGGAGTCAGATGAGAAAAGGATGGTGGGAAAGAGAACTTCAGTCTTTTAAGTCAGACAATACAAGGATAAGCCCTGTCACAACCAGCATTTGCCCATGCAAATTGTCCCACTTACTTTAAGGGGGTTGATCACATCATAAAGGAAAACTTAAGAGCACAACTTCGGGTATCCCATCCTGCAGGTAAAGAAGCAAGAGCTGGATGGCTGCCTAACCACGTGTGCACTCCCAGCTCTAACAAATGAAACCTAGGGTCTGGTTTCCTGCTGGTCTTGGCACCCTGCATGATAAAATGGATTTCTTCTTTGACTGAAGATCTCTCTTATCTCCAGTAATGCTCAGCTGAGCAAATTCTCTAAATGAGTGCCTGCTGTGTTTGAATAAAGGAAAAATTCTTCCCCTCAGTAATAAGGAAGGATTCTTGGAGAAAGGAAAGCAATACACGTCTGACTTGCTACGCACAAGAAAGGAACTGGTACTGGTGCAAGGAGCAAAAACTGGGTGAAGTTAGTGCCCACCAAAAAGGGAGCACTACACAAGAGACACTAAGATGATTAAACTGTGTATTTAGAAGGTTTTCATTATTGAGATTGACTCCTGCTTCCCATGTTAAATAGTTTATTTCTTCAGACTCTATTCAGTGAGTATTAAAGACTTCTCAGTGTTGCAGGCTTTCTCTTTAGGTCAGCTGGCAAACTGCAGATATAACAAAGCAGAAGGTGAGGGCTTCAGCACGTTTTTCCATGGCAGGGTTCCCATGCCTACAAAGCCAACCAGCAAAGATTTAAGCATATGCTATTCAACATGAATGGGCTACAATATATGATACTTTTAATACCACATACCCTGCAACCTCTAAAAGGTGACTTTTCAAAGTTGGCATCAGGATTGCTTGAGAACAGCCAAGAAGCTACAATATCACAGTGGAAGCAAAAGCTCACCACAAAGGATGCATGTGTGCAGCCAAAGCCTGAAGGAGACGGAGGGGAGACTTCATTGTGGTCTTCAACATCCTCCCAAGGGGAAGTGGAGTGGCAGATACCGATCTCTTCACTCTTGTGACCACTGACAGGACTCAAGGAAACAGCATGAGGCTGAGTCAGGGGAGGTTTAGGTTGGATATCGGGAATAGGTTTTCCACCCAGAGTATGGTTGAGCACTGGAACAGGCTCCCCAGAGAAATACTCACAGCACCAAGCCTATCTGAGTTCAAGAAGCATTTGGAAAATGCTCTCAGGCACATGTTGTGATTCTCAGGATGTCCTGCACAGGGCCTGGAGTTGAACTCGATGATCCTGATAGGTCCCTTCCAACTCAGCATATTCTATGATTCTGTGCTAAAGGATGCAAGCCTCTGCTGTACAGCTCCAAAGGGATGTTTCAAAACAGAAACAGAGCTCAGGCAAACTCAAATCCCTAGCATGACAGACAGTCCAGTGCCTGATGAGAGGCTCTTGGCTGCCAAAGTGTCAAGCCTCACACTTTGAAAGTGAGACAAACCACTGGCTCCTACCACACAGCCTTTTGGAGCGCTCTGCTGCAGGCTCCTTCTCGAAGGAGTCTGTTCCCTCCCTGCTCCCCCACCTCCCGCCGTCCCACTGTAGCTAACACATCCCGTCTTTCTGACTGAGACGGCGCTCACTCTCAGCCAGTTATCGACTGCTTCATAGATTTTGGAGGCTGTGGCCGTGCTGGGAGGGGATCCGCAGGACCCCACGGTGGCACACGGTATTCCCAGCACAACATCACCCTCGGCTCTGCTCCACCGTGCTCCGGCACAGAACAGTGACACCAGCACCCTCCGCTGGCCTCTGCCATGAAGACACCTGCAGGGAAGGCGCTGGAATCTGTTAGGCTAAATCTAGAGTAATACGCCTTTTTACTAAACATATTAATAGGTCATACTCTCTGTAACTGGCCTCCAGCTGTCTCCAGTCACTACACACATACACAACATAAAAGCAGGGGCAGTGACTTTAAATGTTATGCACAGAAACAGCACTTAATTTCAGTGTTAATTATAAGGTCATAAACTGTGTTATCATATATTAAAACACATATTTTGGAGCTTGTAGTTAAAAGTTAAATAACTGATTTTTTAAAATTATTACTTAAATTATTGTAATATTTTTCCTCCAAGATTTCTAGCCATTGGATATGCTCAAAATTAAAAAAAAAAAAGGGACAACATAAACCAGTGCACCTGAGAAAGACAGAGTGTCTGTGTGCATGACACCCGGCAAAAAGTATCTTTCATTTGATCCAGAAGTAGTGACTCTCTGATTAAGAACAATTCAACATGTTTTAACTTGTTTTTTTCCCTATGAAGATCATCTGTAAATTAGTGATCTAAAAATGTTTACTCTGTGTAGTTACAGAAACTCTTAAGCTACATCAAGGTATCCAATAATAAAATCACAAAGGTACATGTTGAAAATAATGGTCTACCTAAACCAGTTCATAATCTGTTTATATATTTGTTTTTGAGGTGCTATTTTCTTTCCACTTAGCATATGTGCAGGTTAACGTGGTTTATTTTTATTTTAGTGGCTGCTTCTGCTGAGTAGCAGTGATTCTAAGAGCTGGCTGATATGCATATTTGATTCTGATTACTCTTGCCAATTTCATACTCTTATCAAGTACATACTACCAAACCCATAAAATTTGGGCAAGGTCATTAGTAGCCATTATATTTGTTTACTGTAACTACATGGATTTGGATATTATGTGGAATTTAAATGGATAGGCTGCATTTGAAATATGCTTTCCAAGATCATGTGAGTAGATAGACACAATACATATGCACTGACTAGATTAATTCTTTGCACAAATACCTAGACACCCTAATGATGTGTAAGAATACACATTGTATTAGGTCTTCAGCCAGTTTATCATACAAACCTGAGGGAAATCAATATATACAGTGACTTCAACAAAGAAAGCAATCATAGTTTCCAGGACAGAGGTATGTCCCTGAGTGAGGGGATAAAATCAACATAACCTGACTCTGCCCAAAAAGACAAATGCTGGCACTAATAGTAAAGTTACGTACTCCAATTCAGGTAATGCTCAAGCTTCTTTCTGACAATTTGGCAGCATATGGGTTTCTAGGAGTTTAAAAATTCTCCATTTTTGTTTTGGCAAAGCAAATTAAAAAAAAAACCAACAAAAACCCATAAAATTCCTTCAATGTTTTAAAATGTTAAAAATGTGGTTAAAGCTAATAAAAACAAGTAATATCTAATGAAAGCTAATGAAAGATTGTAAGTCTGTATCAGTAGAACCCCCTGAAAGGACAGAATTTGTTACTACTGAGTGTTTAGTATTTTCAACTGCTTTGTATACACAGATACCTATCACAAAATATGATGGAGACATTTGTATTTTCTCCTCATTGTGTTTTATGGTGAATTAAAAAAGAAAAGGCTAAGAATTTTCTATGGCCTCTGTCTTGCAGGAGAAAGCACAGAAGGAGCGAGTGGTAGTTGCTTTACTTTTCCATGAAAAAGTATTTTTTCCAAAATATATCTCATTCCTTCTAATATTAAATTGATTTTTTATATACCACTATAAGGCTTTTATAAAGAGGATATACTGGGCTAATAACTAGTTTCATGTTTTTACTTTTTTAAATAGAAATCACTTCCTTTTTACAAAGTCCTGTAAACTGAAGAAATGAAAATAATTTAGATTTAGTATGTCATGAAAATACTTGGAAGACTGAATTTTTCTTGTGCAACTCATTTTTATAGAGCTCTGTGAGGGAAACTGACTGTCTGACCTCCCATTCTTTTATATTGCAAACATTCTCTGACATTACTGCTTTACTTGGCTTAATTAAAAATTACTGATAGACATAAACACAGTAAAATAGGTACGTCATTAGAATATATTGGATAAGATCCTAACCAAATTATAACAAAAGCCATCTGACCATAAAGACAGAGGCTTGCACAGCCTACTTTTGAAGATACAGTCCTGGAAATTCTTTCTTCTCCTTCACAGCTTTATATCTTTTGCCATGTTTTTGAACACAGGACATGTTTTTAGCAATATGCAATAAATGGCCTAGTGTCATATGCCTTGTAGGACTACAATTTTATACTTGTGGTTACTGAGAAACCCAACTCTTGACATGACCTATATGATGGACACTTGATGTCATCAAACTGAGAAACAACTGGGACAAGGAGTTCCATCTTATAACAATCCCAACAAGCACAATCTTTTGATTTTAGCTGTGTCATCAATGCCATCGACTGTGGTCTCTTTAGTATATCTCTTGCATTTAAACGTACAAATTATATTATGCAAACCTGAAAGCATTTCATACTGGTTAGTAGCACTCAAGTTCAGCTGCTCAGTTTCTTTCATTAAGGTAGTTTCAAATTCTGTGTATTTTTTATTCATTTATCAAGTGTCTGTACCACCTTTGCCTAGCTGAGATTGAGATAGTCACTACTTTTTGAAAAATATGTGGCAACAAAATGTGAAAAATAAACCAAAACCCAGCAGTCTCTGATGAAACATACAGATAACATCTGCAATGACATTGTTAAGATAAAGCAAATACAGCTGCACACAGGAACATACCTCTTAAAACATTTGAATAACAAAAATGATTGAAGTAATTTTACTGCAATGTTGGCTGTTCTAGAAGGGCATTGGAAGCCTGCCATTGTACTATACTGGATTTTGCTCCAAAATAAACTACAGTCAGCACAGCTGGAGGTAATAGAAGTATGTCCAGGATAAATACTTACTCCCTGCCCTCCATCCCAGCTGTTAAATCATTCTATTCCTTTTCCTTTCACAGCATGTACTACTGGATAGCTTCAACCCTCTCCTCTCTGTGAAGTCCCTCAGTTCTCTTCACTCTGTACTTAAAAAGAGCTGATATGACCTGAAGCAAACCCTTATTTTACCAAATGTCAAATCACACATATCTTACACCCTACAACCAGCCATATTGCCTCTTAACAACTCTGGTTCCTCCTACAGCACTTGTTGAACTACCACTGTGACATATGGATTCTCAGGAAAAACAATCACTAAAGGTAAAAACACTTTAAAAGGGATTCAAATAAAACTTGCACTGACAAACTTAATTCCACTATGTCCTAATCTTTAAATAGTTAATCTTATTGCTTAATACTTAGACAGTAAATTAACAATATAATTTACATTTTATTTATATTTACTAACATATTAGAGATTATATTAATATAGCTACACAATGTATTTTTTCCTTCATAGTTATGATTCATTGTAAATATATTGTCAAATATGATTATTAAGAAATTATATTTGTAGTTGTCGCAGTTTTGGCTGGGATAGAGTTAATTTTCTTCTTAGCTGATACAGTATTGTGTTTTGGATTTAGGATAATAATGTTGCTTAGTTGCTTGCTGGGGTTAAGCCACAGCAGTGGCTAGGATGCTTATTTAATAAAATAAACTTACTTAGAAACAGGTTTATAAAAAGAAATGAGAAAGACAAAATTTTTGCTATCCACATGATGATATCATCAAACAACTTGCTTGTGAGAATTTTACCAAAATCCCCCAAAGGTTAAGAAATAGCACGTACTGTCTCCAAGCAGAACTTCTCTTTAATGTTGTTCCTGTAATAACATCTGAAGCTGTTTCTTCAAACTTTCCCCTTTCTCTCCCTCTCTTTTTTTTTTTCCTTCCATTGTTTTCCTTTTTTTACACTTCTACAGTTCTCTGCTCTGCTCCACCCACTGGGGCAATGTATTCCGCTGGGCCGCTTGAAGTCTAATGCATTTAATGCTCTGCAAGGTAAAAACAACATAAGCAGCTGGCATGATTATTGCACTCATGAAACGGTCATCTTTTATTTTAGTGTTTCAGAAGAAAAAGCAGTTCCGTTTACGAACATACAGTATATTCTCGTCACTTTTCCCCCAATAAAACCAACATTTTGTTAAGCCACCTACTACTGTTTTTCACATGATTGTATCTTAATGATGTAAAGGAGGAGGAGATAAAGCTCAATCGATTTCTGCCACTGGGGCACCGCTCTTAACCAAGTAAAATCCTGCAGAAGCAATCAGGACAATGCTGGTCACTGCTTCGCAACAGGGGCAAACACGGAAAAGCTGCTGGTCGGGACAGGAAACCGCCTGGCCAAATGCAGCTGGCTGAGCAAGACGAACCTATGTAACAACTCCTGTTTCCCATCCAGGGGAGCTTTATGGACAAAACAGGCATCTTCGCAGGCAGGCAGTACAGAAAAGCAGATGCCCTCAGGAGACACAGAGCTGGAGGGGAAAACAAGCAGCTGCAACCTCCGTGTCCATCTCAGGCGACCAGCAGAAAAAGAAATAGAAAAGGAAAAAAAAACAAAACACCCAAAACTAAGCTAACAAACCCGGAATTTAACCCCACCGACAAGCAGCTGGTAAAACCATCCCTTGCCCTTTCTCCCTTCGCACGAGGGGGCGCGGTGGTGCCGGGATGGAGCCGGG
Organism: Sclerurus mexicanus; assembly: GCA_013396755.1. Lineage (NCBI taxonomy): Eukaryota > Metazoa > Chordata > Aves > Passeriformes > Furnariidae > Sclerurus > Sclerurus mexicanus. The sequence continues at coordinate 1,145,949 of VWZF01003842.1, forward strand.
TCTGCCCGTCCTGTCGGGGGGACGGGTCGCGCAGCACTCCCCTCGCCGATCCTTGTTCTCCCTCTCTCGTTCTCCCCGCGGCCCCGGGCTGCCCTTGTGCCTCCACTCCCTCCCCGTTTGGTGTCGGGGCGGCTCCCGGAGGGGGGCGGCTGGCGGGGGGCTCTGAGCCATCCCTCCGTGTCCGTCCCGTCGGCGGTGGATCCAGGTGAGGGGTCCCGCATGGTCTTCACCTGCTTGTTGCTGACAGAGAGGCACCTCGGAGGGGGTGAGGACGCAGCAAGGTCTGAAGGGGCTGTGGGTGACACCCTGCTGCCCTCACAGCTGAGGTGGCAGCTCTCTCCCGTTCCTCTAATTGAACCTGGAGGAGCTCCCCGAATCCTCCACCCTCAGGCATAAGCTGACAGCTTGAACAAGTCGTATGGCAGCAGGAAAGTAAAAGCACAAAAACACGTGTAAAAAAATGGGGTGCAACATGCAAATGATAGAACACGGTGCTGTTGGCTGAATTTTTTGTGTTCAATATTGAATGCAAATTTTCTATTTGTTTGCTTACTGCTTGGTTTTAGCCCAGGATTTACAAATGTATCTCAGGTCTTTCAAGATGTGCTAGTCCAGATTCACTAATGAATCTCTGAGATGTAAATTTGACACATATTTCAGGAATTCTCTGTTCCTCTGCACAGTTACATCACCTTGCAGTCCCAGACATGATCCTTTGCTTCCAGCTACAGCAGCTACTCCTTTCCATCCTGTTTTTCTATCCCACCAAGGCCAGACTGAAGTCCCTCACAAACAAAAATGTCTTCATCACTACTCCAGGGACAGCCCTACAGCTGACAAGTTTCTGCTATGGCCATTCAGAGGCCACATTAACTTGAGAAGGCTTAGGAAAGATTCTGGACTTTTTGTTTCCACAGCTAAATTCTCAGCTGCTTGAATGAACAGATAATCAGGGCTGAAGCAGGTGATTTCTAACATGTAGGGCCTTGTTAGTTGTGAGCCAGATGCTTCATGTTGTCAAAGTATCAGAAGCCAAGGGAAGAAATTTAATGAACTCCCTTTACTGGATGTGGCTAAAATAATCCCTTTTCAAATGGTCTTTTATCATTTACCCACCAAGGTTCTTGTGAAGAGAAGACTGTGTTTCATTCCTTACCAGGAAGTGTCAGATAATATCAAACTCCCAGACACTGGGCCAAGTGACCTTTAGTGCTCACATCCACCTCCCTCTCCTATCAGTTCGTATCTAATCCACTTCTTTTTTTCCAGTCAGCTCATGCACAGCTGACTGGTCTATCTAAGGGAATCCCCACTGAAGGGAAATGCCTTAGTTCCTTTTTTTATGGGTTTTTCCAGTGAGGGATGGGTGCAAAGAAGGTCTGAATCCTAAATCAAAGAAAGCAGAGGCTGCCAGCAAAGGAGAGATTATATTCTGCTTGAGCTAGCATGGATAGAAAGTGTCTTTCTGGGGTATGGAGGCATCCAGGAAATCAAAAGCTGCAAAGAATGATTTAAACAGTGAAAAGCAACAAATGATTTTCAGTCCTTTTTAGTCTTAGATCTCAGTTTGCTGAGTCTTGCTCTAAACTACAAGGAATGTGCATCGTAGACAGAAATGTCAGGGTGTCCAAGACTTTCCTACCAGTCTGGAATCCAGACTGCAACTCCAAGTTTGAGATTGCTTCTGTTGCATGTTGCGCACTGGAAAAGTCTGCAGGAGGGCCTGAAATCTGTGGTTAGCCACCCTAAGAAAGTTTGAAAATGAAAAAAAGGCACTGGTGCTTCCATTTTCAGACTATGTCTCTTTCAACCTTCTATTCACTGAGTAACGTATTTAATTCTTTTAGAAAATTTTCTTCTGGTCAAGTATGGGCTGAAATTACGAAACCACGCTTTTCTTGCTTTAAAGCTATTTGCCTCACACTGATTAGTTTGTGCAGTGAGTTCGTGCCCTTGATGCGTAGGCATTACTTTATGTGAAGCCAATGGAAGCTTTGGTTGCCTTAAGGATTATGGGTTAAGGCCCTACATTTGTACTGCTTTACGCCACTGTATGACCTAAATGAGATTAGAATAATAAATCCTGATTTATTATGAGGGTTTTATTTAGACATGTTTTGAGTATGAGGTCTGTGTCAGGATTAATAGTGAAATCTAACATGCCCAGGCACAGAGAAAGCCCAACAATGAAAGGACATTTTTTCCCTAGAGAAAACTGGTTCCCAGCCCTCTGTTTGGCTTTTAACAGAGTTGCTAAATGTTGAATGGCAATGAGATGCTGGATCCCAAAGATGGTGACGTAGTCCATGACTTGGAGATGAGCCCATTCCGAATGAAGGACAGAAGTATCCCGTCAGCAGTATTTTCCAAGGCTAAGTACTCATGCTCTGCAATGCAGTAGCATTGAAAAGGCTCAGAATCAAAAGACAAATGAGAAATTACAGGCTCTGGATTTACTGGCTAACTCATCCATCATGTTGAGCAGGCACTGGCTTAGGTGCCTGCCCAGTAGTTAAATCAGATTGCTGAATCTGTTCCAAGGGAATCTCCATTCTTTTCAGCATCCTAGCCACCATCTCTCATCAGGAAATGTGACATCTTGTCTTGTTATATACCAAATTGCACTGGCCTAAGTATTAGATGCAGGAGGTGTGTGCTTACACCACATAGTTAAATTTCTCTATTCTAATAGTCACATTACAAGAAGCTTCAGAAGAATTTGCCTTTCCAAAAAATTATTTAAATTTAAACAAGTGGAGTGCAAGGACTTCAGCTGGTACTTCTGTGGGATACAAAATGAAAGAAGAGGAGGTGTAAGTGTTCTGACAAATTTGGGTGAATTAAATCATCATGAATTCCACAGTATCTCTACCCTTTGTCTAATTCAAAGAGTCTTAATACTCCCACTCTCCACCAGTTACTTGACAGATCTTGTTCAAAATCAGATTTCTGTTCCACTTGCTTTTTTTCAGTAGAAATAGGAAGGATTATTTCCTTCAAAATGTTGTTGTTGAGTTTTGTAATCATACGCCTCATGGGGTGCAGAGCAAAAGAAAATGTGAAACCAGAATACCATTTTATTTTCCTTTGGTTTGACAAGAGGTCTGTCTGTTTGGCAAACTCTCCCGGTACGTCTCAGCTGGGGTGGAACTGAATAGAATGGCCTCACAATTTTTCAGATAACTTTAAAGAAAAGCAACTTTTGAAGAAGGGTGGACTTTAACATCCAGCTATGATACTTTACTGTGTACTTTAGGTTTAAACTGTGAGAGCTTGGTAGTCATAAGAAACACAACCCAAGAAACCTTGAAGTCTCAGAAGAATATCAAATATGAAGATGGTTCAGTATCTAACAAAATCTTAAATTACTTTATTTTCTTCCCTTCCTTGAAGAGCTCTTTTCTGCAAAACCCTTTTATAACCACACACTAGTGAGAGTCACCAGGTGCAGAATGTGTTAGCACAGTGGTTCGCTAACAGTCTTGCCAGCAAATTTATTAACTTCAAGGCACATCAGAGACCAGAACTTGAGACCTTTTTGCACAGAAGCAGGGGCAGTAGTTCAACTTGCAGAATCCAGACACTTTGTTATCTACTTCTGTTCATTTCAAGTCAAATAGCAGTGGGACAGCCTAGATAAGCAACTTTTTGAACTCTAAAGGTCCACTAGAGTTTATGTCTTTGAACAATGACCCTTAGAAAGAAAACACTAACAAACAGATCATTTGGAATTGCCCAACATCCCTAGACAGCAGCAGGAGTGTGCTGAAGACCAAGCAGTGGCTGAACTTCTTAAGCTCTGGAGAGCAGCATGGGAAATTTGATCTATTAAGAAGTTTCTCATAATGCTGCAATGCAGAGTTTCACAACCAACCTTTGCTCACCTACTGGCAAGGACACATGCCTGCGATGCAGTCTATGTGACCACTGTTCTTTGCTGTCCCTTGGCAACACCTGAACAAGGCAGCAGCAATTTTCTTTATTGTTTACAACTTGCTGCCCACGAACCTTGAGCTGGCAATCGCATCCACAAGGGCACTAAAGGAAACCAGCAGTATGTCAAGTGGAGATGGATTCCTGCTTCTCTGTACGTTTTACAGGATACTTCAGGCATATGGCAGTCTTAAAATCCTGGTGGTTTTGCTGAAAGCATGCTGTGGAAGCCATTACTCTCATGTAGCAGGTTAAAGTTTTACAGCACAAGCTGTGAAGAGTTGCTATAGGTCACTACTAAAAAGCAATACAGTGCTTATGGCCACCATGGGTTAATGTTAGCCACCAGCATAATCAGAAAGTTTGTGCTGAGAGCAGAGAGGTGGCGTGTAACCCACTGAATTTATTATTGCTGTACTCTGGCCTCTAGATAGTGCATGTGTGCACTGGGCTTGTGCATACCGAGGGATAAAGAAGGCTGGCATACTAGTGGAATGGAGAAGGGCTAGAAAAATGTTTTCCTTGTCTGCTAGAAGAACGTATGTATCAATATAGGGGAGATGTTTTCCTGATTTGGGAGATGGAGCCCTCTGTAGTATGTATTGAAATATAACTTGTTGTATATTTTCTATTTGTTAGACATATTGTCTAAACTCCTGTTCAGGCCCTTTATTTTCCCCATCTTTGCCTAATGAACATTATGGCCCCAGTACAGATAGCTTCTCTGACAAACTTGCTTCAGTAACTGCTCAGTTTTCCATATTCTGTGCTGGTATTGTGTAAATTTTCCTTTGTTTTTGTTTTTGTTCCAAGAAATAGACAGGATCTAGGAGCAGGTGCTGACTTAAAACTAAGCCCAAGTTTTCTTATGTTGAAGCCATAAAATTCTCTTTCTGTGCAAGCTATAGCATACCTGTGCATATATACATAGTTTTTAGTGCTTGGACATTTCTTATCCTCTTTCCTCTTTCCCATATTCACTCTGTGTTCTGTGTATTTCTGTATGTAGTCAACTCAATAATCACCCAGTGCTGTGTATCACCCTACTTCTGTAAGCTGTTTATCCAGGATTTCCAAAGCTGACTGCACCTGGTAAGGGTCTTAAAATCATATCTAGACACCTTAATCAGTGGTCTGATTTACAGAAGCACTGAGAACTCACAGATCCCTTTGCAGTCAATGGGACCTCAGTTTGCTTAGCACCTTGAAAATCAAACTGCTAATGTTTCAGCACCTAACCATGAATTTTGGAACATAACCTTCAGGGTTCAGTGTGGGTATTTTTAGGGCAGGATGGGGTACACTTAGAGATCTTTTAAAATCCAAACCTATATATGTTGTATTTATATTAATAACTACACTTATAGTAATTGACCTTTTCAACAAAACAGTAGTTCTGAACTCCTCTTGCTGTGAGGCATTATTGATGGAAATTATTATTTTAATTAATACTCAGTGTCAGTTTCTGCATACCACTGTGTTACTTTACTACATGGACTCTTTCACTACAGAAATCTTTTTTTGCTGCTCACCAGAAGTGGGGTCCTCCCTGGGGATTGTTCCAGATAATAAGCACTTGTAATCAGCTTACTGTAAATGATAGAGCAAAACATGGCTGTGCTCCAGCCATAACCAAGGTATCTTTTAAGAGCCTTGTTGTTTTGTGGTATATGACACTATACACGTCCTAGAGATATATGAAGCATTTCAACCATGCTACAAGTATCTAAACCACTCAGTTTCAGTTCTCACTTCTCACCCCCATGAGTCAAACCTATCAGCCTGTCATAGCACCTATTAATTTATAGATTTCATCCCAAGGGCACATCAGCACACTTGTGAGAAGGCGTGTCTGGTCAGCTGTTTCCACAGTAATGGCACAAATAACAACCAAGAAGGAAAGAACCTGTAGCTGCATGTATGCTTTAGTGAATTTAAGTATTCAAGAGGTTTTATTTGTTCCTGGATATGCTATGTTTGGGAGCCCTAATGTGTCTTTTCTCACATTCTAATGAAACATCTAATGTTACAAGAAAAAAAAGAAACTGAATGTGTTAGATTTCCTGTGCAAATTGTGTATTTCTTTATAAACACAAAGGTTTCTGCAATGCTGAGCTGAACTGTTGCAGCTTACTTCAACAGTTTGAATTTCATGAATACTTGAAGGTGCTTAAAATGATTTCTAACACAATGCAGCTAAATGAAGTACTTGTTGAACAGGAAACAAGACCAAAATAAAGAAAAAGAAAAAAACTACAATGATACGATGTGGCTGCCACCAAGAAAATGTCAGGTACTTGCTTCTTGCAGAAAATAGAACATTACTTAACTGATTTAAAATCCAGATAATTTTCCTTAGGAAAAAAAAAATCAGCAGTGAACTGTTCAGAGGCTGTTGGATTTCTTTGTTTCTTAAGGATGGTAAAGATTTGTGCAGAGACATCAGCAAAGAGCAGCTTTCTGAGCTGTTCCCTGCCAATTGCTGACAAAGGCAGTCCTAATGAATCATTCTGAATTGTGATCATGTGCTACCAGCCCACAGTGAGCTGCCAAAGAGGAAGTGCAGCTTGTTTTCTTTCATTTTCTTGATTCCTATGCTGTAGGAAGATGAAAGGAGAAGGAGGAGGAGGCAACAGCGGCAGCCAAACTTAATAAATAATTCTGACGATTCCTGATATCAAATGGAGGCCCCTGAGTGGGACCCACTGAAAAATGACACCCTTCCGCCGACCCTGACGCCAGCTGTCCCTCCGTATGTGAAGCTGGGCCTGACCATTGTATATACTGTTTTTTATTCACTGCTTTTTGTGTTCATCTATGTCCAGCTCTGGCTGGTCCTTCACTACAGGCACAAGAGGTTCAGTTACCAAACTGTCTTTCTGTTTCTGTGCTTGTTTTGGGCCTCTCTTAGGACAGTGCTCTTTTCATTTTACTTCAAAGACTTTGTTACAGCAAATTCTTTCAGCCCCTTCATCTTCTGGCTTCTCTATTGCTTCCCAGTCTGCCTCCAGTTTTTCACCCTGACCCTGATGAATCTCTACTTCACACAGGTAAGCAACAGATATTTGATTGATTAGCTTTGATAGACTGGTAAAGCATTATTTTGTAAGAATCATGAGAAAAATGTAATTTACAAATGTACCTTGGCAATGCAAAAATCAAATTTTAGTTGTTTAGTTGGGTATTTTAAGTTCTGATCTAACTATGCAAGTGATCAGTGTTAAAATAAAACTGGAGCCTGAAGGGATCATTGCAGGAATGGCAATTAGATATATCTACTGTCTATAAAATGGGTGTCAATTTAAAGGCTGGGAAAAAAATGTATAGGAAAGCTTGAAAGCTGGACACCTAAAATGCCATTCTATTATTATGCCTTGTCATTTTTGTTGTTGTTAGACTTCATAAACCTCTTGGCTTACCAGACTTGATCTCTGTGTGCCGTCAGAATTGTGATTTCTAATTTTGCCATCAACTCACCTCCACACACCAATTTTTCTCAGATTAACTAACCTGTTTCTGAGTGAGATTTCTGTCATGTGTATCACAGTTAAAACTGTTGATCAAATCCTACTGTGGACCCAAATTTCTATAATGATCAGTATTACAAACAGCTTTGACTCTAGACCCCAGTAAGTGCTAAGTGCTGTACAAAGATACACCCTCTATTTCAAGCACTCTCTGATGTAAAGGTAAACTAGCTGTATAGTGGGGTAAAGGAAATAGTATCTCCATTTCAGAAAGAGCTCCTGAGAGTTTACCTGTGCCACCAACAGCCAGACGAGTTGGAGTGCACAGTGCTCCAGGTTGCTGCAGTTAGAATTACTTGGAAATATTTATGGTGAGCTTGGTTGTCTTGCACTAGGCTGCAGGATGGGATATTGGCATATGAGGCAAAGAAAGGTTGTCAGGTTTGCCTAAGATCTCACAAGAAGCTTGCAGGAGGGCAGAGACTGGATTCTCTATCTCCTGAATCCCACTATAGTGCCTGGAGCAGGATTCCAAGCCTGCACTCAGAAGACCCTTGTCAAAGTCCACTTTCCCAGTGCAGGAGCAGTTGGTCAGGACAGCATCAGCCAGTCCTGGAGCACACTGGGCAGTGCTCAGGATGCTCTGGGAGTTGCTGTGTGCTCCACTTGGAATCAGCTCAGTGTCTGGGTTCTTCTTTAGTCCCCATGGTGTTTAACAGTATTCTGTAGTAATGCCAGGCCTGGCTGGAGACATCAGTCTGCTTGTAAGAGCTGCCATCCCAGAGCTGAAAAAGCAGCAATGTAAGCATGACAGCTGTAAGAAGATCATTTGAGTTGGAGAGGGTATTAAATACTTAGAACCACATACACAGTTTTGTGCTTAGGTTTACTTTTCTGGATTCAGTGTCTGAAACACCTGCTAACTCACCCTGCTCCACTCCCTGGGACTTGAAATATATTAAGGGATTACAGGAACCTTTCATCTACATGCTACTCAAATCCAGTTCAGGCATGTGGTGACCTATGCTTTATCCCATAGCTGTTGTGAGAATTATTTGATACCTGTGCAGTTTCCCAGGGCCAAACATTCATCATCACACAGTCCATCCCCATCACACTGCTAAGTCATAGCCTTAGGTCAGATTCTTCCCTCAGACACACATGTAGGGCTGCCATGGACGTCTGGAGGCAGAATGCAGCATCCTGGCTCTTGGCCAAGAGAAGCCGACACTGGTTTGAGCACAGAGCACAGCAGTCTCTGCATTAGTGTGTTAGCACTCAGGAGACTTCGTATTGTGGGTAACATTCCTTTTGCCTAAGGAAGATTTAAAAAGATAGCACACAGAATGCACACATATGTCCTTTTAGCTTATTTTTAGCATTGCTGTCTGGAAGCATTAAGGAAGTACAAGTCGGTTGTTGGAAACAGAAAAAAATGCTAAGGCAAAGGTTCTGTCTTTGAGACAATTCCTGCTTTGTCAGCCTGAGTCCTCATGATCTTCCTCTGAGCCCCTCTGCAAAAGAATGTAATAATTACCTGTCTTGAAGAGCTGTTGTGAGGCTTTGGAAACAGTATTTGCAAGGCACTTTCAGAGTTTGTGATGTGCGTCATAATCTTTAAATATCATGGGCCACTGTAGACAGGCATAAGATTAGTATTGTTGTTTGCTCTAGAGCTGGTTGCTGTCAGTGAAATCTCATCTCAAATATCTCCCCAGAAGAAACAAAGCTTTAAGAAATACAAGCACAGCCATTGTACAAATACAATATGGCACAGAATAAGTGCACATATTTTTAATTCACTGCTATTAATTTTTTACTTCTAACCATTAAAAGGTGGTTTGGCTTGAAATTCAGTAGCTTGTATTTAATGTGCATCTAGCTTTCTTCAGTAGGCAAGCAAGAACTAGTGTGAAAGGGGTGGGGAGAGAAAATTTTGTTTTCAGTAATGGCTTATAACTTTACAGACCTGTTCAGAAACAACTTTTATCCTTTTATTCTCTAGAAGGCAGGCAAGAAGGGTCTGCAGCTGTGTCTCACTGCATGAAAACCTTGCTGTTTCACTGGTGCTTAGCTAGAGGAAAGTAGTGATCTCTGTATAGTATAGGGACAGATGACTGGAAGAGACCCCATGGGTCTCTGGAAGTTGCAGGTATGTATTATCTGCTGTACAGCACCCACCATTTCTAAATGTGACACTGCTAGGAAAACCTTTACACACAGATGAGAGAAGAAAAAAATTATTCAAAAAGTATTGCAAATCCTCCTGGCCAAACAAAAAACCTGATTTGGCAAGAGCCTCAGGGTATTTTTCAGAGTAATAAGCATCTTTGAACTTGACAGAAAGTTAGCCACAACTATTCCCTTTTTTAATAGGTATCCCAAAGCAATAGGGAAAGTTTCAACTGTGTTTTATGAGTAGCAAGACAAATAACCACTGATGACGTCAGCGCAGCTGAGGTTTGTTCCCAGACTTGAGCATCAGCAGCTGCCACAGAAGAAGCTACAGAACTACAGAAGAAGCTGTAATGTACTGGGGCAGGTTGCTAAAGTAGGGGACCTGTGGGCAAAAGGGAAGTTAGAATCAAAATAGTTTTGACTCAGAACAAGGGATCTTTGGATTAAGAGCCAAGTTCAGGGTCCTTTGCTGCAGTTTTAATGCCCTACTTAGGGCAGAATAGAAGGTGTGCTGAAGATAAGGCTTATACAATGTTAGTTCCTCTCAGAAATCCCATACTGGAGAAAATTTGTGTGATTTCTAATGAAATAACTAAATGTATTATAATCTATTAATCCTGTGTCTGTATTCATTCTCTTCTAAAGAAAAAATAATAGTATGACCTATCCTCTCAAGAGGTTAGACCCTCTGTCTACTTGGAAATCAATAAAGAAAATCTCAAATGAAGATGAGATCCAGTGGCACTTTTGTAAAACAATAGCACAACACCAGCAAGTAACTGCACTGTATCAAGCCAGAGCAGTTCCCTGATCCTGATCCATCAGATAGGAAGTTGAAGTGTGAATTTCCTCCTGCAGAGACCAAAAATCCCATAAATGTGTTTGCCTTACGCATGCAGCTTCCAGGGATTTATTTTGCTGCTTGATAATGTATTTTTCGTTTTAAAACGGAGGAGACAGGGAGAATCCCAGGACTTGGGCACTGTTTCGTTTATTTTTGCCCCTGACAAGGGGAGACTGTGATGAGTCCTCAGGCTTTACAGTTGATGCTGTGGGCAAAAGAGTAAAGAAGCCCTGGGAAACAAAATAAGTTGCCTTTTTTAGTGCATGTGAGGGGTGGGCAGAGAAGGACTTGCTTCACTTTATCCTGTTTGCTCAGACCTCGCATTTCCCTGGGGGAAAGAATATAAATGAAGCAGGAGGGAGGCTAGGATGGAGGGTTACAAACTCAAAGAACAAGGTCAGGGCCAAAGACCGTGAGCTGTAGAGGACACTGAAAATCCCAGGCCTCTGCTGCAACCAGGCACAACACACAGTTTGGTAGGCTGTAGGTTTTATCACCAGGTTGGAAACTTCTCGAGGACCTAGGGGAAGCAGTGCTGAGCTAAAGAGCTGTAAGACTGTATGGGTGGAGAAGGGCTGGTAGGCAGATTTTACTTCTTCTTCCTCCTCCCTAATCAGCTTACCCTGCCTTCCAGGCAGAGCTGATAAAATCAGGGACTTTCAAATGAAGAGAAATTGTACAGAATAAGACAGTTCAGAGAGGAGCTGGCCATGCCAGAACTGCCTGGCAGGGTGGGGTAAAAACAGCACAAGGCTTTCGGAGAGTTTATGTGTATCTCATTGGAACCGGCGTCCCTGTTAGCTCTGGGAGGAAAATCAAGGGAACTTCTAATCCTTTAGTTATTCAGAACAGCATTTCAGAAGTTCTCACCAGTGAGAGAACAGAGAGGGCTTTTTATTTGGGATAAATATTTATTTTTTTAGTTGAAAAGAATAAAACATATTATAAAGCTTATTACTAATTTAAAGCATGCTTTAGATGTACATAGAACTACACAGGAGTCTAACTACATTTGGTAAAGCATCAGCAAATATATTTACTGTAAAATGTTGCCCTTAGTATTGTATTTGCAGAAGAAAAATTGCAACTGCAGATTGGCTGGCTGTCAGCATCTGACATGAAGAATGAGGTCATTTGACTTGGAAAATGGTTTGATAGGGAAGCTACACATAAAGGTTTACTGTGGCTGTCAGCCTCACAATCATCCTTGTCCTTTAAGGACTATTTTTACCATTTACAGAAGACTGAGTGCGGTAGTGAGTCATGTTGCCCATGTCTGTAGGCCTTTCAAACTGTGTAGAGTTTAGAGAGCACAGAGAAAACGTGCTTGTTTTGGGAAATCTGAACCAAATGAAAGAATGAACATGGGAGAAAGAGAGAAAAGAGGAAGATGGGTCTGGGACTGGAAGATACACAGTAGAATAAAGGTCTATGTGCTGATGATGAGGGGGCTCTGAGCCTGCATGAGATTATAACATATTTTCAGATTTCAAAGAGAAGTTTGCATGGAGTATGAAAGAGGAAGAGAGGAACCATGGTGAAAGGAATTGGGAAAGAAAAGTACACTCTTTGCTTCTTATAGGGTTTTTTAAATGAGAACTGGTAAACAGAGCTGAACTTCATTCCTGTGCAGAGGGCCAGCTTGAGACATATGCAAGCACTTGTCATGTACCTGAGGCTTTTTTGTAAGCTGAACTGTGGCTCTTGTAAATGTGATTTGTTCATCTAGCACAGGAGGTACAGGAAAGGTTTGTGCCAGGCATCATGTCACTTCAGCTAAATCAGAGCATGGACCTAAAACTGCTTCAGGGAGATTTTCTTTTGGGAAATCTGATTTGGCTGTGCACTTGTTTCATTGATATTTATAGGCCAAAGTGGCTCCTGACCAACTTTCATAACCATAGCTGGAACCCCCATCAGCTAAAACAGCCTGGCCCTGTCTGCTCAACTGCAGAGCTCTCTGCAGTTGAGCAGCTGATGGGCTCCCATGCCATCCTGACTGCTGGGGCCTGGTAAAATGTCTTTGAGGTCAGCTGTTTACATCTGTTCCTGCAATGGGAATTTTCCCTGGCTGTATGAAGAGCTCTTTGGAGTCCTTTTGAACTGCTGCAGTTTCCTATGCCAGACATATACCTCAGGGGAGTGGAGGAGGGAGTGTGAGAATCCCATTTGAGGTTTCCAATCCTTTGGCAGAAACAAGGAGTCAAACCAGGATATTTTTCCTTCAAAGAACAAGCAAAAGGGGAAAAGCGTTTAAAAAGAAAATATAACCCCTTAGACATTAGCTAATTAGCAAGGACCTTCACTAAGTTTTCCATGTTACTGTTCATCTTGGGGCCTATGAAAGATCGTTTTAAAAGAGCCTGCCTTCTGCTTGCTGTTTAGTCTATTCTTAAGATTACTCTGGTTTGCTCTGGTTTGCTGGAAGACTTGCTTAGATGACTCAGATATTGACTTGAAGCTTTCTCAACACTGCTGTGGGGAGGGGCCATTGAGCAACCAGTCTCTTGAGCTAAATGCCTGTTAAAAGCAAAAAGCTGCACCCACGCATGTAAGGTATATTGAGATCAGCCTCTGACATCCTTACTCCCACTGAACAGCCCCTTATTCTCTGACATTCACAGTGCTTCCAGCAAGGCACTCATAAACTAAGGCCTCATCCATGTTTAAGCAAAGGTGGCAGAATTTGGCTGCCTGTGTTCCTGCCACCCTTAAAGATCATAAGAATTGTCCGTACTGTAGCTTTTATTCTAAATTACATCCATTTTAAGTATAGTGTTTATTTTCTTTCTTAATGGTAATTTTGCTCCAATAAAATTCAGAACATTTATCATCTGGAACAGGTCTACCAAATGCAGGACCACAGTAACAGCTGTTTTGGTGATCTTGAATTTGGAGATCCTACTGGTTCTGCAGCAGGGGCATCGGGTTTTAGCTAGGTTATCCATGGAGATTTTGCCGGGTAGTGCAGTCTTGGGTTGGTTTATATGATTGGTCTGTGACCTTATAGGGATGAGTGGATCATTTTTGGGGAACCACAGGATACAGTATTTGGAAACTTAAAATTTTCTAGGTGTTTTGAACCCAGAACAGCTCCTTGCCCACTGGAAATTTCTTGTCTTGTGCAGTTCTTTGCAGGGACTCTGAACTCCTCTGTTCAGTGCAGCTCCTGAAAGTTGTCAAAATAAACAGTACAATATATGGGAGTAAGTGCTACTCTCAACAGGTAAGAATTGTGGAAGGGCCCTAGAGACAAGTTTTACTTGTTTAGTTTCTTTGAGGTCAGGAATCTGTTCCCTCCTCCTTGCTCACAGTCTCTTCCAGAATAAGCAGGGTAGGCAATAAGTCTTGTAAAAGAAGTACATGGGAAGCATTTGAAACTCATGTCTTCTCTGAAAGTGACAGCTACCCTTTATGTACAGCAGAAAGGCAGAACATCCACAAGTCTCTTGTACCTCTTTTTTCAAGAGCAAGTAAACAAAACAACATAAAACTTCTCCCTGAACTCCTGTGAGACTTCATGATCTGGGAATTTGGAGAATGAATAAGAAAAATCTTCCATAAGGGATACTGCCAGAGATGTTATCTATTTGAAAACAGTATCAATGGTTGCCGAATATTTTTATAGATCTTTTTCCCCCAAGTTTTCAATTTTATTCTGAGCCTGCTGAAAAACTCAGTGTTCTCTGCTGCTTCAGCTAGTGCTAAGCAGACTAATGCTTCATAAAAAATATTTCCATGTCAAGGCAGCTGTTTATGGTGAATAGGAGTTAAATGACAAGTTGTTCCAGGAGCACTGGAACAAGCAGAGCCTGATTTTCTCCAGATCTATGTCTCATGATTGAGTTGTTTCCATAACTGGAGCATTTCTTGCAATATTTTGCTATGCAGACTCATACTGGGTGATGTTTAGAGTCATTGTGCAGGGCTCTCCTCACGGAGATTATGTATCGGATGCATTTACAGAGTTTCTTCTGTCTGTTGAGTCACTAATTTTTAGGAGGGTGATAAAGGATCATGCCTTTGAGACTTCAAGTGTTTTCCCATCAGTTCTCTGACAGTATTTTAAGATTAGTAAAGGTCAGATAAACAGATTGACAGGCAGACACATGCCTACACATACATTGTGATCATGTAAGTCCTGTTTCCTTGGGAAAGCATAATAATCTTAGCAAATATTATGCAAACATTACTAAAGGGCATGCAAAACCAAGTTAAATGGATAAGGCAGGATAACTTGAGGAGAAAATGATTAGGAAACAACCCAGAATAAGTCATACAGCATGGGGTTTTTGTAATACTAGCAACCAGTGTGCTCTGGTGTTGGTTTAAATGAACATTTGTAAACTGAGTTTGTTTGGAAATCATGTTAGCTTGTAAAAAAAAACGGTGATACTTTCCTGCTATTTTTTAATAAGTAACATATAAAATATGGTAATATACTTTTATCTAATTTCTAATGGTGGTTAAACACCTGAGACTGATAGTACCTAGCTACACTGCAGAACACATCAGTATTTTGTCTTTTCTGTTATACCAAGCTAACTGCTGGGCCCAAGCTATCTCTCTGTAAAAGCACATATTGTACAGTGAAGAGTCAGTCAGCAGAAGCCAAATAATACCTCAGAATGAAATAATGAGTTTGTTTCTCGATGGCATTTTTTTGGTGAAGTAACATGGATACAAATGTATATATACATAATTTTAGGCCAGGGTACTATGACGGGCTCTTCATGGGAACAGAGCATTGACCTGCGATGAGCTGGTCTGTGTGAGAGATGTACTGTTATGTCATGTAAGAGCCTAGAACAATTTGCCTCTGTGATTATACTGGCATTGGTCCCTTGTGAATAATGTTGTAAAGGACCTTATTCCTAAACCAAAGTGAAAATAATGGTGTAGACAATTTGTATACAAGTACATCGTGGTCACCTGCTGAGTGGTTTTAATGCTTTGCTTAGAGCTTGCCTGCCATGGGTAAGCAGTCCATGCAAATCTATTATGTAATGAAACCTATCATTACGTTTCTTGTGATCTGTGAGATACAATTTCTGTGGATCACAGTGTCTTTCTCTAGTGACATGTATGCTATTTTTGATGCAATACTTTTTTGTTTTGCAGGTGATTTTCAAAGCTAAGTCAAAATATTCCCCAGAGCTACTGAAATACAGGTAAGAACTATGCAAACATTTAATGTGGTAAAGAAGAGTAGCCATGCTCTTTGAGAAACACTACGACTTTTCTAATCTCAGCTATTCGTATTTATATACCAATGTTTTATGATGATGGTTCTGAGGCCGGCTTCTTCCTAGGACATTTAGAAGACTGTGTCCTTTCCCAACACAAGGACAATTTTTAGACAGTCACATATTTCAAAGGCAAATATTTCAAATGTGAGCAGAAAATATCCACCCTGGTGATTTACTTGCAGGTTGTTAATATTTGTATTGCTAGGAAAGTTCAGATCCAGTGCTTTGGTAAAAGAATAAGAGTGATGTATTTTTTTTTAGGAATGAGTGGGAGTGGGCATGTTTTAATATGTGAGGTCAGTGGCAATAAGAGAACTGGAAGTTTTGGGAAGGTGAGAGAATAGTTGTGAAGGAAAAGAGCTAGAGAGAATGAATTCAAATTGATGATGTGTTTGGGAGCTCATAGATAACCTCCCCTGACTCCACAGAGTTGAGGTTATGGTACTTTTGCATTTAGGTGGAGATTTGTTTGACATCATGTTGAGCAGGGGGAACTGCCAGGAAGTACTTGAAAGCACACCAAAGGGCAATAATGTCCAGAAAGCTAAGGAAGAGTTCAATAAATGAATGTTTATTGTGGCAATGCCTAAAAGCCTCAGTTGGGTAATGTTGTTTAGGCAGAGGGGACAGAGAGAGGTTGTCTTTATTCTAAAGAAAGAATTTACAATATGAATTCAGGATAGGAAACCAGAATAATTTGAAACTGCAGTCTGACCTCTTACTTGCTGACTGTTAGGAGAACAAAAGGACTGTATAAGTAGAGTAAATATCAACATTGTCCTTGCCCTAGAAAGTTTGTCATACAACTGGATTTTGATACTGTTAGAGGGGCAATCGTCTGGAGCAAGTGGTTCAGGAACCATGTCTGGTATAATGGCAGTAACAAGTGAGAGCAGGCTTGAAGTGGGCTGTACTTGGGCTGGTGAGGGCATGGGACATGCAGGGTGTGATGGCCAACTCAGGAATGTGAACTCCAGGCTGAACGGCAGCTTTGAACCCTGATTTGCACTCTGGTTTTTGTGGTAGGAAATCCAGGAGAATGGGCTGGCAGACAAGCACAGCACACACCACGCAGGTTCCCAGCCAGGCCCCAGTGCAGGCGTGCTTGACCCTGATGGTGCACGCAGGCAAGAGAAACAAAGAGTATCACTTTGCACAAAGCCTTTGCTGCAGGTCAGGGTGCTATAGGACTGACTGTGGATATGTTCCTGGATGCCTTTAGAGGTGAGAGCTAGAAGCTTTGAACCTCATCTGCTACTAGTGTTTGTGACAAGGCTTTATTCCTGAAAACTGCTTGAAAATTTCTTTCAGAAAGGCAAAGGGAGCTCGTGATATTTAGTCAATGCCTGTGAAGTCACTACATTAGCACCCTGCATGTAGCTCTTGGAGCGTTTCTGTTCCTAAATACTTATGTATTGTGACTGGAATTACTCATGCATAGACTACCCTCCCCACAACAGCTCCATGTCCACCTTGACTCTTGCCTACTCTATTTCTAATACAGATCACTCTTAGATATGATCTCATTTTTAATTTTTTATTAAGCTCTGTTGGTAAAGATTTTGAGTTGTATTTTGTTTTAATACCTAGACCTCTTAGCATGAATGTCTCAAAAAGCCATATAAATAAAGCTGACCTCGTTTCCTATCTTATAAGGGGCAACTGAAATAGTGTAAGACGTGCACAGCCACAGCTGCAGCCTGAGTCTTAATTGTAACAGGATAGTGAAAGATGATAGACTTACAGAGTGGTTTGGATTGGAAGAGACCCTTAAAGATCATCTAGTCCAACCCCCATCCCATGGGCAGGAACATCTTTCATTAGATCAGGTTGCTCAAATCCTGAGGGAGAAATGGATGATAGAAAGATCTAAGGCTCAGACAGGTCTGTAGTCTGCATTTACTGAATCTGATTTTTCTTCTTTGCTGAATGTTCACTCTTTGATTTGTCCCCCCATTTTCTTTAATGTGTCAGACTTTATTGCCTGGTATTGGTATTTTTGCCATAGATAATGGCAACGGGGCAACCACAGTCTATCAGGGATCTAGAATCTTAACCAAATTTTCCTCAGCACATCCTTCATGATATTACTAAAGGAGCTCAAGCTGAAGCCTGTGCCAGCCCAAGTTGATATTTAAACAGTCCCTGTGTCTGTCTCTCTCCCTGGGCTTAGGGATTTCTTACTGTCACTGGGTTTGGATGAGGCTTGCTGTACTATGCATGCAGGTACAAGCCTCAGACACTGTGATTTTAGAGGAAACCACATACAAAATGCAGTAGTTTCAAACAGATTTTCCTGTTAAACAAGGCAACTCTCACTGCATTTATCTGAAGTTTGATTTTAAGCTCAAAGGAAAATTTACAGGTGCATCCAGCCTGACACAGAAAGAACAGAACACCCCAACATGTGCCTTTCCCAGCAAAACCAGATTGCACACAGCTCCTTTAAAGGGACTGGTCCCAGAGTGGGGATTAGGCACAATATGCTTTTGAACTTTTGCTCGCACTTTTGCTGGTGCAATCTGGAAGCACCTCTCCTGTCCTGCTTCTCTGTTCTCTAAAAAACTCCGTATGCTCCTTCATGCCTTGTAGGTGCCCTTGTAGTTGAGTTGTAAAGATATATTCTGCCTCTAATCTGCAGCTGCTGACACCCTAGAGCTGCCCCAAGAGTGACACCCTGCATCTCCATTAGTGCTTATTCACAAGTTCAGCAACAATACTTCTATTGTCAAATCAGACAGCCATTTCCCCAGCCACATCATGTTAATAAGGGGGCTGGAAGATCATTATGTGAAGAGCTGCACAAGTGAGTGGCCATGACAGCTCACCCTGCACGTACGGGAGTATGTGGGCACAAGAGCATGACAGTGCTTTATTTTTTACTAAACTCTGTCAAGGAGAAGCCTGGCCTGGAAACCTCTAAGCCCTTCATGGTTGCAAACCAACCTGTTGCTGCATGCAAGCATGCAGGCTGTGCTGCAGCAGAAGGTCCTTCTGACTAAGATGAGTAGAAAGAGAGCATGGACTTACTGCCCCACAAGCAAAGCAGCATGTAAGAGTGTACCTTTCCTTGTAAGCCCAAATCCCCACAAGGGGAGTAGAGATGAGACTATTAAATAGCCTTTGGGAAGGGAATGAAAGGAAGAGACATGACCACTATTTAAAGACTTTTGAGATACTAATAAAAACCACCATTGCAACTGGGAATTACATTCTCCAGAGGAAGCCATGCAGGAGAGGAGCTTCAGAACTGCAATGCTTCCAGCACTAGACTATGAGGTTTAAAGGAACTACCTCCAGCTGATTATCTAAAAACAGAACCCTGCCCTGGAAAAATTAAGAATGAGCACAATCTTCCCCCTGAGAGGGAATTTCCGTGCTTGGAAAGGAAAAAACAGCATCCTTTCTCACTGCCAGATATAACAGTAAAAGAGGGCATTGATTCACAAGCAGAGGCTTTTGCGCTTTCAGTTCCCTCTGTTAGACATTCAAAAGGTCTCAAATATATACACCCTCCTTTCTTGCACTCTGAAGAGAAGCCAGCTATGCTTCAGCTTTGTAGCTGCATTGATACTAAACCGAAAGAACCACAGAATGACAGAATATGCCGAATTGGAAGGGACCCACAAGGATCATTGAGCCCAACCCTTCGCCCTGCACTGGAACATCCCCAAGAGTCACACCATGTGCCTGAGAGTGTTGTCCAAATGCTTCTTTAATTCTGTCAGGCTTGGTGCTGTGACCACTGCCCTGGGGAGCCTGTTCCAGTGCCCAGACACCCTCTGGGTGAAGAACATTTCTCTAATATCCAACCTAAACCTCCCCTGACACAAGTTCAGGCCATTCCCCTGGATCCTGTCCCTGGTCACCACAGAGAAGAGATCAGTCTCTGCCTCTCCTCTTCCCCTCATGAGGAAGTTGTAGACTGTAATGAGTTTTCCCTTCAGTCTCCTCTTCCCCAGGCTGAACAGACCAAGTGCCCTCAGCCACTCATATGGCTTCCTTTTGAGGCCCTTCACCATCTTCATTGCCCTCCTTTGGACACTCTCTAACAGCTTAATATCTTTCTTATATTGTGGCACCCAAAACTGCCCACAATATTCCAGGTGAGGCTGCCCCAGTGCAGAGCAGAGTGGGACAATCCCCTCCCTCGACTGGCTGGCGATGCTTTGCCTGATGCCTCCCAGGACACCCCCAGCCCTCCTGGCTGCCAGGGCACTGCTGACTCATACTCAACTTGCCATCGACCAGGACCCCCTGGGCCCTTTTCCATGGTACTGCTTTCCAGTATCTCATTCCCAGTCTGTACCAACAGCCAGGGTTGCCCCATCCCAGGTGCTGAATCCGGCACTTTCCCTTCTTGAACTCCATATGGTTGGTGGTTGCCCAGTCCTCTAATTTGTTGAGGTCTCTCTGCAGGAACTCCCTGCCCTCAAGAGAGTCAACAATTCCTCCTGGTTTTGTGTCATCTGCAAACTTGCTTTCCAGTCCCATGTCCAAGTCATTTATGAACATTTTGAAGAGCACAGGGCCTAAGATGGAACACTGAAGAATCCCACTAGTGAATATGAATGAAAAGAATATGAATGCGTGAAGGAAAAAGATCCCTGTTGGGTAAAGTATTTTTAAACAGTCAGAACTGGATTCCTCGGGGACAGTCTGTATGTTTGCTGTAAGCCAAATTCCAAGTTCCCAGCAGGCATGCAAATCTGTGGCCAAAACCTCTTGTTCAGTAACTGCAGATTATGAATCTTATCAGTAATTGCCTTGGTCAGCAATGATAATGAAGTCAGCAGCAAATACCTGAGATAGAAACATTCCTTTTTTTTTCTTTTTTTTTCCTTTTATTTTTCTTTTTAAGTGGAAAGCACCACAGCTCTGTGTAGGAGTGAAGAGGAATTAGAAGCAGCTTTACTTATATTGCAGGTATCAGTTCTGGGTAGGTAGGGGAAAAAAAACAGGCTGAGAAAACCAGTCCAACTCCCAGGCTTCTGTCTGTCATGTTTCTGTTCCAGTTCTGCTTTTCTGGTTGTGGAAACGAACCTTTTTTCCTGGCAGAGGTGGCAAAATGTCAAGCCAGAATCAATATGCATAGTTAAATTTATTGATGTTTCTTTCAAGAGGTTGACTGTGACCAAATTATTTAGGAAAGGGGACAGAGAAAGATGCTGGGGAACCAGTAACTCAGAGATTTTTTCTGCTGTTAGACACTTCCCTAATTTAATATGAAATCTGGTGGCAAACATCAGTAGTTGGTGATGCTTCTCATGGCAGCAGTGGTGTAGTAAATCCAGGGTGAAAAGCATTCCAATCCATGTAACTTAACCTTTTGAAAGGTTTCTTCTGGCAGTGAGTAGCCAGAGGGTTTATACTGTATATGAAGTGCACACTCTAAGTAAGTACATGTATTTTAAGTAGTTATTAAAAACTGTGCTGTTGTATTTCTGCTGCAAACAGTCTTCCATGTTTTGCTGCTTGATGTTAGTTTTTTTTTTACTTATAAATTGTTGTTTAACTGTAAAGACAGGTTTGCAACGAGCTAGGTTAATCTCTTCAGCAATCTGAAGCACTTTGATTTGGGCTCAGGCAGCTGGTTACCCTGTCAGCTGTGGCAGCCCAACACATGCAGATTTCATTGCTCAAAGTTCAACTTCTGTCTCATGACTGACACTTGCTGAACAATGTCGCTAAAACTGTTTTCTCCTCACTCTCCCAGGTTGCCCCTCTACCTGGCTTCTCTTTTCATAAGTCTCCTCTTCCTCTTGGTGAATTTAACATGTGCAGTATTGGTGAGGACACAGAATTCACAGAGAAAAGTCATTGTCTCTGTCCGGGTGGCAATTAATGACACGTTGTTTGTGCTGTGCGCTGTTTCACTCTCCATCTGCCTGTATAAGATCTCCAAGATGTCTTTAGCCAACATTTACTTGGAGTCCAAGGTAAGGTACATTTTCAGTTCTCTTCAAGTACCTTCTGAGAGACAAGGACACTGCAATATAAAGACACACACAGTTTTTTAGATTCCCTGAGAGCTGGAGGCCTTAAACTTCACAGCTTGCACTTGGCTGGCCATCCTGTTCAGTACATTAATTAAATACCAAGTGGTATCAAGGGTGCTTTTGGCTAGCACTGTGATCCCAAGTATTTCTGAGGCAGAGTTTGTAGAACTTACCGGCTGGAGTTTCTCACAGTTCTTTTTCAAGTGGATATTGCTTTCCCCAGGTTCCTGTCTGAAGATCAGTTCATTGTAGTACTGCTACATAGAAGTGGCCTATACTTTGGGATCCTTTGGCTTGTCAAATCATTGACTAAGTTAACTGTTTAAGGTAGCAGCATGATGAAGATAAGTCAGAGAAATATGAATCTCCCTTTATACATTTGCATATTGTCCTATAGATAATGAGAATGTGCTTTAAAAGACTTAATACATTATAATTTAACCAACTAGGGAGAAGGGGTAAAAAGTTTCTCTTATTACTCCACAAAACGTTCTTTAAAGAAATATTGTTAGTTTTACAGCTTTGGACACATTCAGTGGTCAAGGAGCTGAGTGGCATCACATGAGCATGCAGGGTTATTATAAAATCAGTGAAGATGCTTTGCATCTCCAAATAATGAAACAAGGCTTTCTGAGGTCCTTGCATTTGCTGTAGACAGATAAATCTTTAATTATTAGTTTAACCAATTGCCATTACCAAAACGAACCTTTAAAAAATGTAAGTTTCAGCTGTTATTTAGAAAATCTGATAATAAAATTCTTCTCTTCATTTACTTAATCAGATGAAATAAGTACATTTCCTGTTTAGTCAAATCTGACCGTACTGCATAACAACTGTTCAGGGCTGAGTAGATTTAAAAACACAGCTTAGTTTGTTTTGTTTCTTTCAAGCCTGTCATTTGCTGACCAAAGGGCACGGGCAGTGGATTATTTTTACTAGTAAGAAGAGTTTTTCTGCCGCTGCAAGTCACAGAAGTATAAATCTCTGTAACACAGCAGTGTTAACTTAAAGGAGGCTTTGGTAGACTACTTTGTTCCATTTCCTCCTGCAGGAAACCCAATCTTTTTTACTTCAAGCTGTTTCACAAAACCCCAAACAAAATCTAACATTATTGCAGACAGCAAAGGGCAGAACACTCAGTTGATGAAAGTTTGAATGTGGAAATGACAATTAGTGAGCGTTTTGCTCCTTTCTGATGACCTGAAATGGGAGTTCCTCTGGGAATTTCCAGTAGGGTTTGACTGCACATACTTTAGGGATATGGATGGCTGGAACTAGCAGTGGAAAAACATCCTTGTTTTATCTGTTACTGTTCTGCCAAAAAAATAGCTAAAGTAGAAAAATCCATTCTCTGCAGTGATATAACAGAAATAGTGTTGGAGATAATGCATGCTCTGTGGTGCATGTAGATAGGCATCGGTACTGGCAGCCTTTTATTTGCATCTCCCATCTGCTGGCAGGTATCATTTGACCACATGTGAAAACACATTCATCTCCCTGACCTGGCATGGGGAACCATCCTGGTTCTGTGAGCCAAGGCTGTGACAGCACAAAGATGGTGCACAGCCCTGCCCTTAGGTGCTGGCTTGGGCCAATTCTGTGCTGGCCAAAAGCATCCTGTAGTGGGACATGCTATGAACTTGGGGCTCCCCCTCTTTTCTGCAGGAGCCTATGACTCAAAAAGGATTTCTCTGGCTTTACTTTCACTACTGCACTCTTCCTTCGCTGACCCACTAAATATATTTGACTGGCTGCAAAACCAGGATGTTTTTATCCCTTTTTTTTGTATTTGTTGGGATGGAAGTTTGGTAAATCTAGCACCTTTAACTATTAACTATTGAACAATGACAGCTATGTAGGGGAATACTGACCCTGTTCTGCTCTTCGCTTTTGCTATCCCCAGTCTGTAAATGCCACTGAGCTGGGATATGGTATGTGCCAGTCAGCAGCTTCTCTCTGCTCTCTCACTCTCAGTTTCCATGACAGCATCACTGACTTGTTAGCTTTGAAGGAGAACAGAGAAGTGCCTAGCAAACATTTCCTCTTTGAGGCATTTCCTGCTTTCTGGTCTTGCCACAGCTTTCACCACTGCCTGCTATGGATCTGATTTCAATTCCCATGTAGCAGCAGCCTCTTGGCTCACTCCTGTCATGGCTGCAGGTTATGGCCTGGTGAGTGGTAGTTGTTCCAGCATGTTGTAAGCAGGAACTCAGAGACATTGACTGCATGGGGGATTCTGTGATACTTCTGAGCCTGGCTGTTTCCTGAATTAACATTATTTTGCTGGAAAAACAGGCAAGCTAGTTTTATGCAAGCTTTTCTGATTAATCCCTGAGCTTGTCTTAATTTATAGTAATTGGGGAGTGCAGACTGAGGAGCTGGGTTGACAGAGCTGCAGGGGCAATAGCCAGCAGCATGGGTGAGCAGCAGTGGAGCCCTGGTAACCTCCTGAAGGCCAGGAATTCAGGACATGGTGGCTTGGTGACTTTCCCTGCTACTTAACTAGCCATTCTGCTACGTCTGATCTACCTGCCACAGCGCTTTGGACCTCTGCTTCTTGGCTGCAAACCTGGAAGCAGAATGTGTGAACAGAGGGAACAGAACGCAGACTTTCTGGTCTCCTGCACTGGTATAAATAATCCTGTGGTGGGAGGAGCAAGTTCTCTCTTGGCCTCTCTCTCTCACAGAAATGAGAGGAGCCTGTCTTTCTCCTGATGTGAGTCTCTGCCAGGAGAGGGAGAGGACAGGGTTAGTGAAGCAAATGACTGCAAGGTAACTTACCTCTAAAAGCACACAGAGCTTTAACCCCTCTTTCCTCCTTTGGCTGAGCAAAGCACTATTCCAGAGCCAGCTGCAAAGAATTTACTTTGAACTTCTTTCAAAGCCAGTCCCATTTTTTTTATATCTGCCTGCCTCTGTGATCAGACTCACGCAGAACCTTGTAGCCATGGCTCCTGGATTCCTTCCTTTCTTCCTGCTACCACTGCTGTGCTGGTTTCTCAGTTCTCAACAGTTACTCTTCCCACATGACGCAGTGGTCAGACATCTCACTCCTCTTACTGGATTGGGCTCTTTCCCCTGCTCTGTCCCTCTTTTCTCTGTAGGGCTTAGGAACTGCTGTGATTTCACACTTGTAGTGCCATCCCTCCCCTTGTGCCCAAGCTGCCACTCAGACTGTCCTGCCGTGGTCACTGCCCATAGGCCGTGCTTCCACTTTGTCTCTCTGCTCTGTGTTGACATTAGCTAAGGCCAGATGTTCTGTTCCTGTCTGTGCTGTGTTTAACTGCTGACTGTGACGACCTGCTCTGTGCTTAGGAAATAGGTGCACAGCCAGCAGTTGTGAAAAGATGCAAGGTTGCATTGTGATAGCTAGCCAGCATCTAACACAGGATGCTCTGTAGCTAGTGCGGAGCTGAAGGCTGAATTCTCTTGCTCCACCTCATACCAAGTGTGGGTTTTATGTGCTTTCATTGCTCTGAAAATAGCACTTGTTCAATATATTGTCGGAATTAATTGCAGCCCATTTTGCTAAGAGCTGGAACCGCTACCGTTGCCTGGAAACCACTGTACTTATAAAATACAGGAATATACACAGTATAGCATATACTGGCCAAACAGGGGAGGACAAAAAGTCAGTTGCATTAGACAGAGTAGCATGACAACCTTCGAAGTCCATGTAAAGCAATGTTGTTCTCAACTTCTCTTATGGATAATAACCTGTGTTTAAATCTCTTCCAGGGCTCATCTGTCTGTCAGGTGACAAGTATAGGAGTGACTGTTATACTACTTTATACCTCACGAGCCTGTTACAACTTGTTCATCTTATCGTTTTCCCAAACCAAGAAAGTCAACTCTTTTGATTATGACTGGTACAATGTATCAGATCAGGCAAGTATGAAAATATTTGCTAATGAGAAAACCTCATTCTGTATGTGATGATTGATTTCCTAAATGCTATGACAAGAGGAGTAAATATATTAAAATATTTCTTTTTCCTTTTATTCAATGCACTAAGATTGTTTTGCTTCAGGAATAAAAGTTTATAGTCATTTTGGCATAAGGAGAATAAAAAATCCAACTCAGTGCTAAAAGAAAGAAGCAGCCACTAGCCAAATAATTTTTTAAAAAAATCAATCATTGATTTAGCTTGATTTTACTGTCAAAGAAAGAGCACCTTTTATTAAAAAAGGCAGGTATTTTGTCCATTATAAGGAATGTGTTGTACTTGGAGAAGCAGAAAAATAGTGTTTAACTCCAGTGAAATGCTCCATTCTGAAATCATCATAAAATGTCCCATTGCCATCCAGGACTATGGAGCTATTTACCTTAATTCTGTCATTAGCATGGTAACTTCTGTACTTTGAGGATAACGCTAAGATTCTTCCTAACTTTTAATTGCAAGTGACAATTTAGATTGAAAACTAACAGTGATAAAATCACTAAAGAAAGCAGCAGGGGATTCTTTGCTGAACTTTATGAAATTTGGGTGTTCAGCTCCTTTCTCTGATTTGAAGCAGGTAGTTAGGTCCCAGTACTTTTCCAGCTCTGTCAAGGTTAGGCAAAATGGCAGGCCTGGGTCTAGATCATGAGTATCTTTTGTTTGGCCTGAAAATCCCCACTGCTCGATGTCTCCCCACTCTCTCAGCAAACACCTGCAGACCACAAGCAGCGTTCCCAGCCATGCAAGGGCCTTGTGTTGCCAGGGTGGCCAAGAAATCTGGAGCCATTAACAACTTTGTGTTAAGCAGTGGGTAAAACTGCAATTAAGATGTAGGTAAACAGTAGGATAGGACTGCCCAGGGGACCTTGTTATGAGTTAGTTGAGCAGGGTCTGTCAAGGGACCTCCAATCAACCGTGCTGCAGTGCGGAGAAGAGGAGGGTAGCTAGGAGTTGCCAGTCCGTGTAATTAGAACACACCAGTTTAGGCAGAAGGGCACTAGGTTCTGACTTGCCTCCTGAATCAAATATTTTCCTTCTTGCTGAGGCTGGAGTGTTGCTGCTGCTCCTCCTGACCCCTTGCAGGGGACAATTCTTGTGCTGACTCCTGCAGTCGAGAGTAAAGTGGCTGGAACTTTATAGCCAGACCATTAGGCCTGTTTCCTCTGTGGATGCAGAGATTGTTCATAGGGAGCTCACTGGAATGCTTTAGGCTTTGGGCCACTACTACATTCTCTGAAAATCTGTTCTGACTTGTGACATTAGGGTTGCATGAATTTTGGGGTGAAGTATTTGAACTATATGTAAAGGGCCTGGAACTAAAGAGCGCGTACTCAATTTAATACCAGAATCAAAAGTCACTTTGAAAATTACAGCCAAGTGTTTGTACTTTAGTACAGCCTCAGGTCACCGGTCAGAAACACCCTTTTCTCTTCTGCACAAAACACATCTAAGGACTGGATTTGCCCTCTGCAGCTATGGGGAATGCTGGAAATCTAGAGAGAAAATCAAAGCTAATGCTACAGTAACAGCAGGGGTAATCAAGCTTACAATGTGCACCAATTTGAAGCAAGCAAAGCCTTTCATTTTTAAAAGCAATGCCCTTGAACATTGATCTTTTACTACTATTCCCAGCTGGAAAAACACTGGAAAACTAGTTTCTCCTTACTGGATTTGATTACTTAATCAAATGGTTTCTTGCCAGGCTTTTAGACTGGGAAGACCCTGTATTAAACTTTGATTTTGCTGAAGGAAAGAGAGGAGGAGGAGGAGGAGGAGGAAAAGTAGAAGGAAAGGGAAGTCATGTACCCAAGACAGCATATTGATTTTTCTAGCATGCCTTTAATCATTAGCCAGGTTAATCTGGCTCTACTGAATGGAATCTCTGGCCATGTTGTCAAGCATTTCAGCCACTTAGATACAGAACGTCATAAGAAGACACATTACCTGCTCCATCGTTAAATGAGTTGCCATCTTTATTTTAAAACACTTTTCTCTTTTACTTTTTAACAGGCAGATCTGAAATGTCAGCTGGGAGATGCAGGTTACATAGTGTTTGGAGTGATCCTTTTCATCTGGGAGCTCTTGCCTACTTCCTTGGTTGTGTATTTCTTCCGTGTCCGAAACCCTGCAAAAGATCTAGTAAGTGGAATTTCTTAGGGTATTTATTAGTGTAATGTCCAGACAGGTCTGGAGGGCTCAGCTTCTGAAGGAGCTTTTGCTTCTTTACATTCTGATTTCTCTTTTTCAAACTGTCCTTGACAGAATAAAAGCAACCCAAACTTCCTACTTCTTTATGCTAAGTCCTCATGAAAGGAACTCATAATTTATCCAGAAGGAAGGCAAAATGTTTCTCCGGCATTTTACCTTAAAAATCAGGAACGTTCTTAAATTTAGGGACATCTTTCCTCTGAGTTTCTACAGCACTTTACTGGAGTCAGTGGAAAAGAAGTTTGATATCTAAACTTGGGATCTTTCATCACATAGCAGTGAAAATGGTTGTGTGCTAACTGTTCAATGGTATGTATGAAATAACAGGTGGAATTCTTTAAGTCCTGTATCCATGGACTTGTTTCTAAGTCGAAGACCGGTGGCCATAATCAGCATTTGCTGACTTGTTTGTTACTTCAGCAGAGCAGAAATTAAGGTATGAGTTGTAATCATAATTCCCTGTAAGTATTCTTAATATCTAGGTAGTTAATAGATGGACAAGCATCTTTTTATAGCTGCAGGTAACACCTCCAGGTTAGCATAGGACATGCTGGTTGACAGGTACATGGAGAATACCAGCCCTGTGATACAATTACTGAGGTAATGCCTCTGTTTCTGTAGGACAAACAAAACCAGATAATGTTCCCCAAAAAGGGTGTCAGTGGTACACACACAAGTAAGAGAAGCAAATAATAGAATAATTTTTTAGACAAGGTGATGGTTTTTATTCTCATATGAACATTTCAGAGACAATGATAAAACCAACCTGAAAAAAGAAGTAATACCTGACATTGCACTACGAAACCCCATGGTCTCCAACACCCATCACTAGAAACACCTCAGCTCCACTTCTGCTTAGGAGTTAGCCAGGACAACTGCAAAGAGAAGAAAAGTTTCAAAGTGTAGTCCAGTGAGACTGCTCTTTTAAAAAGTGACCACAGAGAGATCTCATTCTATTTAGTAAGGCTAGACCTGGTGGACAAGTTTGGATAGTGTGTGGAGATTCACAAGAACACGAAAATAAGGGATGTGGTCTAATCATTCCTTTCAAAAAGCTGATCCCATGGAGACTTGGAATCCTACTCAAATGAGAGTTCAAATGGAGTCCAACAGGCAGTATTCTCTCACTGCAGTAACACATATAACATTATGTGTTTGCATTGTAATTTGCAGAAAGCCTTAAATCTCCACCTTCATACAGTTCAGAAGAGCCAGTCAGTGATATCACTTCTTTTATGGGTACCCTTTTTAGGATAGACATGATTAGTCTATAATTTTTTTTTTTTTTT
>VWZF01003842.1:1175084-1208441 GCA_013396755.1 Sclerurus mexicanus
ACATATGACAATATTAAGAGGAAAACCAGAAACAACGTTAGAACGAAATAAAGCAAGGGAAAACTGAACTTCAGTGTGAGAATGCCACAAGAGGGAGACCAAGAGCCGTAGGACTTTAGGCTAATGCGTGGCTCCCACAGCAAAGTATCAGTGATTGAAAATACTTAGTCAGAAAGCATGGTGTTAGAATAAAAACAAACCCTCCTTTAGTTAAAAAAAAAAATGACAACAACTTTGATTTAATAAAAATCCAAACTATTCTTTATATTTAATAAGGAACAATCCCAAGAAACAGTGGTTCTTTGGTTTTATGTTGCATTCAGGACTCCAGAAACAAAAAGTTTGAGTAGAGGCATCCTGCACTCAGCATTATTCAAACGTGAAGCTCCTTTCCGCAGATGATTATAGCCTGGAAAGAGCTGTCTGTCAGTTTTGGTGCTGACACGGGTTCATCACTGCAGTGTATGGCCCTTTGCCTTGCCATACCTTCAGTCAGACGTGTTGGAAAGGAGGACATGACAAAGGTGCACCTATCTTTACTTCATCTTTGTCAAAGTTATTTAACATCCAGAATAAAGGGGAAGATTAAACTGCTCTCCTGCTTAAGGCCAAGGAGATGATGGTTTATCCACAGGTGCAGGGAACCCTTTTCCGGGGGATGGATGCAGTGGATGAGGCTCAGCTGGGTGCTAAATGTCCCTCTGCACTGTTTCCAGAGTCAAACTGACCTTTAGAATCTTGTACGTTTTCTGTTTTCATAGGGAAATAAAATGAAAGTGCTTTATAAATTAAGGAGTTACATGTACACTCCCTTCTTTGTTTTATTAATGGTTCTGACCTTGGGATTTCACCCTCACAGCATTATAGGGTAGATACCGAAAATGCTCAGCAAGGTCCTAAGGGGCTTTCCAGGCATGGTTTCACCAAGCAGTGTGCCAGGCTTCAACATGATCAGTTCCTGAGGCAAGGGAGGTAAAGCACCACAAGAGAGTGTGACCAATGTGGGAGGTAAAATCAAATCTCTTTAGGTGTTTCATATCTTTCAGCTTTTCCGCTGCTTCCCTACTGCTCACTTCAAGTCAGCTGGCTAAAAGCACAAAGTGTCCAGGATAGGCAGGAATTCAGCAGACATGTTAAATGCAGACTGGAGGATGGTCTCAGAAATGAGTCACGTGTTAGCTAAGAAATAAGGATGAGAAAAAGTTGTTGGGATCAGTAGACTATCACTATGCTGATAGAGACAAACATAGAATGCAAAATTATTTCTATTGCCTACAGCAAATGTAAAATTGCCTGTTTTATTTTGGAAACCAGGAGGTAAGCCTGCAGTATCTTTTTTTACAAATCAGGCACCAAGAAGTTTATCTATCTGGTACAAGTACTGACTGAGGTTTCCCTTCCCTCAGGCCAATGCAGGAATGGTCCCAAGCCATGGCTTCAGTCCCAGATCTTACTTCTTTGACAACCCTCGCAGATACGACAGCGATGACGATCTAGCATGGAACATTGCGCCACAGGGGGCACAGGGCAGGTGAGATACAGAAGGGAACTGCTTGCTTCCCGAAACAGAAACCGGAGGAGGAACAACTCTGACACACTGCAAAACACTGATGTACATTTTCTAGCTGCAATTGTTGCTTAAATCCCAGGGAAGGGCGAGAGGAAGCAGTTGAGGAAG
Organism: Sclerurus mexicanus; assembly: GCA_013396755.1. Lineage (NCBI taxonomy): Eukaryota > Metazoa > Chordata > Aves > Passeriformes > Furnariidae > Sclerurus > Sclerurus mexicanus. The sequence goes on from VWZF01003842.1 coordinate 1,176,763, forward strand.
CTGAAGTGGAAAGGTAGCACTGAGTGACTGTAGGGAACCAAGGGCCCCATAGACACTACAGAGACACCAGAGTGAAAGTGGTTACATAATTTAACAATTGTAGCAGCATGCTGTGCTTGGAAAAATGCAGGTCAGATCTTTGGGTTGCATGTTTCAGCCTCTGTTTCTTCCAAGAGTGGCTTAAGAAGTGCCATTTACTCATTCAAGTGTGTGAACAAGGCAATCTAGAGAAACAGCTGTCTCCCTGCTCAGGGAGAGCTCAACAGCGCAGGCAGCAGCTTGTGATGATGGCAGTGAGAAGCCCTCAACTTATAGGTTGCCCTGTAACATAACTAAATGTCCTGACTTAGTGCCATGGTCTAGGAACCATGGTGGTAGTGGATCAAGGGTTGGACTTGATGATCTCAGAGGTCTTTTCCAACCTGGCTGATTCTATGAGGGTTACCTGAAATGAAGGGAGCATTTGCTTTCCCACATACTGAAAGCTTAGGAAAATCCACCTAATCCCTGAAATTCTGCACAGCCCAGAACTGGCACAAAAATATGGTTTTCTCTGCACCACTGGGAACTCTAGATAAAGATTCCTGTCCAGGAAGGAGTAGTTCAAACCAACGATAGCACCCAATTCACAGAAGGAAAGGCACTGCCAGGACTCTATCCTGCCCCGAGAGGAGGCTCAGTCAAGTGTTATCCTTTGGTTGTTCCTGTATCTACACTATGCTAGGAGTAGATTAGTGTAATCACTCATCTTGAAGTGCCAGCTAACTTGCTAACCATAGTTAACATACCCACATCTAGTTCTTACTGCTCATGTGGCTAAGACTGTGTAGTCCTTGTCTCTGAGCCTAGACCAGGGTTCAGTAAAGCTAAATACTCACTATTTAGAGTTATCAACTATCCTACCCCTGCATTCATTAGTTTCTCACACAGTAAATAAACCCACAGAGGATGCTGCAAGGTGGTGTGTGCCAGCCTGGTATCCAGCCTAGAGCGAGAGGCATCCTCCCTTCCACACAGAGGCATCAGGGAACCAGCCACACTGATAACGTGCATGGGTCCCACCGGGAGCTGAACCAGCCACATGCATTGTCTCACACTGCTCATGGGAGAAGTGCCAGCACGGCAGAGCTGCTAAACCACATCCCAATCCCTTGGACATAGAAGGTTTAGGTCTGTCACTGATAGGCCCTCGCAGTGCCAGGACTTGGGAGGGATGAGCAGCACCACTTCTGGGATTTTCAAACACCTTTCAAACAGTGATTCAGAAAGGGAGAATCTTCAGTGAACTAGGAGGACCAGGAAACAGATAATAAGTTGAGAACACTTGGGCCAAAATAATTAATAGATCAGAAAAATGAACAGCTGCCTGAACCTCTGGTTGGGGGTTTATTTTATTTTTGCACTTCAGCATGAGAACTTCCTCTACATGATTTGCATTTTTCCCACATTAACTAACCAGGTATCTACAGAATCAACCTGCTAGGTACTAATTCTTCTGTTTTCTTTCTAAGTTTCTCTCCAGACTACTATGACTGGAGCCATCAGAACAACAGCTTCATGGCTTACATAGGATCCCTCCAACAAGATCCAGCACTGGACACAGACCGGCCAAGCCCTATATAATGTCAATCAACTACAGCATTCCAGGACATTCCAATATTAAAACCAATACTCTGAAAAACAAAGCTTAGCAACTTTTCTTCACCTTTTGGTTTTTAGAAGTGTTCCTGTGCACAGATAAATGAAGAACCTTGCTGCGAGCTTTCCATAGTTCAAGGAGAAGTATAAGCTAATGATTTAAACTTCAAAGACTGTTCCAATTAATACCTTGTTCTAAGTCATGGTGTTTTTGGCTTTGAATAGAGTTGTTAAAAAGTATAATTTAATCATTTTTATGCTCATTTTAAAAGAGCAAATTTCATGAAGTGAAATGGCATAATTATTTTCTAAGTATTTTTATTTTTTACTCTGTGTATGAGGTTAGAAATACATGATTATGACCAATATACTGTAAACATACGGATGGGTTTTTCAAATGCATGACAGTTGCAATTCTTACACGCACATAAAAGCCTGTAAGGAAAAAAATATCAACCCAATTAAATACTGTCTTTTCAAGTTATCACTAAGTTCTCAGAGCACAATTTATTCCTTGCATATCACTGCTTACTCAGTGTGGCAGGATAGTTGGAGGCTAAAAGTTATCTGTACACTGCTTTCTTCTAAGAAAGTAAAAAAACTGTATCTTCTCAGCAGCATTAGGGACAGTGCCCAAAGAGTAGAGACGGGCATGTGCTCTGGCTGGAGCATTGTGAACTGCAAAACAGGCTGAAAAATGTCTGTGTTTGAAAAATTAAGGTTATGTGATCATTTCCATCAGTCAGAGCTAGGTATATTATATAGAAGAGGAAGTCAAATACCTAGCCAGGGAGAGGGATACATAGAACAGTTTGTACCTGCTTATTTATTTATTAAGAATCTGGGAAGTGCAGTCTAGGAATAGAACAAGAGCCAGGAGTACATAAAGAAGAACCCCAAGTGTGCTTTTCTTCACAAGGAACAGAAGGTCAGCAAAGCTGTGCTTCAGCCTCATATCTTCAGGGATAGATACAGTGAGTTGTGGTGGAAATGGTGGATAAATACCACTCCAGGATGCAAAATATGCACAGGGCAAGCCTAAAAGTAATTAATACTAATCTAAGGCAACCAGGACCCCTGACTCTACTTCAGGTCTTGTTATTGTGCCCAGTGCTCTACAGTGAAGAACTCTGCATCCCCAGTATTTCTAAGTGAAACAAATATTGTAACTCGATTCACACATCCCTTGAGAAAAACGTACTACTTCTAGTTATCTTTACTTCTATAAAAGTAGTTCATTTTGAGGTGTACTACAGCATCCCCAAAAGACAGACGGGCTTTGTATTTCCTCATGCTCAACTTCAGGAAGTCCAACTAGTCAAGAATTCTTGTGTACATTGCACTGAAAATCTACAGGGAGGGAAAAAAAAAGGAGGAGGAGTAGATCTGATCAAATCTGCTTGAAAGACAAAAGCACAGTAGTGCCACACTCACACATCCAGTCTTCCACAGGGGCTTTGGGCTTTGTGGTCTTCATACTGAAGACAAAGCATGAGCCTTGTCTCCAGCAGAAATAAACTTTGCCCTCCCAAAGCTTCCTTTGCCATCTTTACATATGTTCACTAAATTAAAAAAGCCAATTAACTATCAGATTTAAAAAGGTGCCACAGGGTTGGCAGAAAAGAAATTTTATTAAACCTTTTGGAATTCTACAATTGTATTCATACAAAACTGCCTAAGACTCAGTGCAAGAGAACTCTGCAGGAATTACATTTTCTTCACAGTATTTATAGCTGCACAGCAAAAACTTAATTAAGAGAATCCTGCACTTAAACTTAATCCCGATGTCATGGTATGCATGCAAAAAAGTGGAAGGACAAGTGACTATAACCAAGCACAGTAAGCAATTAAATACTCTCAAACACAGAAAATTTAAACAACATGATAGGTAAGATCTTAAATGTAAATTAAATCACTATAATTATCGCAACCTGTGTAACAGGTACTTACTCACCTAAACTGGGGATGAAATATGCATATCAAATTTTTAGTAAGATAATTGGTTAAAAATGCATACATGGAAGGAAACAGAGAGCTGCAGAAACCCTTTCAGGGAAATAATTTCAACATGAAGGGTCCCACTGGGTGAAGCAACCAAAATTGATATACAAAATTGATGCTATACACTATTCTGAGAAAGGGACAGAATGGACTTCATTTTAAAATTAGCCTTTTTGTCTCTTAAAACAATTGGGGCTAAATTTGTCCATATTCATATAGAAACATGCTGTAATTCTCCCACATGGATTTCTGGTGTGAGGACACACTACAGTGCACGGTAAACAGCAACAGATACACAGGTTACCTTCATCTTTTGAATGCAATTGAAGTGAGAATAAGAATCTGCTCATCTTAATTTATTTTTGTGACATTAATTTAATTTATATATTATCTACCAAGTGTAGTTGAAGGGTAAATGAAAAGCAAAAATATATTTTCAAATGAAACCCCAAAAATTACATTCACAAAAAGAAGTTGTAGCAGAAAATACTTTAATTTGCATCTTGTAGATTCAAACATAGCAAAGATTCAGAAGTGTTTAGATCTCAGTAAGCAGTTCCAACATTCATTTTGATTTTAATAAATATTACATTTTGATAGGGTAGCTATATGGAGAAACTGTAAAGTGATGAATTGCTGATTGCTACTTTATAAACATGAGCATCAAGATTATTTACAACACATTACAGGTCATTTCCCAGAAAAGCACAAAGCAAGGTCAGATAAAGGCAACCCAACCATCAAAACACAACTCAAGAAAGTGTGGCACAGTGTATTTCATGCACATATAATGACAGACAGCAAGGATCATCAACTGAAAAGTAGGAAAACGCTTTTATTATTCCAGCTCACACAGGTCTCTATATTTCATTGTTTTAAATCTATATTCTGACCTTCCTCTTCAGGCACTGAAGAGCAAGTTGTACAGCAACAGTGCCCTACTTTTTACCTCTGCAGTTTGCATCAAGACTTTTTTACCATTTCACACAAGTCTTCTTGACTTGGGAACAATTAAAGATTTTTGTCTTTGTCTTCTCACTACCTCTGGGATTACAATCATTGTGTCATTTGTACAAGGAAATGTACTGTTATTCTGAAATTAATGACAGACAATGTTAACAAGCTGATCTGCAACAGGAAACTGGAATTTAAAATAGTTTACAGGTTGTGGACAGTGTAACTAACCTTATTCTTTAGTATAAAAACAGAGGTGTAAATCTCTAAAATTTAATTGAACATATAAAGAACTAAGTCATCCAACTCACACGGCAAAATTTTATAGGCAGCATAGTCACAGAATGTACATCAAATACAGTAAAAAAAGATGGTGACAGGAAAATTGTTTCAACTAGATTTGTTACAAGAAAAATCTTATGTCCTATCTCTACAATGACAGTGAAGTGAAATGCCTTCCATATTTGATCATTAAGCAAGATGCACCTCCAAGTGCAACAGAACTTACCCCACACACAGAATTTGCTCTTCAGTTGCATTCCTGTGTTTCCATGACACAAAGGAAAAGAAGAAAAGCTTCCCATCTCTTTATGTCCTTACCCAACATTATTAACCTTGCCTGCATTGTGCCAATGAGGGCTGCAAGGAGCAGGTGCCCAGGATCTGCACACCTGAATCTCTCACCTGTCCCATGAGCAAGTGCATGATGCTACTTCAGTGTCTGTAGATTTTAGTCAGGCACAGGTGGAAAAAAATCCAAAATTAGCAAGTTGCATCCCCAGGAGGAGGTTGGAAGTAATTCACTTTCCCCACAAAGCAAGGGGAAAAAAGGAAGAAACATTTCTGAGACTCAGGTCCTTCCTGGGGAAGCGCAGACAATACAATTGGGTTTTTTTCAATTAGAAAATCCTGCCTAAAGCTTTAGGCACTGTAATATATAACAATAAAGATAAATTCCAGCTATACAGCATTCCTCACACAAGTGAGTCTACAGGTTCTAGCCCTTGCAGGTCTATCCAAAAGGCAAGGAATTAATGGCCAACTGAAAACTGCACTCTTTCATTATATACAATTCCTCAAAAGATTTGGATACTTGGGTTGTAACTCATTTACTAAACAGAGCTGTTCTCATCTGAGCTAGTTGCCTAGATTCCCCCTTCAATTTAATGGAGAAAAATAAACACTAGGGTGCAAATAAAGAGGTCAGAAGAGGATAGGTGAATCCACCTAGAAACCTCCTGCTCTTCTGCATTAACTAGAAAATCTGTGGTGACTTGCTCAGACATAGTTGCCCACAGGCTAGAGAGGCTACTAGGTAAGAACATAACATCCCCTTTCATCAGCTTTCCTTAACACCACATTCAATTACCTATTGCTTGAACAGCAACTTCTGACTGGATACCAGTTCACTGCCAATTTATACAGCTATCACCAAAACTTTGTGAGGATGGTTTGGTGTTTTGTTTGGGGGTTTTCCCCTTTCTCTTCCCCCCCACCTTTCCTTTAGCTTAACCCAGTTTGACTCAAGGGGACTTAGTTTCTCGAGGGACAGCATTTTTTATAAAAGCAAGTGTCAGTAGGATAGTGTATTTCATTTCCAGTCAGGTAGAAATTTGAGGCTAGTCTGGAAACAGAGGACAGAGCATATTCCAGCCTTCAGAGAATCTCAGGAGTAAAGGAACACATTGTGGAAGCCAAGACAGTTACAATCAATTATATAAACAGGTCACTCAATATCCGGTAGGGTGAAAAATGATTAAGAGCACTTAATTTTGTGAAGATTTGTTTTTAAAAACAAGAGATGTATCTACACTGTACCAGCACTTCCTACATTCATAACTCCTAACTTCATTTTTAAACATGCTGGTTTAAAAGAAATTATTACTTAATTTTAAATTTAAACCAGTATTTGGTTGCTACTAATTGGTAATGCTGTTTCTGAATTCTGTTTTGACACCAGTAAGTTATCACTGACATTTGTGGACAATGATACATGAGTAATTTCTTATTCTATGAAAGTAATGTTATTAACATACCCGTTTTTTTTACACTGAGTATCCTTTAAAGAAGATACAGTAAGGGTTTGCATAGATAGAGTATGCAGTATTAAATGTCAGTATGATTATGAATTTTAAAAAGCATCTTTTTTTAAAAGTGACTACAAAAACAAGTTCTTTTTACACTGACCTTTCAACATAGCACTCAAACATAACCCATAAAGAGCAAATTTATTTCCATGGCTCACAGACCAGAGTGTGCTATTTTAATATTTTAGACATGAGAAAGACAATTTCGGGAAACTGAACTTGTGATTATAATCTAGAAAATAATATGGAATAAATGCAAATTTGATTGACTGAGGCTTTTCAGCTAGCAGCACTCCACTAACCATCTCCCCCTGCCCTGACCTCCATCCTCAAGTAAATCCAGGTAGCTAAGGGGCTGCAGAAAAGTCACTTCCAACTGTGCTGCACCGGAGACAAGGTAGTAATTTTAAATGAATTCTGAAAAGCACAACACAACAGAAAAAAATGTTGATCTCAGCATGATGCAAAGGAGCTCAGTATGAAATAAAATTTTCTGCTCAGTAAATTTGCTATTTTTAAGTAAGTTTCATTGTTATGGTAAGAAGGCAGAACTCAGCAAGAACCTTATTTCCTTTTTGTAGTTTGCTTGTTTTTGTTGTATTTGTTTTGGTTCTTTTCCCTCCCTTCTTTTTGATAGTCAGAACTTCAGAACTAACATACCAAATGCTCAGAATATACTGAAGCTCAGTAACTGGGGAGAGACAGGAAGTGACTCCCCACTCTCAGGACAGGCCACGTCAGGGTGAAGGTACATATGTTTTCATATAAAGAAGCTGTCTCAGAAAGACAAGGAAATAGGAAAATTTATGAAGATTCAGTACAACAAAACTGTGAGCAGAAAACTTAAAAAATAAACAGATCAGCATAATTTACACATTTAAAAACTATATATTTCATTCATAAATATATTTTCTAATTAATAACCATTCCTAGTTTAAACATAAATATTCAAGTTGGTATTTGATTTTATTTTTTATCAGTTCATGTGAGTCCTGTAAGGATCAGTTCCTTCTGCTCAATGCAGTCATGTAAATGATCTTCACTAACGGGTTGTGCAAAGGCCTTCATTACCTAGTTTTTTGTAATAGAACTTTAAAATTCTGCAACTCTTTTATACTTGTGGAAAGCCTGTAAAACAAAAACCACCTAAATGTTATTAAGTCAGATGTGAAAAAGAAGTACAAATCACTACATTCATAGGGACTCTTCCTTTGTTTGTTTTTTTTCTCCAAACACCATTCTGCTCTGGAAGATTAACACACTTAAGATACACTTTCGCTCAAAAGATCTACTATCTGATTCTCCATTTTATATTTACACAATACATTACAAAGATTAAAGTTTATATATATATGTTTAACTGTCCCAGCTTCATTAAACATCTAAAAATCCCTAACCAGAGGTAATAAAGTTTATTACTTTCTTTTATCAGATTGTTTAAACACATTGTTTAAACAGGAACAGATTGTTACATTAAAGGTCTGAAGAACTAACACGGCAAACAAAGCAAGCATTTTTTAAAGCTGTTAAAATGTTTCATCATTTGAATGCAGTAAATTTTAAAAAAATTAATTGAAAAGTCTGTTTAAGAGACTAAAATCCACCTTCCACAAGATGAAATTTATGAGATTTGAGATGGAGAGATGAATTAGATCCAAACACAGAAGGATGACAAAGGCTAATAATAAACACTCCACATGCTCAGTTTGAAGGCATTACGTTTGTCAATATCACTAATGGTAATTCAGCCTTTAAAAAGCTACAGCTGCATGCACAATACCATCTTTCCACAGAGCCTGAGCACTGACACTGAAGTTGTACGTTTTTCTATTATACAGATGATAATATCTTACCTTCCAAAGGCATTTACAAGAGCAACTATTTCTTGTCGCGTGAGTTGAAAACCTTTAGATGGGCTATTCTCAGGAAGGCTCTGGATTTCTTTCTCAGAAAACAAGATCTTCAGAGCAGTTCCTAGGCCTTGAGTCTACAAAAACAGTCCAGCATTTTAACATCAGTAAAATCACTCCTTCAAACACTTGGAAAACTGTAAAAAATTCCAAAAATTACTAATCCAGGCAAACTGTAGTACCACTTCTTATATACTGACCCCCCACCACGAATAATGGCACACAAACCATGACACTAATGCAAATGCATGCCACCAATTGTGTACAGGTTCAGCCCCTTATTTAAGAATATTTGTTTCCTCTGGTAACTTGCTCTTCATCCTTCCATTTTTAAACTCTTCTTCTCCCATCTCTTTTCTTCTTGGCCATGCATATGAAAATATGCCCATTACAACACTTCCAGCTCCCTCCTGCCGCTTACCTTACAGATGCCGCACTGCTGCAGGAGCACATTTCCCCTTTTCCTCTCCCTGCCCCCACTTTGAAGTCAAACTACATTTTCTTATGAGGTATCACAACATGAGTGCTTTTTCCACCTCCAATCCCAGTGGCAGACATTGCAGCTTCAATTGCAACCCCTATTTTCTACACAGAAATAGAACAGAAGCAGCTTTTCTTATTTTTGCTTTTAACCTGGCTACAGAGACAACCACCGGATTTTGACAAAAAGTGGTTGAAGGTGGCTGCAAGGGAACTTTATAGGTCAGGAAATCTGGCCCTATTTCCAGTGAGAAGGAAAAAAACCACAATAATAGATCAGAAGCATAGGACAGGGCAAGCAGAACTCTGGAAATTCAGCAGAGACCACCAAATTTTTGATGTTAGGAACTTCTTTGAAAACTTTACTCTGGTAAATTCAATGTAATACAGTGGTAGAGTACAGCAGGCACTCCAAAATAACTATTCTCAGTCTGGACTTAATGTTATCCTTGAAACGTAAAATATTGTTCTCAGTGAAATAAAAATAGTAAGTGTCCAGAAAATGAAACTGTTTTTCAGCTTTCAGATCTACTGTGCACCTTTGCATTCATCTGCTGCCTTCTGCATAAACTGTGAAAATCTGAATTACTTATTTTTCTAACTCCTCAATTTGTGGTGTTAAATATCACATTGGATTTTCTATCAAGTAAGTGCTGTATTTACACGAAGGTTTCCCCATAAATGATCCTACAAGGCTTATCTGATCACTGAATACCGTAAGATATTGACTACCAGTAGTAATTCATCATGAAGCACCTATTTTAAATGCATCTCTTTTAGGAGAATATAAACTCTACCTTTTATTAAACTAAACAGCTGTTGACTAAATGAAATAGACTTTTTAAACTTTTTTTTGCAAATTGTTTAACAGTGACCTAGACATATGTTTAATACACAGGTAAGCATATCAAGCAGCACCTGTGTCCAGAAAGCGTGAGTGCTATGGGAAGAGGAATCCTACCAAACTGAAAGAGATGCTTCTCTTGAAACCTGCCCTTGCCATGCACACCCCCCCCAAGTAAACTGTACCTGCAGCTTGCCCCACAGCCTGCACTTGTCACATCCAACGCAGTCCATTATGCGGGATATGTTCTTGAAATGCAATCTGAATTCTTCCTATCAGTTAAAAACAAAATAAAAAAGGTTAATACACCTCCTAGCTTTACAAAAATCGAGGGTTAACAAATCTAGTACCATTAGAAAATCAATTATCTCTTACCAAACTGAATAAAACCATAGCCTTACGTAGTCAGGCCATAACAAAGATTCATGTAAACCCAGAATCTTCTTTCCAAGCCACTTCTAAGAGTTAATTTCTCAAAAAAAACACCCCCCAGAAATACTGAACATGCAAGGTAACACTTGAATTCTGTATGCTGACTTTCTACATTAATACTAATTCTGTATGCTGACTTTCTATATTAATACTAATTCTGTATGCTGACTTTCTATATTAAAACAGACGTTTATTACTGAACCACACTCCAACTGTGGAATTGTAGTGTATAGCCACCTGAACACTAGCACGTTAACACTGGAAGTTGCTGGGCTGTTACAGCATTCACATTAGGTTCCCAAGTCTAGAAACTATGCTTTTCTAATGTTAAGTGTAATATTATATTACATGATACTATACTGTATATTATAAGGCATCGGTTTTTAAAGCAAACATGACTGGGTTGGGGTTTTTTTTCCAGATACTTACTTGAAAAAGATATTCTATTTAAAAAATAAACACCACTGCATCTACCAGTACTACTAATTCAACTCATTTGCCCCACCACAATCCTGATGGCAGACTCAAGGCACAAAGCCAGAGATTTCAGTCTGCTTCAATCAGGGCAGCAACTTATTATAAAGTAGACTAAAAGGCCTCACATGCAACTCTAAGTTTTTATCCCTGCCTTTTCTACTTTCAGCAGCATGCTTCTGGTAGGTAAAAGGGTTTTCCAAAATAAGACAATGTAATACTGAAGTGGGTATTTCGGATGTAATTCAGAAAACTAGTTTTACCTTTAATGATTTGGCTCCTTTTTTATCTCCAGCAAACATGGACTTCTCATCAAAGTGCATACGGAAGGACCTAAGAAAGACAAAATGCAGTCAAAACAAATGCTGGCATAAACTACAATGTTCAATCAAGCTTGGTGAGCAGCTGATGATCTCAGTGTAAAACACTTTTCACAGTTCCTAGTCTTCGAAGATTAGCCTTTAAATAGTAAAACCTGATTGCATTGAGTAATTTTTAATCACTGTAACTTTAAAATATGTTATTCACAGTTTTGTTCTAATATATACTGAAATTGGCTTAATATTTGCCTTCCAATTGATTGTTGTCTGACCACATCTCAAATACCTAGCAAGACTATGATTAGGGACAGCAATGAAGACACATGCCATTACCAATTACAAAACATAGCAAAAAGGAGAGCAAAGGAACTGAACATAAGAACTTTAGAGAGTAAACATAAGGAAGAAGGGATGGCTAAGCCACCAGAGGTTAAGTCTATGATAAAAGCTGGATTACTCAGTGGATCGTTAAAAAACTGGATGTACTACTTTCATTTTTCAAAATCTGTGCATCTTACACTGAACAATCAGAAAGAACAACGTACAGGCAGTAGCCCGGGGTGTTGTGTGGTTTGGGGGTTTTTGTGTGTACTTTTTTTTCAGTTTTTAAAGATTGGTATATTCAAACCTCAAAAATGTTAATTTCTCCTGTCAAACATACAAATTCATCTTGATCTCTCCCACTACTTCATTTCATTTCTTCATTCCACTCTGATTCTTGTCCTGTCCTATCTCATCAAGTCACCTATTCTCACTTGGAAATATAACTGAGAATTTCAAACTACTGGTAAAAACCCAAAACTCCTACGCCTTACTTTGTATCCCTGAAGATATCAAGTAAGAGAGCTTTAGACTCCGCATCCTCATGGCCATTTCCTGTGTAGAGGTCAACAACGGAGCGCTCAAAGTACGGCGCCACCTTTGACAAAGCACGCAGCTCTATCAAATATAAGAAATACAAGTTCTTGAGCCTCCTTGGTCCTTCTCCTTTTGTTTCCATAGGGTCAAAGCGGCGAGTGAACTCTTTCACATTTGGTCCCCAGCGAGGCTTCCCCCAGGTTTCTACACAGAGGAAGGGGAAAAAAAAAAGGGCAAGGGGAGTAAAACATACATATTTAGAAAGTACCAAAAACTCCCAGAAAAAACAAAATACATATTACAGATAGTATAGGAAATTCAGCAATTTTACCTAGCCTTACCTTCAAGAAGATAATTTGCACACAGATGCAAGTTGATGCTAGCGTGAAGTCCAGAAATGAGTTTATAAAACACTCTTTTCTCAAGGCAAAGACCTGTCCAGGAAAAAAGACAAACAGATGCCAAACTAAATACTTTATTAAAGTACACTAAATTATTTATTGAATATACCTTGACATTTTAGCGATGCAAGTTTGCATTGTTAACTTCCAAGTACAGTTACAGCACTCAGGCATTGTTAACAAGGCCTTATATTCCATCATAGGAAAAGTTTACCTCATATTTTTTATATAAAGCAATACTAAGAATGAAGTTTGACATTTTTTGCTTGGTACTTTAGTGTTCTAGGAAACACAGTCAAATAAGTATCTGGTCAATTGGTACAAATAAATTGCTACGCAAAAATGAAATGCTTACATTGTTTGAGCAATAAATTTGAAATAAATTTTGACAGTATGGACATCAGAAATATATTGTGACCCAGCTTAATTACAATTAGAGCTACAACTGAGTTAGAGGAGTGGCCTTAGAGAAAAATATCAAAAGCCTCAGAAAACCTTATAGCATTGGAAAACAGTAAAAATACTTCTTCATCACTCTACTGTAAATTCACTGAAGATTGAAATGCACAGAACAAAACCCTGGAAAATATAACTTGGATGAATACAGACTTCTACAGTGTAAACAGAAACACAGTGCTGGCATTGAGTGGTCAAAATACACTTTATGTGCAGAAATTACTTGTAATTCCACTTAGAACTGAAGACAGAGACTACACCTGAAATTTAAATGTGTTCCTTTCTCAAAGATATGTTTGGGTGACTTCCCTGCCACTCCAATCCCAGAAGCAGGAAGAGCTGTGAAGCCTATCTGTGAGACTGAGATGTATCCTCATTTACAGAATCACATTTTTAAAGGCATGTAATGCTTTCCTACAATAGCACCAGCTAGGATACTTCCAACTAGACAAGTAAAGGCTTATGAAAGGTGGAATGAACTAATTTTAAAATTAAGTACATTTAACTCACCTAATTTTCTGCATACCTCCAAAATGAGATTTTGATTGCTACTACTGCCATAATAATTTCCTTTTAAACATGAATAAAAAGAAATTGTTTTGTCTTCTGAACACACATTATAACTTAGGTTAGATTCTATAGTGGGAAAACCCCCCAAATTTCTAATGTTCTTTAAAGGTCTTTCCAAATAATAATGCTTACCAATATTACTACTAATAATGTCCCTGTTTAAATGCCTAAAATAACCAGAAAATTCAAAGTAACTTGTATTGAACTCGCCATTTATAAAAGATAAAGCACTTAAAGGTTCAAGGGGTATACCATCTAAGTGAATGAGATTTCCAAAGTAAAGAAATATTCTTTTAATGACACTCAGAAGTTACTAAAGTTAAAATTTACTAAAAAGCCTGCTATGAAAAATAGAAAAGATGAAAAAAATGCTACAGCATTTCTTCTAGTGAATTTAATGTTATATTAACCCATCCAAGAGCTTTTACCTTCTAGCCATGTGTAGAAGGATTCTCCTGTAAATACAAAGTACATCGTTAAATGAAGAGTATTCATTTTCAACATTACAGTATCTTTATATTACTCTGCATACTAACATCAGCTGCCATCTGGGCAAAAGCTAAATAATTTAGCTATTAAAATGAGAATACGCACTGAAGTGGCTGAACTTTACAGTTAAGGTCAGAATAGGAGAAACACAAGAATGAGCATGACTAAGCTACTGGTGAGGGCATTCAGCAGTGCATGGAAGCACAAGTCTGATTACAGGCACTAGCGGTGAAAGACATGATGGCAGAGTGTAATTATATCTGACAGCCTTTATCTTGACTGCCACTGTCTGAAGGTTTCCTTTAGACTTCTTTTTGTCTGAGAGCTTTCAGTTGACTGAAAAACTTTAGTCTGTCACCGTAGACAGACAAAATGCTTTCTCTCCACTCTCTTCCCATCTTCCCAAAAATCAAGGACGTTCCAGAAAGTACACAAAAAACTGTTCTTTTTCTTTTAAGGGACCTGACAGCAGTGTCAATGGGGTTCTGGGGAAGCTAGTAACATCACAACACGTACTCTGTTACAAGGATAAGAACCAACAAGATAACTGTGTTTTACTCTTATCCACTCCTTTCCATTACTCCAAATGAAAGAATGATCCCAATAGAAACATCTTCTGATCAATAACCTGGATAAAAACATAACTTTCTGGCTTTTCTCTAATTCAATAACCACAAAGTGAACAAATCACAAGTCCAAAACTCTCTAACACTTACTTCATTTCTGCAGTCAAGCAAAATAAGATGACTTACCATCATCTCCTCCTTAGGGGGAAAAAAAAAAAAAGAAATCCATAAGTAAAGCAGTAATGAACTACAGAATTCACTACAAACAAGAAACTTTATCTAATCTAAAAAAATAGGCTGCTTTCCATCCTTCCATTCTTTCTCCTCAAGACCATGTAAGACTTAACACATTGTAATAATGAAAGTCACTAAGAAATTGAAATCTTAGTAGCAGCTGATTTATATATTCTTGAAAGCTCTGTTTTAGGTTCAGAAAGATGGTTAGGAAGTAATTTTCTTCAGTTTGCATTGTTCAACAATCTGACCAGTGTTCTGGAATTCTGCGTTAAACTTTTCAAACAATTCTTTTTATTTGTGTATATCAGCAATATATCAGCTTTTAGTGATTATAAATATTGAGATATCTTGATTTTTTTAATGGGTGGTCCATGTTTTTTAACTCAATCTATTAGCTAATAGTGAATTTTTAAGGGAAACACTGACAGAGGAAAGCTGATTCATTTGGAATACCAGGTTATAGCTTTCAATTTAAATTTGAAAACAAACCCCAAGTCATTAGCATATTTTTCTTAAACATTCTGGCAGATAATGGAGCCTTCCTAAATGTCCACTGCTCCTTCAAATAATGCAATTATTTGTACACTTGAAATACACTACATATTATGGATGAAAAATGTACACTTCCATTACACTAGAGTATGTATGTGCTAAAGTGATTCAATTAAATGCTTTAGAAAAAAAGAAACAAGGTGAGAATACAAGAGTGCATCCAAATTGGAAAATTAGTGTGACACTAAACAGTTTTGAGACTAGCACTAGAGTTTCCACATCAGCTCCCCTGACATTAATAAGCCTATTCATATGCATCAGATTAGGCATGTATGTAATCAAGTACCACAGGCCTTAGTCTAAATATAGAAAATGTACAGCTACTTCTACAGAGGAAATTAAAAAAGCAGCAAGCACACCTACAGACTGAAGATTGCTATTTTTATCACTTGTACTGCAATAGTCACTATGTCAAAAGAAATGCATTAGAAAATAAAACAGGCAAGACCCACCCCTACTAGGCGCCAGTGGATTTAAAGGACGATAGACAGATCGAGGCCTAGAAAATAAGTTAGAAAACACAAAGATCAGTTTTAAGCTAAACTGAGGTGCAAGTATAAGAAACAGGCTTTCTCTCCCTCCCAATTACTTAAAGCAGTTTTCTTCATAGATGCTGTTCCATACTCTCCAAGCAGAAGGCCCCTTGTATCCAGTGTAACGTTCTGGGTTCAGCAGCAAATCCACATACTGCGCATCTGGAGATCTCTCATCTAAATAGGAAAATTTTTGTTACGTATGCTAACTGATCAATTAAAAAAGACTTTATTTAAACAGTCACACAGAACTAAATATAAATAAGAGGTCTCATAATACTATTCTGTCTTCCAGTTGGATTATAAATGCCTTGTACATAAAAATATGGCAACATACATGCTAAATACAAAGCTTAGAAGTATTAATTTACTACAGCATCTGATCATCATCTACGTGGCTTCTCCAAGTCCACCATAAACACTTGACACACAATGTGCTCTCTCACCCTATGCTAAGATATGAACAGCGTTCTGTTTTGAATGGGCTTCAAAAATCAGGGCTTATTTGTCTGGAAGTACTTGGTTGAGAGGGTTGATTTTTTGAACTGGGTATATTGCATACAGGGGATTCTTAGTATAGACAGGGTCAAAGTGGTACACCTTGTACTTTGTACATACTGTGTATTTATTAGCTAAATCCATTATTTCTTCAAATTCCCTTGTATACTGGCAGAAAAGTCTGAATTACAGTGCTTAACTGAACAAACTTTCAGCATACTGTAGAATACTCAGTTATGGCAAGAAGCACATTATTTAAGCAGCATTTCAACAAATTATACTCCTCTCTGCAGCTCACTACAAATTCAGGCAATTTATCCAAATAAAATGGTGAAACAGTATTTTCTGCTTGAAAACTCTGTGGAAATAGCAACTTAAGCTTTGAGCTACAATCAGTAAAATGCAGGAAGAATTCATCCCTCTTTGAAACTCTAGGTCAAGAGCAATTCATGCTTAAATAAACTCCACATACAATACAAGCCAAGAGTCCAGAGACTTATTCATAGGAACAGACCAAGAAGTGCCATGTAGTATTTCCTCAGATATCAAAAAAAGCCACTGAAACAGAGAGTGAAACTGCCCTAAAAAGAGGAGGTGATTCTGCATAAGCATTTAAGCATCACTTTGGCAGCAGTGGCAAAAACAAAGAGAAGAGACAGATACAAGATGCACAACAACACAATGAGTGCCAGATGAGAGAAAGTCACATTACAGCTTTATTGATTTAATTGACAGCGTGGCTAACCTAAGCAGTTCCTACACTTTCAGGTCACTTCAGGTCTCCACTTTTTCTTCTTGTTATCCACATACAACTGAGTATATGTGCAGTGTGCAGCCATGCAACAGAAAGATGGAAAGCTGACCTGGTTTACTAAGTTTTTTTCAGTTGGATCAATTTCATTATCTAGTTTATGATTAAGCCCAAAAAAAAGATAGTAAACAGTGAAACTGATTATATGGCTCTGTGCTACAGGTGAGTTAATTAAGAGCTCTTTCACCACCAGGAAAAGGGCAAAGGTTTCTACTTCCTCCCCATCACTCCCTGTAGTTATTTCCTCCCACTCTCCCTGCTTCAGCTCACAAACTCACCTGATAAGCCGGTTCATCACAACAATGTGGGAGATGTCAACTGACTTTCCTACTGTTTAAGTAAGCTGAATCAGCTTACCATGCAGAAAGATGCACGTCAGAGCCAGTGTGAAAAAAGCACTGGAAGAACACAGCTCGGGAAAGCATACCCTCCTTCAGCAGCAAAAATTTGCACTTTGCATGTGTGATATGAACTGTCACATTTCCACTTAGAACAAAGTTAAAACTTTTTTTTAAATGGTTACTTGCAGAGAAACTATGATCTCTTGTGTTGTTTTGGTTTTTTTTTAAGAGACATTAAAGAAAACAAACACACTGAAAAAGCTTAAACATTTTACCATCAAGTTCACAAAAATGATCCTGTGAATCATCGTATCTTGCCCAGTCAATGAAAGCCTCCTTACTTTGGTTACTGAGGGGAGAAAAATACATCTGATTTTAAACTTTTAAATTAACAATAACTTTAAAATTAACATATAAGAGCTAATGAAAGAAATACAATCCACATATAGCAGTTAACTTGGAACTGAATTTTGAGTTACTGTATCTGAAGCTCAAGACTATATGGAGTTTGTTTGTTAATTGCCCAGAGATTCAAGCAGGCATCAACTGCAATACTTTCCAAAGTCATTTTCATGTTGACACTACAATTTCACCATCATTACTTGACCAAACTGTGCTTTCTTCAGATAGAGCTTGGTAAAATATGTTCATAGAATAAATTTTTAACACTTTTCAAAGTAGTAACTTAGCAGGAATCATCCTATTTTCATGACCTATACTTTCAATGAAACCTACAATAGTTTCCCTTGCTTTTTACTGGGAGTCTGGATGTCTAAAGCCACTTTGCAAGCTAAATTACTCTATGAATATGATTTTTGTCTTAAGCCATTTAAATAATATTGCATTCCACTTATTCTAGCACTTTCAAAGGTGCACTGTACCAGAGAGACAAGTGCTTTGAAGTTCCCACACTGTGAAACAGAAATGGTGCCAAAAGCTTTCTTCTATGCCTAGGTGCAGCACAGAACTACTGATGCCACACTACTGACAGCAAAATGTTAAGATTGGGAACTCTGCTCCAGGGTGCAGTGAAGCACCTTGAAATAATGAAAACAACCTATTCCGTTTGATCAAATTAGTATTAGCTCAATTCTACAAACAGAGGTAATTCTACAACAAAATACATTTCTAACCTTCTGCCAAATCATAACAGGAGACTTTATACTTAGCATTAGGTAAAGAAATCCTCTGGTAATTACTAGCAGGCAAGATTTGATAATCACAAGACATACAACAGATAAAGGAAAACCATGAGGATGATGCACTCCTAGGTAGAGAACATGAAGGTTTTACCTACAAAGCACAAACTCTTCCTGCACTTGCAGGATCCAGTACCTGCCCTCTCCCAGCTTTAACAGTCTATTCTACTCTCACAAAGCAGGTCTCTTTAGGTCTCCATGTGCATATTCAGTCTCACGTTCTTTTGCCCTACAGAAGTGGAACAGAGTTAATAGTTCCTTACTTCCCCTAAAAAACCTTGGATAAGGGCTTTACCCAGTTTGGTTTAAAACAACACACACCAGGCAGAAACAGTTGCTTTTTCATGGCACAAGAAAGTTGCAACATCTCTATCAAGTAGAACCACTGAAATTCGTGGCCAAAGACACTCCACCCCTTCAACGGTGAAGACATCATTTTTCTATTTTTATTTTTCAAAGGCAGGTAATCTATTAGAATGGTAGGTTTTCTAAATGCCATTTGGCACACTTTTGTACCCAGAGGCAACACCATCCTGCAGAATTCCTCCCACCCAACCTTGACAGTGCCATGCAATAGCCAAGATCAGGGAATTGAGCCAAGCCAAAAATAACTTTGCCAACAACCAAAGTAACTGAAGCTCCCTGATTTGGTTCACTGAATGATCACAAACAGGCATCAGTTCAAGAGTGAGACAGAGCAGGACAAAATCTCTTGATCCAGTACAGTCATCAAGAACAAAGAGTAGGAAAAAGGTGGGTTTATTTGCAAATTTCCTCTGACTCTTGATGCCATAAGGCACCTCTTTTAAATAATATCAAAGTGTACTTTTAACAAAAAAACCCAAAAAACCGAGTCTACTTAACACCTTTACCTTTAGATGTTCTTGCACCATTTCACATTTACTTTCTAATGGGTTATGGAAAGAATAAAGAAAAAAACCAGCACATTGCCAAAACCAGACAGACAAAATAAAACACCCCTTACTATTTTTGTACTGTTTATGTAAATCACAGCATACCTTAAGGTACTGTTAACTGCTCCCAATTTGTTAGCTTGCTCACAGTCTTCCAATTCTTTGGAATTATTTGCCGCTTTTGAATACTGTAAGAAAGGTCATATTTGATATGCAAATTAATTACTTAAAAGCCTCTAAGAAAAAGTGTTGTTTATATGTTATGAAACATCCTAAGCAGAAGGTTTAAGATACTTATTTACAGTCTCATAAAAGGACCTTGAAAAGCAAGAAGTGTCATACCTATAAACACGCCTTGTATTTTGCAAGTAAAATCATACCCTGAGTTTCATTGAACATTTCAGTAGGTATATTTATCAGTTTTGGCCATTTTACCCTTATCTTTCATTTAATCCAATTAATTGTCTTGCTTTAGATGTGCACAGGTCTGAAAGAAAGGCTTTTCCAGCTGAACTCAAATTTTGTTTATTTTAAAGACAGAATTTAAGTATTTAAGCTGAACTTTGATTCTAAAGTATTTTTTAAAAAGTAATCCACTAAAACAGACTTACTTCTGGAACACTTCTAAGGAAAACGCTTAAAGAATTAAAGATTAAATTATGCTATTCTACAATAATATGGTTACATTAGCAGGGAACTTAAGTTTGTCAGCTTAAAGCTCAAAAAGTCTAAGTTTTGGAACATAAAAGGTAGCAACAGTGCTCTCCTAAAAGACAAACAAATGTAATTTCCTCTTTTTCTGTGTTTTTGGATAGTAAATGATGAATTTTAAAACAAAGAATAATTCATTTCTGAGGACAGACTTGAGGTTAAGATGCCAGGGACAAAGTACCACCCCAATAAGTACTGCAATACTTCTCAAAAAAAGAAAGGATTTATTTAAAACTGTTCAGATGAGTAAGCAAGATGACTTGATTTAAAATAATGCATTTGCCTGAACTAATACAAGGGATAACAGCAGAACCTACTGAAGGCCAAAGAAGTGAAGGAGACTAAAAAAAACCACAAATAATTCAAACCTTGTTAGGGACCCCAACCATAATAAATATTTACTCTAGAAGGAACTTCTCACTCAATTTTCTTGGATTTGACATCCATGGAACCTCATTCTTTAGCATCATATGGATGTTAAATGGAAAAATCTGGACAAGGAATGGATGTGACCTAGACTGAAACAGATACTGCTGATGAAATAACATACTGAGATGCTGAAGTAAACATTATGCGTGTCTAGAGCTGCAAACCAATCCCTACCCTGAAGTGAAAAAAGGTTACTGCCAAGATTATAACCCTAAATTTAAGGTTTCAAATACAATGAACATTCAAGTCTCAAAACATGCTTCCAGCCCTCCCTATTCTCCAGTGTTTAACAGCAGCAGCTATCGGATCAGTGCTCTGTGATCCCTGACAAGATCAGGACAAAGAATCTGTTCCTGCCAAGCAGGATCTCCTAAGAGCAATTTCTGTAGGAAAAAAAAAAAGAAACCAACAAAAAATAGCAGGAAAAAAAGGGAAGGAAGTAAATTACTAAGTTAAATGTTGTAACCTTGAGTTACTGCATCCTGTCCCTTGCTTCAAAGATTTATACAGCAGGTGTCACAACAGTTCTTTAATGTCTAGCCTCAAAATGTGTTCATCACTCAAATGAAACAGAACTATAGAAAGGGAAATTACTATGGGCCTCTCCAGCACTATTTCAAAAAGCTTGTGTTGATGTCAAGAATTAAAAAGAGATCCTCTATTGCTAAACTGCACTCCTATGGAGAAGCTGTGCAAGTCTAACCTTGGTCTTTTGTTGCTAGATGAGCTTTCAAAAGAACTGTTCTCTTCATTGCTCAGCAAACAAAACAAAACAAAAAAATCCCCCCCAAAAGCCTAAATAAAGCCAGAAGTTTACAAGCTCCTCTACATTAGAAGAGAAAGGCAAAGGGAAACTGCACAGAAGCCACAGAAAACCTCTCCACGGGATTCTACCCCGAGCATATCTACTCAAGAGATTATAACTCTCACTATTAAAAAGATGCCTTTGGTTGTTTTCATCACACATTACCAGGATGAAAGAGAGAATGTGGACATGCATGTCCCCCAGAGAAAAAACACTTTAACCCAATACCTTACAGATAAGCCACAAGGCACAAGACTTTCCCTAATGGGAAATGAGCACAGTACTTGCACAGTCCTTGAAACAAAACACTCATACAAAGATGAATTTGACATTTCCATAAAAGGGATAGTAAATGAGATTGCCAATTTTTAACTGGCTCCAAGAAAGATTTTTTTTAACTGAACCGTAAGAAGTAAGAAAATGGTGTAGGTAAGATTTTTGTCATCAGGACTGACATTTTTCCTATAGAAATATTTGCTTCTCAAACAGAAAAGAAGCACATATTCTGTCTTCTGTTGCAGATTCAAGGCGCAGAATTGCCCAATGTTCAGCACTGCAGCTGGTTGTGACAATCTACAAGGCAACTCAAAGGAAACCACTGTAGTGAACACACCAGCAAATGACAAGCTCCCAAAGAAGATATCCCAGTTTCTTTATTGTGGTGAAAGAAAAAGGCAGTTGATTTTTCACTTCCTAAATCCAATTTGATATGCTTATGTGAAGTATCTAAAGAACAGCATAATCTTTGGCTACTAATTAACAACTTACTTACGGCTCTCAAGATTAATCAATCAGGAAGCTCAAATGCCTACTGGAAGAATCCTTTCTAAAACAGTCTTTAAAGTTTTACAATGCCTCTTTAGGAGGAATTATGGTATTCCAGGAGTCAGTATCTACAATCAAGCTTGGGAGAGAAAAGAATCAATGAAAAAGAGAACTGGCAACAGATTATCCAGTTAAAACACACGATCTTCCGCCTGGAGACAGTGTCAACTTTCAAAACAACTACTGCTGCCTGTGCTGAAATGGTGAATGACTGACATAAGTCATGTCAGGGAGAAAGATGTTTCCTCCCTGATTACCAGGAATCTTTAAATGAAGAGGCAGCACTTATGTCAGACTGAGTTAACAATATATGTATAAACAGGAGACTTCTTGACCTAAAGCTTGGACAGACTTGCCTGCACTGTTCAAGACAGCAGGACACAGAAGTCACCTATTCACCAACTCATGATGAAGTATCCCTCTCAGCTATCTGCGCTAACATTTCCTGGCATGACGTCTAGACCTAACTCCAATGGTCATTTATGATACGGTGAACTACACTCAGGCTGCCCAGTGAGGGGGAAAGCGCTGGGGAGGAGGGAGGTAGGCTAGATAATCAAGAGACAAGTATGAGTCTACGACACAGCCAAGGCATCCAACAGGAAGACCTCTCATTTGGACACCATCATCCCATCAACTGCTAAGATCCTATTCTTGGGCACTGTGTTGCAGATTTGGTGGTGGGTGAGGGTTATTTGCCTTTCTGCTCTGACCTCTTTTCCTAGGCATACATACCCTCTATTTTTTTGGCTTTGCTAAGACCACTTGGTGATCTAGGAAGGATGGCTTGGAGAGAAGCAAGCAAAGGCCAACAGCACAGACTTAAGCTTGAACTGACCACTTTAGCCTAAAATTTCTTTAAAATAATAACCAAATAATCTCTGGACTAATGACCTCCTGAAAATTAGGTAAGGCAAAACTACATGCAACTGTTTGGGCTCTTCTAATATTAGAGGTTGTGATTATGTATGATTATTAAAAAAGACTGCTCTACCACTGCATCTGTTCATTTTAGCCTATAGCTTTATAGAAGATACCTTGCTCGGAAATGAATAAACAACTTTGCATTAGGCATTCTGTGGCCATGTACTGCTGTCTCTGGTCATTCTTTGATTCAGTCTGCACCAGCTCTCAAACTATGACAGACTCAGAACAACATGATAGTACCAGCTATGTCAAACACTATTACATGTAAAGGTAAAAAGGTAAAGCCAACACAGGAACAGATCAGTTATTTTAACTCTTTCATCAGTATGCCAATACTGAAGGTTCCTACTAAAATGGATTTAAAAAACTCCAAACAAAACAAAACAGAAGACTTAGAAAATAAATGAGTACTTACTTTATTAGAGCTCCCAGCCTTAATTCCAACAGGTATTTTGCTCTAAAACCAAAAAATATAAAACAGTTTTTACACTGTTCATAGAAATGTTTATACTTGATTAAAATATACTAATTAAGTGTCATTCCTATAGAGGTCAAAGCAACTTTTTTTTAGAAATAATTAACTTTACCTTCTCAACATATTATATGCAAAACAGTGCTAGAGCTTAGAAGAGACTTATTCTTGAAGTTATCCACTTTGTTCATAAAATAACTAAGACCTGAAAATACTTTGGTTGTATTTCTACTTTTGGAATGGCAAAGGATTTTGTAACTTTTATTTAAATTTAATTAATCAATAATCTATTTTTCATTAGTATATATTACTACTATAGTACTAGTCACTGCAAATCAGCAAATTTTTCAGCCAAAAAATATTTTTCTATTATATATTATTTGATCCATACCTCAGGACAAGGCTCTACATGACAATCTTTGATAGAACAATGGCCATCATCAGCCCAAAATGGGCATGGTCTCTTCAGGTTGACCTAAACATAAAAAAATAAAAGTTTACAACCAACACTTAGATAAGGCAACTGTAGAAGAAAGAGGCCTCAGTATCAGAAAATCCTTTAAATTAAAGGAGAGGATACAAGGAAAAACAAGTTATATTTATTTAAGTTTGTGGAGGTTTGGTCCGTCTACTGGCTTCTTTTAATAACTCTCTCTCCAAGTGCATAAGCTGAAGCTTGCTGCAGTGGACTTGTTAATGATAATGGTCTTCAGTGAATGAACACAAACACATTCCACATCGAAGAAAAAGTTAAATCTCTCACTACTAAAGTTTAGTAATTCACAGAAGTGCTTGGACGATTTTGGATTTCAAGCAATAAAAGCAGATTATTTTTAAATGCTAAAAAGATTCCTCAGTCAACAAAACCCTAACAAGACATTTAGCAGATGGTTCAACTTCTTAGGAGTGATGACAAATATCTTCTAGTTACAGTTCAAATCATGCTAGCACAGATACAATAAAAGCAGAGATTTTAGCTTGCTTCCCCCCCCATTTCCTCTATTCAATCCACAAGCACCATCCCTAGGGAAAAAAATGCAAAATTATTTTTTGCACTTGTTCACTCATCTTTCTCTAAATAAAGTACAAAATAGCTTTGCATTCTACAGTAAGAACTATAACATAAAACTTTCCCTTCCCATCAATTTATATGAAAAAAAGACTAGTTAAATTACAACCTTCTTCAAAGTGAACTCTCACAGTAAAAAAATGCTTACACACTGCAAAAGATAGAATTAAGTAGTCAGTCACTGCTTTTACATAGAGGAACACCGTAAATAAAAGAATATTGCTGTCAAAACTCAAGATTAATTAAAAAAGAACACATGCACATCAAGATATCCTAGTCCCAGAATGACTGAAGAGCACTAAAAACCAGCACACACACAAACTGAGGTTGTATAACACTTGTACTTTAATCAATACCAATCACGCAGTGACTACACAGAACATCGTTCTACTTTCTTCAAAGTCTGAAGTACTGGATTTCATTATTATAATTTACAGTATTACTCAATACTCTTCACAGATTAAAAGCTAGATTCTTTATCATGAGGTCTCCGTAGCTCGAGTGGTTTGATGTATAAAACTAAACCAACCAAAATTACTTTATTTCTTTCATTGAGAAGTGTTCTACTATCTAGAAATCACCCAGCACAATTTCTGCAAGAATTTAGAAAGAAAAGTTTATCTGGCCTTTAAATAAAAACTGCCTCATCCATTCAGTATTATACATTAGGGTTTGAGTTCTTTTGTGGCTGTTGAACTAGTAACACCATAGAAATACTACTGTGACCATAGTTAGAAAAGTTCACAATCCAAATTCCTACTACAAATTCAATTACTTCAGGGTTGGAGTGTTTTTACTCCCAGAATGAGTCTATTCCCCCTATGCTGCAGTTGACCCAGATGACCACTGCCTACCTTCACAATTTCCACATCCATTTACATGTTTAATAGCACTTCCACGATTCTGTGCACGGACATCAAAAAAACTGTTGCTTGTTCAGATGGGAAAGAGTGAAGAACCTTCTGATTTAATTACTCAATTGGCTTGCTAAACACAAAGTCTTCCCTGTCTCAACTGAAGTGCTAGGGGAAGTGTGGACTGCACACTGGCCCTTGGAACTGCCCATCTATTAAGAAGATCACTATAAAAGATGAGGCAGGAAGCAACACACCACTAGAATATGATCTGCAGAACTGCTGTTGAAGTGAAGATTAGCTCTAAATTTGCAGGATGAAATTACTGCTGCATGAAACCTTGTATATCTCTTGCTCCTCTTCTTCAAGTACTTTGTTTTGTATCTTTCTATTGCCTCTGGAGAATCTAATTACCACTACAATGTGATGGATTAGTACTGAAGTCGCACATATCTTGTTTCTCCTGAAAAGTAAATTTAGGACTATATCTGATAGCAAGAGATTCAGGGTGCAGATACACAATACTGCTTACTCAGAATAGAAAGGGAAGAGTCTAGTACTTTTTTCTCCTTCCTCAAATTCTTAACCCCATGAGTTTAATATCTGTATGATTCCAGATCAGTTAGATAACTTGCTACATCCTGAGGAGAAAAACCCAACAAAACCAACAAAAAACCCCCAACAAGAAACCCTACCAAATGATAAATCCAAACATCAAAACTAAAAGTTTATCAGGTTAAAAAGATGCCTTGGCCTAACCAAGAGCTGAAAGTAGGGAAGGGGCAGGATAGTCTGCCCTAGAGTAGTGTAACCTCCTTTTTCCACTGGCAGGCAACAATCTGATTAGCTCAATCAAAATACAACCTCATTTTCAAGTTAGCATATCAGAAAAGAGAAATATTAGGCTTCAAATCTTCTTTTGCATTTCAGGTTCTAATAGAGAAAAAAAAACGTTTAAAGTCATAAAAAGTGACATTACATACTACCTTAAAATGGAATATTTTTACCTACTTTTCAGAGAAATAGCAGTTCTCTAGACAGCAAACACTAAAATCAGAACTAACATAGCAATTTAAAAGGAAATCATAGCAATATTTCCATTTCAAATTACACACATTTCTTAGAAGACAAGTACTGCATGCTGTCACAAAGTTGCTAATATATGATCCTTTTCTAGATGCAGCAGTACAAAGGGACTATCTTTAAAATTACCACTTATCAGCTGAATGAAAGCAGTCATGATTTACAGTCACTGACTCTAGGATTAATACAGCAAACAAGACTCATTAACAACATAACTATCAGGGACTGAAAACCTGCTACAACCAAATTAAAGAGCTGTGGGTTTCTTATAGACAGCTTAACATAGGCAAGTGGATGTGATCTATAATCCTTCCTATATTTTCTGCATTTTATTGAAATTATTCAGGATAATACCGTTATAATTGTACCTTGTAATATCTGAAGTAATCACGTTCTTGCAGTTTCTGTATTTTGGGGAAGATCTTGAAAGTATTGAAGTCATCAATGCTTTCTATGTCACATAAGCAATCGTCTAGGACTCCTGTGAGCTATTCAAAAAATACATTAAAAAAATTACTTTTAATGTAGAAATAGAATATTGGCTACGGAAATATCCTCTAAAGAGAAAAACATGGCAGTTGAAAGTAATACTTGTTAAATGTAGTTCCATTTCAAATATTTTATTTCTTGTCATTAAAATGCTCTATAACATACCTTACACAATCGGACTTAGAAAATAAGACATCTTAACACTTTCTTGAGCTTAAGTCCATGTCCAAATGCAGTGCTGAATCAATGTTAGCCAAATTACTTTTAGCCCTGAATTAGTTGACAGTTTCAGAATATAGAACTTCCTGCAGAATGAGCAACAAAATTTTCCAAACTATGAACACGTGGTATAATAGCAGAGTTGCACACCAAGTATTCTCCTACCGAACACTCATGAGTTGAATAGCCTAAAAAAAAAAACCCCTACAGTCACACACTGTCATCCTATTTTTATACTTCTCAAAGTATAAGAACACTCCACCTAGTTTCTTTAGAAACATGGGGAAAAGAGGTACAGGTACTTCGATGCCCCGGAAGTTTGTAATTTCACAGTTAAATTCTACAAACAAATACTAGGAAAATCAGGTGCAGGGATCTATATTGTAATGCTGTAAATCTATCAGAATGTTCCAGGTCTCATCCCTCTTCTTGTGGCAGGACAGCAAGCTGGTTCGAGGTACTGCACTAGGTTAAGACCACCTCTATGAAAAGCAGCACACACGAGCGCAGAAGTGCTACTGCCAACACACAGGGGGAAGGTAGAACTGTGATTGTAGCAGAGGACAGGCCCAACTAACTTGTAGAGTAGGTTACAGCAACACTTCTGGTGACAACCTGACAGTCTTACTGAAAAGTGGAAACGCACAAAGTGTGATTCTGTAAACACTTGAAAGATAAATTTCTAAAAATCTAAACTAACTGCTCCCAATCAAAGCTTCTTAAACAACTACAAATGTGTTTGAAAGGCCTTTCAAATATGAGTTTATAGGCTTTAGACCACATCTAAGGATGTGAAACCAAACACTGCTGTTTACTGCTACTATTCTCCAGACAGACAGGAAATTTGTTGGCATCCATGATGGCCTAGAAAGCATTTAATATAGAAACACCCACACATCTTATATCTTGCATGGGATTAGAAGAACTTCTAACTATTAAAAGGTTATGTGTAAAAGCAGACAAAAATATTTTGTGGCTTTTTTTTTCCTCCACAGATTTCACATAGATGAGATTATGAAATCATCTAATCTGTTTTATGCATGATAAATCACTCCAGCACTTTACAGAACAGATACCCTTATATAACCAAGCTTGAAGTAAAAGAGCCACTAGAAACCAAATTGTAGGCTTCTGCTCTTCTGCGAAGCATAAAAGAGGCCTGGAAAATGGATTTCCCCCAACCCTCTGTGAGAATAAAAAGGTGAGGGTACTGCAATAAAGTACTTAAGTGGAAAATTCACCTTATGTAGACTTATGTACCTTTTCCTGAGGCACTAAATAGGCTGCCATAATTCTGTAAAGTAGATATGGCAATGGAGTAAAACTAATTTAAGGAAAGTTACTTTACCCCAAATTTTCCACACTGTTATGCTTGTCTTGTTAGTGTTATCTAACTTCGAACCTGGGCAAACAACTGTGAAAGAGCCAATGTGCAATTACAGGTTTTTCACAAAGCCAAGAATGCTCACAGCCCACATGACTGCCAACTTCAAAGTCAGAAGCCAAAACTTGTTATTATTGATACTTACAGCAATAAAATCCCCATGCATTTTAATCTATCACAATTTCATTAAAAATTTCAAATTCTCTTATTGATCACACACAAGCAGAAACTTGTAAAGGTGTGGCCTTCACATGTAACACCATACCACAAAACAAACAGCAGCACATTTCATTATAATATAAAAAGGCAAAAAGATAACTGAACATTTTGCTCAAATAATACTAAACTGTATAAAGAGAACGATAGGGGAAATTTTCTCCAGACTCAGAAGATAAAGAGTAGGAAACTATTTTGATGACCAGCTCATGAAGCAATCCAGTGCTTACAAAAATAATTTTACCATCTATGCAAAACAGAAAATGCTTTTCCAGGGGAAAAACATCCCAGATAAACCTACACTAGTTACAGTCAATGTCAAATCCCCATGGAAAAAATACAAAGCTGCAGCCTTCTTATTCGACTAAGATCTCAATTCTAAGAATGTCTTTAAAAATGCAGTAGAGTTTACTTAGATCAGTGAAGTTTCAGAAACATACCCTCCTCAAAACCTAGAACTGGTCTAAGAAATAATGAAGAGAAAAATTAATTCAGAGTAACAAGAGCAAGCAAACGTCTCAATTTTTTTTCTCACTTTTTCAAAACTGGAACAGTTAGCACCCTGTATATAAAAAAATAGCAAAATCAATGATTTCTTGGAAAGCATGCTCTAAAATTAAACTATGCTATATCTGCTCCAAACCACAATTTAATAAATAGTTTGACAGCACATATGGAGCACCAATACTGCACAGCAGTGAACACAGTTGATAGCACAGCAATACAACGGCAACATAGGCTTCAAGTACCCCACTCGGAGGGTTTTTTTATTAGTCCAATTGTTGTCTTCAGCGGTCTCACTTGCATAACAATGGAACACTCTAAGAACACGAAAAAATTGTTTTCTTTTTGTCAACCCCCTAGATCTTTCAATGAATTCTTTATTCAAACTGAAGACATGCAAATAAGAAGAGCATACTACACAGTTAAAATTACATACTGCAAGGCCTACGTTATTATTCATACAACTGATGCTTTGCCTTTTTTTAATTGAACTATACTAGTTAACTTGGTCCACAAACATAGAGCCAAACTGTACTGTAAGCTATCACAACTTTTATTACAATGGACAATTATCAAGATTTCTTTTAATCTGTTAATTACTTTGACCTCTAAAATAAACTCGAAAAGCATTAATTAGCCTGCTATAATTTGTGTTTGAGAAGGCACCTGACATTGAGCCCCTATTATTTTTTTTTTTACATTTCCAGTATGCTTATCAAAGTATTTCTAGGTATTGTCAAACCTAGTTTAGTTCTTGAATAGGTATCAGAGCTATAGTGGAGATGTAAAACTTCTAACTTATCCTCTCCGAGATAAATCAACCTTTCAGAAGAAAATGACAATGTCCAACCTGCATCAATTTCTCCCTATGAAATCTGGAAACAGAAACGCATTCAACATTCAACATTAAGAAAAACGTGAATAAATGCATATAATAAGAAAAAGTCTATTCATACAAACAACCTTATTAGTGTTACCAGGTTGTTGTACTTCAATTGCTTCAACAATTAGAAGACCACATGGGACACCTTGTTTTGTTTCTTAAATGTTTTACTTTGCCATAGCTGTAGAATAAGAGAAAAGCTTTAGGTAAGGTGACTCCAAGAACTAATGGCTAGCTTATTCTTTCCCTGCGCAAGGCAAACTCTGAATACAATATGCTAACAACTTTATGAAACAGCAATAACCAATCTGTCTGCCAAACATCACAAGAAAACCATGCCAATTTATTAATGACTTCTTTGAGAACTCCAATTCAATTAGCATTTACTCACACTAAAACAGTTAATAAAATAATGGGGTTTTAAACCTGAAGCAACCTCAACTTATAAGAAAAATAGAAACAACCCTGCAATAAAAGTTATCTGTGCTTGTTACTGGCACGGATAGTCTCAACATAGTGCATTATACAATGCAGAAATTTAGAAAATATAAGAAAAATAATAATCGGATTCAGAGGACAAACTCTGTTCCACGTGGACGTTGTATTTCTCTATAACCTCACTGTAATGTCTTCGGCCGAGCTAAAAGCCTTTCCCACTTGACACCAGCTATTACTGCAGTAACAGTCAAGCGGCTGATAAATAATAGCAAACTCCCTCCTACAACACTTGTCCTCCTGTGAAGGCACTTTACAGAAAGAAGGAGCGTCCTCATCCTTCTCTGTAGCGGGGGCGAGCAGACACCACCTGGGCACAAGCCACGTCGGGGCATCACCACTCGAACCATATGGCTTCTCGTGGACTTCACCGGGACACCCAAGGGCACGACCCGACACACTTCACTGACTGGTGCTACCTGTGGTTCCCGGGTCAACCCAGCTCTCCCCGGAGACCGGCGGCACCGGGCCCGGGCTGGACCCCGGCGAGCGCCGGGGATGGACAGGGAAGGACGCGGGCAACACACACACTTCAGCGGGAGATCCCCCGACTTCTCGGCGGGCAGGCTGCACAAGACACGGCCCGGAGCTGCCCCCACGACTGCCCGGAGCGACCTCCCCCGCAGGCTCCGCTATGCTGCCGCCCGGGGAGGGCTGGGCAGCCCAGCCCGCGGCCAGCGCGGTCCCCGCCGGCCCCGCTCCCTCCCCGCCCGCCGCCGCCCACCTGGGCCTCCGCTGTCAGCACGCAG
>VWZF01003842.1:1208541-1294026 GCA_013396755.1 Sclerurus mexicanus
GGGGGGGCGAGGAGATGGCGCGGCGTATGAGCCGGGCTGTCCCGGTGAACACCAGCCCAGGCCAGGCCAGAATTAGCCGGTTTGGCCCAGTATCACAGAATCACAGGACGCGCTGGGTTGGAAGGGAGCCTTGAGAGGCATGGGAGTCCGGCTGCTGGCCCTGAGCAGGGCAGTCCCGGGAGTCACACCGTGCGCCTGAGAGCTCCTCCAGGTGGTTCTTGGGCTCTGCCAGGCTTGGTGCTGTGACTGCTTCCTCAGGGAGCCTGTGCCAGTGCCTGACCACCCTCTGGGTGACAAGCCTTCTCCTGGTATCCAACCTAAACCTCCCTTAACTCAGCCTCGTGTATTTTCCTCGAACTGTCACGGGTCACGAGAGCGACGAGACGGGTACCTGCGCCTCCGCTTCCCCCCAGGAAGGTGTTGAAGCTCACAATGAGCCTTCTCCTCAGACTCCTCTTCTCCCGGCTAAACAAACCAAGTATATCCCACTCCATCCCACTGCAACCCAGTCAGCCACAGTCTAAGCCTGCTCCAACCCAGCCCAGGCCTGCATAAGCCAGTTCGGCCCAGTCTATCCCAGTCTAACCTGGCAGGCTGGGGCTTTGCTGTCGCAGCACCCCCGGGGTGAGCTGGGCAGGCCCCTGGCCCCGCTGGGTTGGTGGGGTTGGCAGTGCCCACCTCCACCTGGGTGTCCCACAGAGACAGAAAGGACTTCCAGATGCTCCCACCTCCCTGATGCAGGGAAGGGCCTCAAGGTATCTGTCTTGGGCACTTGGAGGGGTTTTTTTCTTTTATCTTAAACTGCCCATTTTCCTCGGCACAGCTGTGTTAATGAGAAGCTATTTGCATGGAGGTGGACACATCTAATTATTTATTTTTAGTAACAAGAAGCAGGGAAGACAGGGAATAGGGCTTTGCTTTGTCTGGTTCTCTTACGTGTCCCCTTTGAGAGCAAAGTTGGAAACTAATGAACAACCTACAAAATCTGACTTTTTTTTAAAAAAATTCAGTTTTCAATTGAAGCCTCCATCCCGACCCTATTTTAATTTTTTTCTTCAGTGGAGGCACAGGCTACTGTGTAGCAAAGTGAAGCCTACCAGAGTGGAAAGAGATACTTTCAGGTGTCCTTTCACTAAAGCTAATATAGTGAACTGCTGAGTTGTGTGGACAGAGGCACTCCTGTTTTCCTCTCCTTCCCTATCCCGTGTGTCTGAGCTAGCAGTCCTGAAGTTGTGTGTTGAATCTATTCAGCTCCTTAGGTGAGTGTTTGTGTTTTTTTCCCTCCTAGGGACAATTTTCTGCCAGAGCAGCCAAGTAAACTGACTCACACTATGTCTGCTTCATTGCTCAACCTGTTCCAGGGGAAGAGGCAAGAGTGCATATCCTGGTAGGAATAAGATAGGATAAGACCATCCCTTGCAGTGGCTACTTGCTGTTAGATCACTTCAGCAACACCTAATTTTATTTTATGAATTATTAATTTTTTACTGAGCCCATAGGGAGACTTTGCCACTTGAGAGGTTGAAAGTTCCAGTATGACATCAATTGAATTTGTCTAGCTGTGCTTCACCAATAGTTATTGGATCTGGTCAAAGACTTATATACTGCTGCTTCTTTTAAGTTCCTTTCAAAATCTTTTTTCTTTTTTTTTTTTTTTAATTAACCCAAAGAGCTCAGAACCAACCTTTTGCTCCCAACAGTTCAAAGTTTATCTGTAAATTATTTCCAGAATTGCAAAAAGTCATATTTCTGTGGAAAAAACATCAGTGTTGCACTGATTTAATGTGCAGGATTGCTGGAATTAAGATTTTATTTTCAGTTCAGATGCTAACTCAGGGTCTTCTTACATCTTTTCATTTACTAGAGTGTGGAGGCAAGCTTTAAGCTTTAAGGCTGGGGTAACTACTTCAGAGTGCTTAACAGTTTTCAGATTGACCACTGTTATTTATAAATTAGTTCAGATTAGTTTTGCATTATATTTGTCCTTAAGTGCCAGTATGTCACAGGTTTTTGCATTGCTGAAAATGGCATAAAGACATGGTGCCTAGCATGAAATAAAGTAGGCAGTAGCTTGATAGTCTTGTTCCAAAGAGATGATGTAAGTGCTCCTTTCCTTCCTCTCTGCAGTACAGGCAGAACATCTATCATTTGGGAATGATTAAATGAGAACCTATGCCTACTTTCAGCATCAGTGGACCAATAAATTTGCTAGGTATTTGAGAAGAAATGGTAGAATAGCTAATGTTAATGTTTACATTGCCATAGTTTGCTCTCAGTATCAGTACTCCATACTTTATCACAAGTGGTTTGTACTTCTCACAAAGGAACTCTTTCTGTTCAGAAGATTAACGTGAATTAATTATATTAATTATATTTGTCTGCATTTCGTAGCTTTGATTCTGGAACAAAGTTTCTATCACAAATATTTAAAAGAGCCCCAAAACCTTGAAAGGATCGAGTACTTGCACTGTCACACACTTGGGCTGCATAAAGGACTATAAGAGTTAGACAGAAACTACCATACTTTTTAAGTCAGAATGTTCACTTAGTTGTCACTTGTCAGTTTATGTTAGTCACAAAAGGTACTTTATTTCTTCACCTCTGAAGTGCTTGTATCAGAAGTCAGTAAGTCAGTAGTAGCTTAGTTTTTTATTGCCATATTAGAAGGATAAGGAATTGGCTGTAAAAATGTATAATGAATAATTTTAAGAGGAAAAAAATAGGAAATTATTCCTGTATAGATAAGTATTATCAGCTATACCAGAACTGAATGTAGCTTAACACTTTTCTAAACTCTAGGGTATTTTCAGTCTTATTTTATGTTTTAGTGTCAATTTAAATCTATGAATGTTACTTTGTCAGTGGTATAATAATGTTTTAAAAAAACCCAAACAAACATAAAAATCCTAATATAGGATTTCTTTGTGAAATCAATTTCAGGAAATGGCTGCAGAAGACACAGTCTTACAATTGCAATCAAAACCTAACAGCATATTACAAAGCTGTGAATATCTACTTAACCCCTTTTTTCAAAGAAATTTGCCATGCTGTTATGATATTTTAATAGGATCTAAGGACAAGCCTTTACTGGGGAGAGAGATAATCATAGTTTACAGCGTGCTGGGATCATGAAGAATCTGGCCCATATATTTAATTTTTTAATGTGGTTGGCATAAGAACAAATATATTCTGTGATTTCATAATATGCATTGCTGTTAAAAATGTTGACACTTCTATTTGCAAGCTCTAACACTTTCTTTCTTGAACACAGGAACTAAAAATTTTATTCAGTATTCATTAATAAGAATTAAGTAATGCACATCAGAATCACCTCTTCTTCATCACAATTTTGTTCTCTTTAGTGGGCAGGGATCTGAGTGCAGCAGAGAGTGACAGACAGTCTTTTAGTGGAGGTAGCAAATCTGTATTTACCAAACTTGCCTCTGGCCTGCAGAGAGAACACAGTGGGACTTGAAACTGATGGAGTCCTGCCCCTTTTATTGTATCAGCTCCATTCATGCTTTTTAGTCAGATCTTATTTGCCAGAATTGAGCCTATGCACTCTGGTTGTAGATAGAAATAATGATCTCTGGTCATCAGCTGTGTAAAAATGGATATTAGAGATTATTATGGACTAATTTAAGTGAACATACAAGGCAAAACTGGGTGGCTTCACATTTCATGTTAGAAGTTTGGTAAATCCCAGTTGCTTTGTCAGGTTCATGAACTAGATTTCAGTAATATGAAATGTGGATTTCAATTTTGAATATTTTTTTGCCCTTCAAACTTTTGCCTTTATTTATTTTTCCAAATTAACATTTGAATGAGTCCTTCCTAAAGTTAGGAGAGTAAACCAGAGGGATCAATATGTCACAAACTTCTGTTTAAGTCTGACAAACAGCAGCAGTGGGAAGGCAGTGCCTGTTGAGCAATGGAACATCTTGTGGTAGTCTAGATTTAATGATATAACAAGGCACAGCTGTGGGTAAGAACTTTCAGTAAACCACCTGATGTAAGTACAGAAAGCAGGGCACATGAATTTTGTGGTCTGTCAGGCCTCCTACAACTGCAGAACTT
The DNA here is from genome assembly GCA_013396755.1 of Sclerurus mexicanus. NCBI lineage: Eukaryota > Metazoa > Chordata > Aves > Passeriformes > Furnariidae > Sclerurus > Sclerurus mexicanus. Next base: position 1,212,619 of record VWZF01003842.1, read on the forward strand.
GTATACCCTCACCCCTGTTCTGTCCATTAGGCCTGATATGAGTTATGTTTCCTTGCAAGTCATACTTCACTGACATCTTGTTCTCGCCTACTGATGTCTGCCTTAAAACCACGATATATGTTTACGTCTGAGACAACTGATTCGAGAAGTACCTGTGTTTGTCTAGCATTATGGGCAGGAGTGGGGCCTGAAAATGGCAAAACGATATGTTAACTTCAGTATGGTGGAAAAGAAGGTAAATTTTTAAGAAGAAAATCACATACAGCAATATCTTCAGTGACTATAAGGAAAAAGCCAAGAAAGATAGAATGCAGTAAAAAATAAAGACTAGCAAATTACAAGGAGAGATTACATTTTTTAGAAAGTTTTTGGAGTGGTGAAAAATGAACTACAAATCTTAGCTATACACCTGTATTCTCATTTTCATGTTCTGTGTGTGTTATGGTTGGATGCTAACAAACTGCATTGTGTAGTATTATAACAGCACGATCTGAATGAAAAGTAGATGTATGGAGTCTTACTGTCATTCCTGTACCTGTAATTTTTTAAGGAATGTTAACAAAGAAATTAGTCTACTAGCTCTGTCAAACTTCTGAATATAGTAGGTGCAGATGAACATACATAATCTTGTTTTTAAAAAACCCTAGGATTTGTGCACCTGCACTTTCTGAGCTTGTGCTTATCTGTGAACAGATCTGACCATGAGGTATAGATCTTAACTAAATTGTACGTTTATGGAAACAAGCAGCCAGGCAGGGGCACCGTGCTAGTGTCCCTGCAGAGAGATAAGCTGCAGCCTGAAATCAATCGCATTAGGCTCAGTTTCAATATGCCAATCTAGAGAAAGCAAGGTTTCACTGTTCCTGTGGCATGTATTTGACTTGGACACAGCACAGCTCCCAGAGTGGTGGGAACATTCCCATATCATGCCGTTCTGTCAGGCAAACAAATTATCTACAGGCTTACATAAGATGGTCTAGGTGTATCATTTCTTATATTTTCTCCATATAATGCTGTTCCTGTCAAATAAATGTCAAAATTGTGACATTCCTGTAAAAGAACTGTAAGAGAGCAGACCAATATAATTATTGGCAAAGAAAGTAGTTTTTGGTTGCTGGTTAAATATTCCTATTCCAATACATTCTCAGAATTTTCAAGAACTGTTCTATCAACTCTCTGAAGCTGGTGACAGCTGAAAGCTATCTATAGGACACCTGGGAGAGAAAATACAGGGATGTTTTTTTCTAAATCTACTGCAATACATTAGGGGTGAAGAGTTTATGTTGACATAGAAGTATTTTACTCAATATGAACTTCGTTAAATGAAGATGTTTGAAATGCAGAAAGCAAACAGATGAGAAAGAATAAACAAGGTTGCCGCGTGATTCTGGCAGACCCACGGTTACTGTGTCTATTGGCAACCCCTGCTGCCACTGGTGGGAAGGCTACTGTTCCACTGAGTTAGAGCGGCATTTGTGATCTGCAACAAAAGCTCTTTTTTCCGTGGGGAAAAGCCAGAGGATCAGTTGGAAAAAAAGTTTCAGGGTTTTTGTTTTGTCTGTGGTGGTTTGTGGTTGGGTGTTTTGTGTTTTTTTGGTTTGGTTTGGTTTTTTGGGGTGGAGGGACATAGCAGTAATATTTTTCTGGAGAGGAGTATATTGTCCATGGTTTTGTCTGCAGTCGTGCTCAGAAAGTGGGAAATCTTTTGAGACTGTGGGTTAATTGCTATTTCAAACAATAAGCTATCATCTATGTATTACCAGATAGTTTCTCAATCTTTGAGAAAAGCCTCTGTCCTCATCAGAGATGGATGAGTTTTTTTGATGAGGCCAGGAAAGGAGTGAGAAGAGATCTGTGTAGAGTCAATCTGTAAAAACTCTTTGAAATTATTAATTCTGTATTTGAGTGGAAATTTACAAGATACTGAACTCTTCCTATTATGATTAGTTATGCTGAGTTCAGTAGTTTACAGGGTTAGAGCAAGATAAGAGATAGACTGTACTTAGGTATAGAAATTTGATGAGAAAGTTAATCCAGCATTTTACAGAATCCTGTTGCTTAAAGTTTTCTTATTCTGGACTTAGCTTTTATGATACAGTTGTATTTAGTTTTGCCAAAATAATTCCTGGCTTTCTGGACTGGTCAGTTAGCTAACAAACAAATGAATATTTCTATAACACTCATTAAAGAATCATACAAGAACAGGCATGCAACAGACAAAATAATTTGGACTGTTGACAGTGCTCTAGAGATATTTATAAGTAATTGCAGGCTCCTCCTCCAGTACTAGGGGAAAATTGTTAAATTATGATGACTAACCTAAGATTTGAGGCAATGACATTATCTAGACTATTCATTTCTATTATTAAATTTCATTATTTTAAAGAGTTCTTCATGAATAATTTGTTTTTAAAAAGTCTGTTTCAAATTGAAAAGCCAATGTCATTTATAGATACACTTTTTAAAATACATGATTTTTAACAACATTAACCAGCTTTGGCTGTGGACCAAGTGTTGTTCCACTAAAATGATTTTGTTACTGTTTACTGAAATAATTTTTTAATCCTAATGTAGGAAGATTTCAGGTTGTAAGTTATCAGAAGAGTAAATGCCATGTTGGTGGTAAAACCTGACTTAGCCCCCAACACCAACATTTTGTAGCCTTCTGTAGCTGACAGATACCTGTTTAAAAATAGTACACTAGGGATGTTTTGAAGAAATTAGTGGATACATTTTTATATAGGTTGTACATATAGGTATCCAAAGTTTTTGAAGCCACTATGTCTACTTCTGAGGTTAAGACCAGTAGCTTTTGAACAGCACATGGGAAAAGTACATATATGTAGGTCTTCAGGGCAAATGTGGCATTCATTTTATTGAGGCATAAATTTGTTAGGTTTAAAATCTAGTAAATTTTTAGCTCTACTTTGTCATTCCTCACAGTTATAGAAGGGACTCCAACTATTACTCTAGCATTTGAGTAGATCTGCGTAGGTAAGAATGCACTTTTTCTGCTCTCAGCCTAATTATAAAAAAAAAAAAAATCATGCCTCTAAGGAAATCTAGAAAAACACAGAGTCAACAATTATATTTTTAATTGGACTTGATGTTTCCCTTTCAAACTAAGAAATGCCTCTGTTCTATGAGAATGTGTTTCAGTCTCAATGTGGAGAGTCAACCAACACCTTGAGCAGCCAGACTCCAATCATATGCCTAAAAAAATACTTAATTTTTTACACACCATGAATTGCAGAAATCTTAATGATCTGTCAGCTGTACCTTGGAGATTAAGATATAGAGATATATGCACATGTTTGTGTGTATAACCCAGTGGTGAAGGCCCCATTTATCTCAGATGAAATAAAGGTGATGTTCTGCATCTTCTAAATACCATGTCTGTACTTTCATGGTAGGATGACTCAGAGGTAAGAGCTCTCCTCCCAACAACTTCTTCTTCTGCAAGAATTCTCAAATTCCTTAACAGAATCACTGAAAGACATCAATATTACTGATGTTAGTGAAAAGCCAAATAACAGGATGAACTACTGTAATCAATTGAAATTCTGAAAATGAGAGCTATTTATTTATTTATTTATTTATTTTGTAATATTTGTAACATGCATGAGAGGTGGAAAATAATCTGTGGAAAAGCACTCAATTTTTAACGCTTTATGTACCAAAAGCTACTTTTGGTTATGCCAGTGTAAGCCAGTTGGCTGAATTGGAGCTCTCCCAGTGTAACAGAACAGAATCTGTCCATAAAGTCACCTTGTTAATAAACGAGCCAGGTGGCTAACTCTCAAACGTGATCTTTCTAATGGCAAATTCAGTTATGCTGGCTTCTTTTGCTTGTATAGTACAATTAATAGCAATGCATAATATTTATTATTTAGAAAGCGATTTCATGCACAGACTCCATTTAAGAAACCTGCATTACTTATATTGAAACCATGAGAGGATTTGGCAGAGATGACAGCAGGGTCCCAAAGCAACGACATCCAAAGGTTTAACACCGTGGTGGAAGTGTCTGTATATAAGAGGACAAATATGAAATACCTCTGAGAAACCAGTGCAGTTTATGATTCTTGCTTTGCAATACTTGCGTTCATAAACTCTGTCAGTGCACGCTGAGCCATCTGCAGGTGCACCTTAAACCCTAACAGGGACCGCCTTTCTCTGTCTCAGAGCAGTGATTTGAGCGCCTAAGAGCAGGAGAACGAGCACTCGATGTTGTGTTGCTGATGCGACTCACTGTAGCTCCAAACTACCATTACTTGTGTATGCACCCTGTGTCTGTGGCGTTCACGAAACACGGCGTTTTCACACAGCGCAGCTCGCGACGTATCCGCGGCAGCGCGGCATTTCCCTCCGGGGACGCGCTCTCCACCCGTGCCGGGGATGGGACGGGACGTCTCTCCCTCCCTCCCTCCTTCCCTCCGTGCCGGGAGAGCCCTACCTGCTCTGCAGGAAGGGGGCGGCGCGGCGGGGCGGCTGTTCCGGGCACGTCGGCGGGCGCGGCGCGTTGCTCGGAGCGGGACCCGCCGCCGCCGCCCCATGGCCGCTCCGCAGGACCCGCTGCCCCCAGGTGAGGCCGGCGCCGCGGGGAGCGGGGCGGGCAGGGCACCCCGAGGCACCCGCGGGGCCGGGACAGGCGGGGCTCGGGCCGGGGTGACCCGGGGCCGCGGCTCACGGGAGCCAGGTGAGGAGCGGGCTGGGGTGAGAAGGGTTGGCTAGTTCCTCCCTTCCCCCTCAGCGCACGGTAATTAAGCGTGGTAGTAATTTATCATGCGCTCTGCCAATGTGATTTAGTGCAACTAGTCTTGTCAAGCCTGCTCCGGTGTTTAGCATCTAAGTTTGCGCTGGTTAACAGCACGTTAAAAAGACATTTTTAAAAGGACATTTTCTCAGATTCTCAGAATTTGGGTGTTTAGGAAGTCCACACACTTTAACCTACGCAGCTAATGGTGCAAATGACGTTTGAGTACCTCTTCTGAGGTGTGCCAGCATCACAGTTTTCCCTTACCTATCTACTCAGACAGGGACAAAGTTTTGAGTAGTTAACAGTAAACAAAACCGCACAATTGCTGATGGACTTAGATATTTTTTTTTTGAGAACTGATTATTCTAATACAATTTGCCATATTTTTTCCTCTTCTTAAAATCTGAGACTGACATGCCTCTAGTCAAAGAATCATTGTTGACTTGGATTTAAGGGTTTATCTCTATTAACAACATTAGTATTAGGGTGATCACTTTGTTTAAATTGTACTAAGTTGAAATATTAATGTGTGTGCCCAGCTGTGTTGTGAAAGAGATCTTACTATGTGCTCGATTGAACTAGCTGTGGTCCACCTTATATGCTTCACTCATTGCTGATGGTGTCAAGGGTGTATTGCATGGAAAAAGCTGTAACAGGGGAATACTGTCTCTGCTACATGGTGCTTTGTGAACCCCCTCCTGCTTAAAGGTCAAAATGCTGAGGTCTATAAAACTCACCTTCAGACTTCCTTCCAATGCAAGGATGAAAAGCAGATGTACAACTGACAAACTGTTCACACTGTTAAGTACATCAAGTGCACTGCATTCCCATTATAGTAGTAGTATTTGAACAGAGAGGAATGGTGGGCATTGGTACAAGTCTGCTGCTCTTCTTGTAGACTGGTTATACTGGATGGGCCCAGGCAGAGCTGCAGCAGCTGCTGGGCAGTGTGCAGGTGCAACAGTGTGCAGGCAGAAATGAACTGGAAGCAACCATCAAACCCGACTTATGACTGTCAGAGGCAATTTGCGTGTGCTGATTTGTGTCCATCTGAGTCAACTCATTTGTGGTTCCCTGTTGAAGTGTGGGAAAGTAAATGTAGGCCAGTGGCTGTATGCTGTTAGTGGGGTGTATGGTGATAGTGATTTTTTTGAGGGATCCCAGGTAACGTTGTTATGGAGCTGTCTGTCAAAGTAACCATGAAACCAGACAGTCTGCACTGAATAGTCAGTCAGCTGATACCCTAATTTCCTGTTGGCCTTTCAGCATGCAAAACTGTGGATGGTTTACATTTGAGATAAACAGAGAACTTTCCTCCCTGCTGCTTTGTGCACCTGTGTCCAGCTGTACGACATGAGCTGCAGAATGATATAGGAGATATATGTGGGAAAGGGAGAGGGGACATGGCATTTTAATTGTCTTATTCACAATTGAATATTAAGTCTGGTTTTCAGATTATCTGCCTACTATCAGTGGTCAACAAGACCACAGTGAATCACAGTGGAGTCACAACCCAGTATGTGGAGTCTTTAATCTTAGGTAAAAATATTCATAAACATATACTCCACTTATAGAAAATGTTGGGACTTGGTGGTACTCTGCAACCTGAAAAACATGGAAATTGTCATTCATCATAAAGACTGTGAAAAAAGGAAAGAAATTGAGGTATAGGAAAAGAAATACGGTTTTAAAATATTTTTTCAGGATGGATACTAAGCAAGAAAGATGCAGAGTCATAGATTCACATGACTGTGTTTCTGTGTGAAATCTAGAAAGCAGGAGTCAAAGGTAACACCCTATACCCCATCACCTCTTGCAGAGACACCCTGGGGTCTGTCAAGTCCTTGTTTCAAATGTCCATGTTATGGGAGCTTCTCCCATTTTTTCAGTGCTTACCTCTGGATCACAGAAAGTAAGCTACCTTGGTTGTTTCTTGGTCAAGATGTAAAAGAGGGTAGGGGACAAAGCCCTTACCATAGCTGCAATAGCCAGAGACATTCACCAGAGCATGGATGTTCAGTGGGGTCTGCTTTCATCTACCTCAAGGTTCTTCTTATATTACATAGGAAAAAGAAAGATTGTTTTCTTAAATTCATCTCAGCATCTATAAGGAGGAGCTGAAAGGCCTCCAGAATAAACCAATAAGTTGCATGCTTAGCGACTGGGTTTGAGTGGAAAAACAGTGAGACCAGGCATGCCTGGGTTGGCCTTCTTCCACAGAGCCTATCTTTGGTTGCCAGTGCCTCCTTGTTTTTCAGCTTTTCTTTACAGGGTGGGTTTCTTGTTGCCCCAGATCCCTTTCCAGCTCCTCTGCAGCTTTTCGCTACAGTTCCCAGTAGGAGCCTCCATTTTTGGCCCTACTCTCATGCAATGTCTTATGACAGCTGTTTGTATTTTCCTATATCCCAGTGACTCTCATCCTCTCTGCATTTGAGTTGGAAAGCTTATGTGCTTCATGCTGACTCTTTCTATCAGTGCAGGCTTTATCCACATCATTCTGTTTCTGAAGCAGGGATTTCATATTTACCAAAAAGAGCATGTGTGACAAGAGTATGGGGATTTGGTATAGTATTTTTTTTCCCCTCTTCTGCATATCGGTTTCTAAACTGCAGTGTGAACAATGGTCATCTGAAATTTAATAGTCCCCTACCTTTTTAAAACATTCAGTGTGTCTGTGTGCAAAAACTGTACTCTAGCCTTGTCATCTGACCCCTCTGATTGTGTGTCACCTGCCTGGACAATGCCTGTGGATTTCCTGTGGGCTCTAGCACTGAGAAAGGCTTCACTTGGGATCACAGAAAGGATCTGGGCGCTGCAATGGACACCCAGGAACTGCTGCTGGTGGGGCTGGCTTACAAAAGATGGGGGGAGAACAGCTCTGTCCCACTGCTGCCACCTTTTTTATTTGGACTTTATTGGGCTGTCTTAAATTGGTTTATGCTTTAGCTTGTTCTATTGTGTTGAGTAGATTTGTAGGAGTGGGTCCTGAAATAAACAATTATGCTAAATTTGAGTTTGTTAGAGTAATGTCCGTGTAACTTCTGTGCTATTTTGGGGCTCAGTATTTATACTGTTCATACTGTAGTTAATTTCTGGGTCTGTGTTCTAAATATTGATTCTTACTGGTTGCAGCTGAAAACTTTTAATGTGTATTTGTAGTATACATTAAGTATAAGGACGTTTAGAGTGAGAGTGACAAGAATGGAGTGAAGATCTTGCTACATAATTTAAAATGCTTTTCCATTTTTGAAAACATTGATACTTATCAACAGAAGATATTACTCAAAAATATGGCAGGATGATATTAAGTTACAGAAGTGGTTTTGTGAATCCTGACTTCTGTATAAGATTTGTTTTAGATTCTTTGTGCACTTGTGGTCAGAACCTCACTGTTATTTGTCAATTTAGCCATTGATGCAGAAGGGCTGACATTTTATGATTCACCTGCAGGTACTTTGAACATTTATTTTTGAAATTTTTTTGATGTTGATATAGTTGAAGTTTATGATTCTATTGTATACAAATACTTGATATTTTTCTCAAATATGTTTTTAATTACATTTTGTACTATAATCTGCTGTTTGTAATAGTATTAATTTTTGTTGTAGTGGGTATGTTTCCTGTTTGAATTATTTCTTTGAGAAAAAAATGGAGTTCTGCCACTAGAACAAAACTTAGCTTTTAGAAAATTTACTAGATTTTATTCTTTATTTTGGAATTGTTTTGTGATGGTTTTTTTTTTTGAACTAAAAATAATTTCGAATTTTCATTTAAGTCTATCTTTTGTTAGCTTAGAGTTGGGTTTCCTTGCTGCATGTCATTTCTCATCTATGTGCTGGTAGCTCTGACATTTTCCAGTTTGTCACATTTTCATGTGGAAATTACATAATGCATGCAGTGGCTGCATAGTTGTGCTTTATCTTGGTCAGACAAAGAAGCAAAATATTAATTGGCAGGCAGAAATACTTTGATGATTATGTAGTGATAAACCTTTCTTATTTTCAGCAGATCATGCAGCAAAAGAGCCAGTGGAGGATACTGATCCAAGTACTCTTTCCTTAACGATGGTATGTGTTTCTCTTCTAATACACTTCAAATCATTATAGCTCTCCATTGTTATATAATGCGGAAGTGACGTAGAACATTCAAGGATGCTAACTCAAACTGTGAGTGTATATATATGTAAGATTTTGCTTATCTGTATGATTGCACAAACAAATTTTAATTTACTAACCTTGTGGAGTTAAAGTGTAAATAAAAATACCAATCAGTGCATCAGCTGAATTGGATGGAATCAGCAGAGCTGTCCACGTGATAGCCTCCAGAGGCTATGATAGTGCCACCGTTTTCATTTAAGAAAACCCCAAGAACAGAGAAAAATTGGTGCTCACGTTCTTCTGTCTATATAATTTGGAGGCATAAGAAAACCCACCTGGGGCTTAAAATGTCAATTGCACTAAGCTATTATTCCTTCCTATGCTGGATGAGTGGAAGTTGTGGAAAGGTAGTACCAAACAGCGGTGCCTCAGGCAGGCACGGGTGAACATCGGGAGAGACCAAACAGAGCCCTCTAGTGCTTACTGGCAGAGGAGCATCGTTTGGGACAAATGTCTTAGGATATCGAGCGTGCCAGTCGTACGCTGAAGTAGGAGTATATCTGCTGGAGTAGAAGCGATATGAAATTTTATGAAGTCTTTCAATGTGGTTTGGTTTTTTTGTTGTTGTTGTTCTGGTTTGTTTTTTTGGCGTTTTGGTTTGGGGTTTTTTTTCTTTTTTCTTTTTTAGTGTTGTGATTATTCCAGGGAAAATTTACAGTGCCATGTATCCCAGAGAAGACTATTGTCAAATGTAGTTATGTAAATGGATTGAAATGCATTAGTTTATTTTATGACTGGCAAGTGAGAAAATTATTGCTTTGCCCTGGTGTTTTCTTTCCATTTTGAAGCTTTGCAACAGGGACTCAGGAGACTCTGAAATTTTTACGTGTACTTTAATGCTGTTCCTTCACTGGGATCCATTATTGCAGTATGTTTATGTGCATTTGTGCTAGCAAGTTTCAGTAAAAATTATAGACTTTGGTTTTGTGGACTGAATAAATTAGATACTGTATTTTGCTATGGGGAGTTTTTTTAAAGGTGATGAGAAGTTGCTACATCTGAGACAAATTGAGTTTTCTTAACGTACCTCCCACCATTAAACTAAGGTCTTTTAATCTGTTTGCTTAGTTATGAGCTTCTTTAGAAGCCACACCTACTTTTGTGTAAGCATAGGAGTCATGGGAAGGGAGATAGATTTCAGGCATAATAGTAAGTTACTGCTTACTACTTATAATAGTAAGTTATAACATCCATACAAATCAGTATCCATCTCCTTAAACTCAGTAATAATAATTTTCTATTGCATCTTAATTGGCTGTTTTAGAACAGAAGGGGAAAATATTTTTTTTCAACATAGTAATATTTTATCAAAAACTCCTATCTGCTAAAAGAGCAATTTAAGTCATCTTTGTTCTTCCTGATATGCATTAGACTTTAAAGATTAACTTGCTACTTAAGTGCAAAATTTCTTTCCCGATCTCTGCTGTTTCATTCGAAAGTAATAGCTTTAAAAATACTGTAGCAAAGCAGCAGTTTCTATTACTCTTGCATGTGCTAATCAGAATTGCTAGTAGCATCTCAGTTCTCATGTAAGAAGCGTGTTCCTGTATCTGATGGGGAACAGATCAACTAGTAGTAACTTAAGAAATGCAACTATAATTATGCAGTTCTATATACTCTTTCTCCAACCCAATTACCCTCTAAATAACAAACATCTGTGTTTCTTGCCTTTTTGTGACAGACTGAAAAATATCCTGTCCAAGACACAGGAGTACCTAAAGGTAAATATTGTAAATTCTGTCTGTTCAGGTGTCATATATTGTTGTTACATGCAATAAAACCAGTGGTGTTATCCAAAGATTGAAATACTCATACTTTTTCCTAGATATGCATGTTTTAAATGGAATATCCTCTTCTGTATTTTTAAGGTCAGTTTGGTGTGTATATCTAACTTGAAATTTCCTTCCAAAGTTTAGTTTTGATTTAAAAGTCAGTCTAAAACTACCAGTTCTCAGTCTATAAAGAAAACACAGTGATGCCATTGAAAAACAATGTTCAGACAACAGACGGTAGAGATATCATAATGTTAGAAGATGTCTTTGAAGAGATTACCAATGCCTTCATGTTGTCAGAAATATAATCAAGAAATACCTTTCAGGTCTTTTGACTCTGATTGCTTTCTCAGCTTAGAAGCAATCAACTCTTTATGCTGTCTTTTACCTCCAGGAGGTATTAATACCATCTACTATTAGGTCCACTCTGCACAAGTTGTTGCCTTTCCTCACTGAAAATGCAGTGAGGGAGTGCAGGTTCTGTATTGCACTGAAATCAAATATATGGATTACGCAGTGTGAATATCCACTTTATGGTTTCCTTGACATGTGAGGTGTTTTTTTCTTTTTTGTCATCCCGGATTTCACCATTGGGCCTTGTCCATGGACAGGGGCTCAGCTGAGAAGCCCTCTGCAGGCAGTGTGTTCTCCATTCTGTGTTGCACAGCAGGTCTGCAGCAGGACAGACACAGGAAACTAGGAACAATGAAAACTTTTGCTGAGGAGTGTGAGCAGTATACCACGGGGTTTAAAGAAAGCTTGGAGATTATTCTGGGGGCTTGAGGAAGCCAGCCAGAGGAAATGAGCTGCTTTTTTGAAGTGCTGCTCAGTAGAAAAGGATAATGTGGGATGAAAACTATTTGAAGTCATAAACTACTTTCTCTTTAATTGCAAGTGGTTGGTTTGGACCTTCAAAATTGTTCATTAGCACTAAAGCAATTACACTGTAGCATTCTTTTCCATGTCCTGTTTTTTATTTCACCTATGACATTAGGTCCTCCTCAAAATTAATTAGGTCATTCCTAAATTTCAAATTTGTCAAAGGTGTTTGAAATCTGAAATTGCATGTTTTGAATGCATTTAATTTAAAAATGAAAGCTAAGATGTAAGTAGAAATGTCAGCTCTTTCTGTAGAAAGGAAGTGAACTCTGTTTATATTTAGTTCTAGTTTTTGCTTCCCCTTGCCAAGTGTAAGAAGGTGTAAGTACTGATACAGCTTGACATTTCACATTTGGAGTTGAAAGTGATACAAATACTTCTTAGTATTCTGTTCATTTCCATGATTTAAATGTTTTTTTTTTGTTTGTTTCCTGAGAATGACTTTTCATAACTATTTCTATAAAAATACAGACTTAGAAATATGAATCTGAGAGATAAAAAATGTAACAGATGTGCAGGTGATTCTGTGTAACACACAATTATGTTTGCCTCAGATTTAATGTTTGAATAGACAGTACATTGGCAGGAGTGGTTGTCTGTTGCTTTTATAGGTCAATTAATTAATGGGCCATGTTAGGGCCATAATTTATTAAAGTTCTTGGCACCCCTTACCAATTATGAAATAAAGGGGAGCTGAGGGAACTTCTTATCTTGCAGGGGTAGTCTTAATGTTATCATAATTTGATTATAATTCTACCTCTGCTCAAATATAGAACAAATTTCACAGGTATTGTTTCCACAATTTTGATGCCCATGCTTTTCATTTTCAATCAGAGATTTTGTTTTGTTTTGTGTGGATTTTTTGTTTGTTTTTGTTTGTTTGGTTTTTGTTGTTGTTTGTGGACCTACAGTCATAAAGAATAACAATGATCCCTACTAAACATTGACCCTGCTAGGGGTGAAATACTATTTGGCTTCAAGTATCAAGTGTCTTATAAAACCAGAAAAAGAGGAAAATAATGATTTTGGGTTCTTTTTCCTTGCAAGTGTAAGGATGAATTCTTTGATTCAGATCAACTTTTTGAGTGAGACAAGGAAATATGTCTTCTTACTCTTATCTGATGATTCATAAAGATAATAGATGTTCTTTAATGAGATCTTGCCACTAGACAAACAGCAAATGGAAATGTACCAGCACTACAAACATAGTCACCACCATGGAGCATTCATGTGTATAAATGCATGTAGAATATAACCTCTTTTAAGCTTGTCTTAATGGTTGATCAGCACCTGACCCAGGGGAATTATGCAAATGGTTTGATGAGGAGGACCCTATTAATCATGCAGAGTGAAATTTGTTCATTTGCACAGGGTTCACAAAGGGTTTATGTATACTTTCTATCCCATTTTGAGGGCTGAAGTGATGCTTGAAAGGTTAATAGAGTTTGTGCTGTACTGGGGAATGCTGTGCTTTTCAGTGGACTCTCGGGCAGCTGATAAACACACTTTGAAAGGGATTATTTCAGTGATTCAGAAAATTTATGTGCAGTAGAAACAAGTAGGATGAGCCCAGTTTGCAAAGGGGCAGGATAAAAAGGAAATATGGTACATATTTCAACAACTATCATTTTAAGTGTGATGAGAAAGGCAAAACAAAATTTATAGTGACTTGTGACAATCATCTTCAGCCTACTTTGATGTATTGGTTCAGTGAATATTCTGTAGTCAGCTTTCTGAAAGAAGAACATGACTCTTGCCTTAAAAGTAACGTGATGTTTGTTTAGAAAACAACTACTACTCTAATAGCTGATGTCTGCAAGGATTATATTTCTTTGCACAGTCATGCTCTGCATGATTATTACAGTCTCCGCTGATTTAATATTTTTGGGTTTTAATCTAGCAATTCCCAGTGTTTGATCATGATATGTAGTTAAATTTTTTTGTGTTAGACATCTATAATTTATGTTTGATAGTCTTACTATTTAAGTTTATATGTGAGCGGAAGACCAGTGTTTCACACTCTTTGTCTTAGATGAGGAATATCTGGCAGATCAAGTTACATTGGAAATTGCATCTGTTAACATCAAGACCCTTACATCAGATTCTGGCCTAATCCAACAGGTAAGAAAAATGGTATTTGAATGTGAAATTAGTTATTGCTGTTGATTAAGTATGTTAACAAATAAATACATTTTCAGACTATGTCTGGAGAGCACAGAATCACTCAGTAAAAAAGACCAGAAATAGGCTGTCTTTCCAACAGTTCAATGAAATGAGGTTTTGTGGAGAAGAGCAAAAGAAACGTTATTTTATCATTAACACGAACTTTTTAGTTTAAATAGGTTTTGATTAGTGTGTACATGCTCTGAAGAAGAGACAGCAAATAGTTAAGGCTTTGTCATGCATGCTGTCCCTCTTTCCTGTTGAAAATAGGGCCAGGGCAGAGAATAAGTGAAGTAAGGAATCCTAGGTTTTGCCCTTTGGGAGGCATTCGAGTGTTTTGCTTTTATTTTGGGACACTGCTCTTCCCGTAGTTGAAGCACTCTTCACTGTTTGTGAAATCTTACATTGCCATGGGATGAGCAATGCTGAGTGACTCCCATGCTCCATGGTTATCATGTTTCAAGTGAATGTTATTTGCTGAATTTCAAATTGATTCTCTTTGGGTTGAGCAGAAAACTTGGAGAAGAGAAATGAATGAGCATTTTCCAGCGAGACGAAGAATTAAAAGGAGTTCCTTATGCCAGAGTCCCAGCTGAATTTCATCAGAAACAAACATGGGTTTGGTATGCATTTCACAGATGATGGAGGTAACGGTTCATTCCCATCATCAAGAAGAAAGCATTTACTGACAGCTTAGAATCACTATAAAGATAATTCAGTGTATCAGGGTTTTCCATAGAGCTGGAAAACTTTCTGCGTACCTTCAGACTGTGCATAGGTTTATGGCTTTGATTAGACCCTTATAGGTTGATTGGATCTTCATTGTGGGCAAAAAATGTTCTTGCTTAGTGCCTTCTTTTCATGGGCATTAACCCTACATTGTCATATTGCAATTATGAGATGAAAATGATCTTGAATAAATCTGAGTGCAACTGACTTGATATAAGTGGATAATGACTGATTGGTAAAAATATGAATTTTGAAAACAGATGTATGGCACAGGTAAGTACACTTGCATTCCTTGTACGTTTTGCCATACTACCCACTCTTGTTATTTTTTTTTATCACAACACGTGTATAATGACATAAAGGCATATAGGTATCAGCTTTCACAATACAGTTTGAATTTCCATGAGTTCCAAAACTTTGGGTAATGTTACTGAAATTCAGGACAGCAACTAAGTGAATAGCATCTGCTTTTCTTTTTTTAATTTTTATTTTTATAAATATAATTTACTTGTTTGTGTCTTTTGAAGTAGATCTCTGGGGAAGCTGAGCTGTGCTGGGAAGTCCATCTTTCTCCTAATGAGTTACCCTTCTGGGAATTTGCTTCTCAGGGCTCAATAATAACATTCTGCCTTTTTAAGGAATTTGTGGCAGTGGAGACAACGACTGTAATCAGGATCTTCATATTTAGTTTTTCTTAAACTTTGGGTGCTCATGTGTTGCTATGAAGGCCAAATTTATGTTTAAAAAGTGGAGTCCAGATAAAGCTGTCATGGTGCCAGTGGAAAAGTAAACTAGTAGAAGATAATGATAAGGTTTATTCTGTTGCAATTAGCATGTGCAGTGTAAGATCTCTCTTGAGCAGAGAACAGACATTTTGATGTTGCATGTGTGATCTTGCAGTTTTCAAGAATAAAGAAGTGCTCAAAACAGTATGCAAATTTTTCCTTTCCTAACTAAGTCTGTAAATATTTTGGAGATCATTCACCTACTTTATAATAGGGTTGTGAACATATGCAAGTTCACCAAAACAACTGAATGTCTATATTCTATTTTTAGTGGATTTCTTAGTAAAGAAGGTGTAGCAGGTAGGAATAGAGTATCTTATTACACTATATTTTTACCCATATAATGACTTGTGTTTGCATGCACAACCTGCAAAATGTTAAGAAGCCTGCTGTGATAGTTTTGGAAGAATGACGCAGTACAAAAAAAAATCAACAATACTTTATTACAGCTATCTAAGGGGAAAATCCCCTTCTGCTTTCATCTTTAAATCCTCAACAGAAGAAAGCTATTTCACCTGGCTCCACACCCGCATAGTTAAATCAGGGCAGCTGCAGTTTCCCGCAGTTTGAGGATCAAGGGTTGTCTTCCAGTTTTTGGATGTTGCTAGGTAGTAGAATTTTAATGTTACAACATGTGTTACAGTCTCAAACTGCTAAGACATTTCATTATGTATAATTAGCAGCTGAAAAGCCACTGAGGAATGTTTACTTCCAACAGGAGGAGGGTTAGATGTCAGCCAGCAGAAATGTTCAAGTCACCTGTTGTCTAAAAAAGCTTCCTATGTATGTAAAGAAGTTTGTAAAAAAAGCTCAACCACTTTTCCTAAATCAGTGAAACAATCCCTTACTGATGCATGTTACCGGCAAAGTCATTACTTTTTTTAAATCACAAAACATTTAAAAAATCTTTAGTCAAACCATGAATGGCTGATCAGCTGTTGAGGGTTCAAGAGCAAATTATTCAAAAGATAAAATTCTATGGCATATCATTAATAAAGATGACATTGTTCAGTGAATACAACCAACGGGATTGTTTTGTGAGCCAAAACGTGGAAATGCTTCCTGAAAAGACTGCAGATTATTAGTAATTCCTCAAAACCTCATACATTCCCTGTATGACGTTAAAAGAATCCCAAGCTACTTGTAAGTAATCTCTAGCCAGTTGCAAATTAGCCAAATAGTTATTCTGGTGTTCAAGTACATTGTTTTATTTTGATTTATATTTATTTTCTGCTTTGTAGCCAGAAGACAAAGACACACAAAACCATACTGACGAATCACTTTCAGGTAATGTGCCAGCTTTCTTGTTCTAAATATTTTATTCCTAGATGTTCTTTGGAAGTACTTTGAAAGTTTTTAATAAACTGCTATTTATCATAACCAAGAACTGCCTGGATAAGCAGTACTTGTGGAGCTCATTTCATTACATGTGTCATTTACAGTTTCCTCTTTGTTTTAAGAGGTTGGTGATCAATAATGCAGACCTAACAAAATGTGTAAGTTGGGCTTTCCAAATGCATCTAGCACATCCACTTTTAGAAGTGATCTGTAAATAGCTGGCAGTAGGCTGTGGGGGCTTATCCCATAATCGTATGAGCTCTGCTGTGCGAGGGAGGTGTGTGTATGATATACAGTTCTCGTAGTCTAGCAGTGAGAAACTGAGAGTTTCCTATTAGTAAAGAAGCTTGTCCTATCAAGTAGCATTAGAATCATGCGATTAGTTGGGTAGGTCATCATTAGCCTGTCAGTGTCTAACACAAGGTATCTTGAAAAAGCAGGATTCTTTATAATGCTTTTGATAGTCTTGCAGATGGTATAGCATAAAAAGCAGGTTGGTTTAGTTTTGTTTACTTATAACTGTGCCCTTTTACAGGACTGTTTTCCTTACCCCTTCTTCCCTGCTTTTATTGGATGATAAAACTTACTCTGGCATCCCTGCCAGAGTAAATAAGATGAAGTTCAGATACGGTGCTCTCCTGCCCTTTTTGCTCAGCCAGAACTTTGATTAGATTATATTAATTTTGCCTTGTTTGTGTAAGTAAATGTTGGTATGAATGAAGCAAGAAAATTTTGTCTCACTTCAGCAAGAGCTTAGGGTGCACAAGAAGAACAGAAGAGTTAACATACATATTTCTTTAGTGAACAGCTGCGAGGCCCGTGGAATACCTGTGAGCAAACATGTCACCAGCACATGTTTGCCCTTAACAGGGAATCTAAGCATTTGTATGAAGCTATGTGTCTGCAGCACTGTTGTTGCTGCATGCTCTAACTTGTTGAAAACTTCAGAAGTTGCCTTTGGCCTGCTAAAAAAGCAACCCGATGAGCAGTGTTACAAAAATAACAATAGCCTGTTCGTTCCCTAAAAACACAATACTAAATTCATGCAGGCACTATGTTCAGCTCACAATTTCATGGCCTTTCTGGATTTTTCACACAATGTGACAATAATTACTGCAAATAAATTAATAGTAATTGGGAAATAAAGCACCACAAAACCCCACAAACAAACAACCTTAACAAATGCTGTTGTCCATATGAGTAGGTGACACTAAGTACCACATTTGTCCTTTGCCATAGATACAGTTCAGGCTTCTGATCCAGCACTTGTAAAATGTATGTCACTGTTTTCTGTTGGTTTTAATCAATCTTTTGATTAATATCAGCCACTTTTTCAAAAAGTTTCATCTCAAGTAGGACTAGTTACTTCCCTGTTTCAAGCTGTGCAGTGGGACTGGAGTACAGAAGCTTTAGAAAGTGCTTCTAGGCTGTGTACATTATTTACTACTCTTTGGAGACATCAAATTCTTCCTGTTTTCAAAAAGAAGCAGGGAGAGTTAAGGTCATATCTGCAGCCAAAATGCTGAAACTATGTCCTACCTCACTGTGGTGTTAAAGGTTTTGGCATTAGTTTTTAACTAGAGGTATGACTAGAACTGGTTTCCACATGCTTTTATGGGCTGTTAATATAGAATGTAGTCTGATAGCACCACATTGTTCACAGTGTTGTAGATATACTGACTGTTGTGCGTAGGAGACCTCTAAAGGACAATCTTTGGTATTTGATGTAGATTTTAGAGTATACTGCCACCTCCTTCCAGCAACTTGGTATTTTTATTTTTCTCAGACATGGAAGTGTATGCACTTTATTCCTCTCCATAATATACATTTAAAATAGGCTTCCCTGGTAGAACAGGGACACCTTTTATTGTCAGAGCCCTTACAAAGCAAAGGAACATTTCCACTTTTTCATTGCGTTAAAGTACTAGGTGTTTAGAGCTGTCAGTAGAGATTTTTCTGGTGCACATATTTCATGTTGCTATGAAGGCAGCAGTTCAGAAATGAAAAGCCTTTTATTTTGTCCTACAACACACATATACAAAATGCACAAATAATCCTGTCGATGATGTAGGCAGGGGTTATGGCAGATTTGAGGAAGCAACATAGTTCCAAAAACACAAAAGGGGAATATCCTACCTCACACACCGCATTGAATCCCATGTCTTTTCTATAAAAGTAGAAAAGTGCTTTCAAAATGACTGTCCTTTTCCTTAAAGCCACTGAGCATAGCGAAAAGAGAAGTTTTAGAAAGTTAATTTCATGAGTTCTTCATAGGGAAAGGCCTTGCACGTCACTATTCTGGGTGCTTCTTCAGAAGCAATTGACAGGAACTTAATGCTTCAACCCTTTATGCTTTTAACTTTTAGTTCCCCATGAAACCACAGCAATAGATTCTAACTTCTTCCCATGTAATGGTTTTCACTGCAGATCTCAAGAAAACCTGCAAGGAAAATGTCACCTGCTCCTTGTGCTTATTCCGTGCACCAACCATTAGTGACATGCTCAATGATGAGGACTTGTTGTACACAGTAAGGCTAAAGCTGGATCCCTGCCACCCAACAGTGAAAAACTGGAGAAATTTAGCAAGCAAGTGGGGGATGACTTATGATGAATTGTGTTTCCTTGAACAAAAGCCCCAAAGTCCCACCTTGGAGTTCTTGCTACGGAATAGTGACCGGACTGTGGAGCAGTTGATTGATCTCTGTAAATTTTATAAGAGAATTGATGTTGTGAAAGTGCTGCTGAAATGGGTGGAGGAGGAATGGCCCAAGAGAGGGAACAGAACTTACCAGAATGACTTCTAGGTCAAAAAAAGTTGTTAGTCCCTACGTGTTAAATGTTGGGACTAACTGCCACTAATACATTGGAAGTTTCCCTTGCAAGAGAAAGACAGCCTGTACTGATGGTTTTTATGCTGTGTAAAAGCTTTATCTACTGTATACACATATGTATGCCCTGTGCCCTCAGGGTTGCAAAGATCATCTTCCAAAAGGGGGTGGAATCATCCAGGTTGTGTTCTTGAGCCTACAGTTTCCTTCAGTTTCTTTGCTGCTGTTCGTAGGCTTCCTAAGCAGAAGAGGAATTAAAATCCAGGCCACTGGTTTTACTGCAGCAGCTGTGAAGCATATCAGTTGTGTTCTGTTGCTACTGGGAAAGCCACAATTAGAGAAGGCATATCTTTTGGCCTTACTGGCAGCCCTTCCACAATTTTGTTTGTTCTACTTAGTAGAAGATGAGGTGTAATTTTTTTTTTAATTTTTTCAATTTTTTTAAATCTTTATGACACTGTTTTTGGCACAGGAACCCCTGAGTCTTCCAAGCTGCAATTTGTATTTGCATGTTACACTTAATTCAATGTTTCAACATCACATTTGAGCAAAAGCTTTAAATCTCTTTTATAAACAAGAATAGATGTTAAACAATAATAGCTGTTACACAAAAGAATTACTTGCATGCTACTACATCATAGGGCATATATTTGCCCTATGAAGAAATGATGCAATTCAGAGAGGCTTTCCAACCCATAATCTGTGGGGGTCAAAAAACCCAATTAAAATGCTCTTTACTTAAAATTACTTTCCAAAGTTTTGAAGACAGTATACACTCCGAGTGCACGTTTCAAATGCCTCTTACCTTGTGGTGTGAGAGACTAATGCCTCGCTCACAGCATATTGTTAATATTGACTTTAACTTCCCTTTTCACAGGCTGTGGGTTTCTTTAGAGTCCTGTGGGTTGACCTGCTTTCTGTCTCACACCAAGATAGTTGCACACTTATGTGAAACTAGCACTATGTATTGATTAAAGCCACTCTAATGGAAAATTAACAGGTGAATTCACCTGCAGTCCAGGTAGATGGTTATTAAAGCACTTATAGTGGTTTAGACTGATGTTTTTCAAAGGATTTTGATACTCTGAATTACACTGTTTACATTTTAAATATTTCAGAAATTGGTCTTTTTCCTACCATTTTTCTGACATCTCAGACAATACTAGTATGTACAGAGGTGTATATACCAAAGCACTGGTGAATAGTGTGTCCAGATGTAGGGCAAAACTAGAATGGGGTGCAAATTGATACACTGTTTACTTCTCTTGAGTAGAAATAACTAAGAATTAGTAGCAAAGCTGAGGGAAGTATAATGCTGTATACTGAGTTTCTTACTGTAAGAGAATGAAAAAGGACCTCTAGTAATACTTTACAATAGATGCTGAGCGATATAGTTACAGAGGAGCTAGAAGTAAAGACTAACATTTTCAATGTCAGGCACTAGTTCTGGGGTGACATAAATTAAGTTTATTTTAGTGACTTCAAGAAGCTGAAAATCTTGTTTCAAGGTGAAGAGATTGACCTAAATTTGAGGTTTGAATTCTAAAATTTTTTAAAAAAGACTGGAGTTTTTAATAACTTTTATTAAATGATTCCTCAAAAAAAAAAAAAGCTTCTGCTCTTTAGAACAATTTAGTATTCTAAATATATTTTAAGGAGGAAGTTGTACTGCTGTATCTTGTTGGGGCAGCTGTTCAAATGTTTTGCATTCCTCTTCCAGGAACTGGGGTTTCCCGATAGGTGTTTGTCAACTCTAACTTTTGCAAATAACCTTCTGTCTGTAGTTAATGCTCTGGATTCAGCTTTGAGGACTGCTGTTGTGGCTGGGCTCTCTGCTGTTTTCAGTTCCTACAGAGGTATCCACTGCCTGCATGCAAACAGCTCATAATGCAGCTTGTTCAATATAATCCCCATACCTTGGGCCAACTGCATGCATGATTTAGGATCCTATACGCTAAATTGTTCTTAGTGATGAGTGCTGGCATGTGTGCCAGCAGCTCTTCCCTCCCATAACATACCACAGCTATTTGTGTGTGGTATTATAATGTGCTTTGCTTTGGTAGATCCTGTCCAACAAGCAGCTGGAACCCTCACCTCAGTCTCACAATGGGAATACAAAATGATGCAGCAGCATTCCTGAATCAATGTGTTCAACTTTTCCTGTTTTCTGGCTAAAACTTGTAAAATTTCAAAGAAACGCTCATGTCTTCTGGAGACGAGTTCTGATCCCTTGAAGCTCTTGAAAATGTCAGCTGCAAGAATTCGTGTCTGATGGAAATAAAACTCCTTCTGGGAGAAGAGAATCCACATAGGTGGATTCTGTATAAATTCAGCTCTGAGTGTTGAAAATGTTAGCCTTAAACTTCACCACATACTGGATTATTTGTTAGTGTACTTGAAATACTTTTTTTTCCTCTTTGTATGGCATAAATGGAGATGTACACACTTTTTTTTTTAAAGTTTTATATCTTTTTACAAGACATTGGATCTGAGTGTTCAGTTTATTCTTATATCTTCTGTTATAATGTATACTATTTTTAGAAGAAATATAGATTGTGAATGTTTGACTTTATTGTATTTGTTTTTATTACAGCTAGGAAGACAGCTGTTTTCCTTCTCACCAGTCACCTTGGAACCACTGAACTATCAACTAGTTGTGTTGTGTAAAAAATGTCTTATATACGAAATTCATGACTCCTTAAAGCACTTATGTTTGCAAGAGATACTGCTGTTCCAGAAAGAAAGATGCATTTTTTTTATCTTTTCCATATAAAAAACTGGTTTCTTCTGATAGGATGATAGAGGTTTTCATGAGAAACTTGCAGTGGAAGTACTAACTGTAGAGAGGTATGAAACCTATACTGGATGAGCTTTTCCTGAATTAGTAACCAATCTGGTAATGGACACAAAA
This sequence comes from Sclerurus mexicanus, assembly GCA_013396755.1. Classification (NCBI taxonomy): domain Eukaryota; kingdom Metazoa; phylum Chordata; class Aves; order Passeriformes; family Furnariidae; genus Sclerurus; species Sclerurus mexicanus. The sequence continues at coordinate 1,234,940 of VWZF01003842.1, forward strand.
AATGGCTCTAACAGACTATCAGTTTTGTTCCATTATATCTTTCTCCTATTCCCATATGAGACCTGCTCTCCCTTTAGGGATTTCCAGTTTTTGGCTGCTATCTCTGTGCCTGCAGGATTGGCAGTGGCCTTGACCACCCACTTTAGCTTCTATGAAGATGCCCAAACCACTGTATCCTCTCATTCCTGCAGTGTTATCTAAGGCTTAATTTGCTTAATAACTGTTCTTCAATGATAAACCTACAGTGCTGTGCTCCGGGAGTGCCTAGTTTTGCTGTGAGGTCAACTGTGTGGCATTCCCAGTAAAAGGGTGACAGTGTTCAGTTGCCTGACTCACTACACGCACTTCCTTTTGATCTGTGGAGAAGAATGCAGGATGGATTTGGGACTGTCCTTTGGAAGCCTACCATAAAGGATAGGGTAGTCAGCATGGCCCCAGGTGCTTACTTTGAAATAAGTTGTACAGAAACTGTAAAAAAGACTTCCCAAACCACTGCTGGATAATGGAGAGCTGCAGGTTGGCCTGGGCAGCACTTTGTGCAAGAGACTTCATATTTTTCACTGTCTCAAACTGCCTCCCACAATTCCAAGTCAAACTGTTAGCAAGAGTTAAAAAAAAAAAAGTAAATTCTGACTTATGGTTGTTTAAGTTAGAGTAACCCTGTTGACTTGAGGCCAGACACAGTTGGAAATTATTTGTCAGACTGCAAAATTGTTTAAGCAAGGTCAAAGAAAGTGCATAGCATTTATAATAACTTAAAGAGCAGCCTGCTTGTGTAATTTTTGCAGCAAATCATGTTCTTCTGTCCATGAAGGCAAAACAATTAATTATTCATAACTAATTTCAATTTATCTTGCAAATTTTAAGTTTTGGACAGAGGGAAGAGCATCATTAAATGAGGCCTTGGGCTTGTTGCCTGTTTTGACAGTAAAGTGCTTTCTCTAGCCCCTGAGTTCAGCTAGTCTTCATGGCTATGGTCAGTTTGCCTTAAGTAGATAGGGAAGGTATACTTCCCTAGGATGTACTGGATAGACAGACTGAATATAAGCAGCGCTAAGAAGAATTTATTTGGAAAGCTGGAGTCTGTAGTATTTGTTTGCCTCTATTTTGCCAAGGACTGGGACTGACTGCATCTTAAACTGATAGCAAAGAGAAGTTAACAGCTTTGGGAAAGGCTTGTTTTACCTTCTATTAGGGGCAGAGAAACAATGAAACAGCTGTACAGTTACTCGCTAGTTTAATCTCTGTATTTTACATTTATAAAATATGATTCTTGATTTCAAAAGCAGGTCATCTGGGTAAATATGTATTTGTTATTGTGGTAATGAGAGTCACATGGGATTCTTAAATGTGAGAAAGATCAGTGCAAGTCTTCCTAAGATGGAATCAGCAAGGTTGTCTTTAGCCCTTTGGAACTTCAATATGAAAGTATTGGTGTGTTGGATTTTTTTCAGGCTTTGTTTACTGGCCTTCACAGTGCTATGAAGATGAGGATTAAAATTGTAGAAGAGATGAGAAAGAAGTAGCTTCTGTCAGAAATAAGTGGTGAGAAATAACATCTATGCTATTAACTTACTCCTGATGTATATACAGAAAGTTTCCTTGACTGAAAAATCTTGGTTAATTACCTCTTTCAACTTCAGTTGATGATTTCCAGAAACAAGGCCAAATGTGTTAGTAACTTGGGTAATAAACATGTTCTGTTAATCTGTGTGCAGCATGAGATAGATACACAACTTTACATATCCACATGAATGTGCTTTTTTTTTTCTTTTTTTACGAGTTTGCTTCAAAATTACCCAATATTTAGTTTGGGAATGTTTTTTTTGTCTCTAAAAATAACCAGACTTTCATGTTGTTGATGACATAGAAGATATTTACACAACTATAAAGTTCCTTAACAGAAAGAGCCAGGATAAGAAAGGGGTATCCAAATCCTTACAGTAGCAATGCTATCTTGAGTCTAAGCTGAGCATATATTTTTGTCTTTGTACCCAATATAGGTAAACTTCCTCTGCTTCAGTTCATTCACAGTTCTATACAGAGATTTTTTTTTGGTCCTAATTCACATTTGCGTCTCCTTTATCTGAAGCTGAGTTCACCAACTCAAAGGTCTGTTAAAAGCCTGTTCCCCTCTAACCATCAGAAAACACCATCTTGTGGTGAGAGGTGATGCTACAGCCCGCTCACTTCTCCCTTGGAAATGCAGTACTGAGGGCAGGTAACTGCAGAGACCCACCAGAGAGATCCAAGGGCAACTGCGATGACAGTGATGAAGGTGTGAAGATCAAGTCCAAGGGATCTGAGGTTTGGTCACAGTCTCTAGTCTGGAGAACATCAGATAGTTTTGCACAAATGTGTGATGTTTCTTGTTTTCTATCTTCCTCGGTGGGTAGGGACTGAAGCACTATGTGCAGATTGTGGCACAAGCACCCGGGGTGTGTGTGGGGGGGTGGGGGTGCAGACAGGGCAAGCACAGGCAGAGGTTTGCTCTAGTATCTTTTGCAATGCAAATGAAGAAGTGATCCTGACTACTTGGAGAATCCTAGAGTGTTGGGTCACTGACTTAAAAAAAGATGAGATGAATATGTTTTAAGGGTTATATGGCCTATAATTGGTTTTCTAAGGGACTAGTTATTTCTCTGTAATTTGTTTGTCCTTTGGCCCTTATATCTATTCTGTATCTTGTTTGCTCTTAGGATTCTCTTCAAAATTTTGCTTTAAAAAGCAGGCATTACAACAAAAAAATAGATTACTTATTAGTTTCTGAAGTAGCAGTAGCATTTTAAACTTTTGAATGTGTAAGCACATTAAAAAACCCACAACTTTCTTCTGTGTGATTTGTAAGCTTTAAACTGAAAAGGAGAAGATCTGAATGAACACTGGAGCTAAGTGGTGACATATCATGGAGTAGTTATGGAAGGCCACTGGTTAATTTATAGTTAAATAAAAGTTGAGCCAGCTGGGCTGTTGACTGAAATTTTAATGTTGGTGTACCGAGAAGTGGTGACTCAGGTCCTCTTGGAATCTAAAGCCATTCAAAGAAGATAGGGGAATAATTTCCATGAGAAAATGCTGTAATGTACAAACAGCTTCACTAAAACTATTGAAGACACAACAATGCCAGTCTTTTGAGATCATATGAAGTCCTTACGCATAAAATTTCTGCTGAACAGTACATTGTGCTAGATGTTTTACCCCTGTGACCTGTAGTACTGTATTAACTAGGGGAAGAAATGACAGTTATTCTGGTACCATACAATAATATAAAAAAGATTAATTGAGAGTAACTTTCAGTGGGCAGCTTTCTTAATGGAGACTAATAGCCTACTTTGGTTGCCCCACAGCAAAGCAAGATAATGTGTGTATACATCACCTTTGGGCAAGGATAAACAAACTTGTCATAATGCATATTTTAGATCTATTGCCAGCCTGTTAAGGACTCTTGATGGGACCTGCAGAATATGCAGACAGTGAGTCATTAAAACATACTATTTACTGCCGTGGATAGTGTTGCGGAGGCTCAAAAATTGGTGTCCTTGGCCTAAAAATGAATTGGCCAAATTCATGGTCTGCTTGTTCTGTAAGATGGTGAAACTGTATCCTCTGGCTTCGAAACTCCTAAACAGCTGTTAGTCAAGCTGAGTGTGTGCTGGGTGCTTGCCTTGGTTCTCACTCTGCTCCTCCAGACAGCTTGTGATGGCCACTGTCTATAATGTTCATGGGTACATGATCCTTTGACTTGCTGTGGTACAGCCAGTTTCATCTCTACTGGACCACAGATGTCCTGTACCAGCCTTAAATGAAAGCCAAACTTAGGAAGCTGTGATCGTACCACATGCATCAGGAAAAGGATAAATGTAGCCAGCAGGGCAGACAACTCTACCCCTAGACTATAGTCAGCATAACTTTGGACTTTGGTACATAGGCTAAGAAGAAAAGTAAATAAGCATATTTGAACACTGAGAAACTAAAAATAAACTATTACAGAAAGTGCTGGATAGGCCTAAAAAGGAAAACCAGCCTCTTACATAAAAGAAATAATGGTATTTTGAATTGTGAAGAGGAGGGGAGTTGAACAAAGAGAGACCCATGAGAGGTTTTGATATGTGTTTAGTTGTGTCGAGTCTAAGAAATTCCATTATTGATGGAAATTTTATAATTGGAACTGGTACATAAAGTATTGGGCCAAGTAAGTGTGACTACAGATGTTACCCTGATTTTGAACAGTGGCTTGTTGCCCTGAGAGGTACAGGTTCTAGACTTGGCAGCAAGGACAGGAGGGTCTGCTTGAGAAGTCTGCTTTGAGAAAGTAGGATAGCATGTAATTATGTACTTTATGGCACTATGCTGAAGTGAGATGGACTGGAGAGCAGGAGCAGATAGCTAAGGCAGCTACCAGAGCCAGAGCACTGCTGGGGTGAGTGACTCATGAAAGACAGAGCAGCTTCTAATACTGCAGAGTCTGGTGCAGGTTGGATGCAGTCCTGCTGGCCCAGCAGGGAAGGCACCAGCTTCTGCTTTGGAGAAGTGCGGATGGAAGATGAGGTGTTTATGGCAGGAAGAAAGGAGCAAATGTAGCAGCATCTTTACCAAGAAATTATAGGAGGGCTCAAAACAGTCTGTGGTTGTACTCTTCTTTTTGCTATCCAACAAAGTGGTGTCTGTTAAGCCACCTAACTATGTGAGAAGTAGTTGAAAAAAGTCTGGGCATCAGCTTAGTTGAATTTACCAGATTTCTGAGTAAGGATGTTATTAGCATGGCCTATGTTGCTGTTAGAAGCTTACACTGAACCATGGTACAATTATACAGGTGATCAGAACAAACTGTATCAAATCCAGTTTTTCTGACAACAGACTCAGCAACCACTGTATTTACCTAAACTAAATTCATTGTCACCATTAGACTCAGTAACATCAATCCAACAGCTCTGTGTAAAATTGTGCTGGATACCTTCAGTCTGTCCTGTATAGTGGATTGTGGTCTGATATTGCTGCTCAAGTGATAGGTCTATCTTTTCTCCAAAGTGGAAAGGGAAAACAGAATGGAAAGCTGAGTCTGTAAAAGGTCACATTTCAGTTTTCAATGAGATGGATCACAACAGTTCTTGGTGTCCAAAAGGGAATATGTAAGATCTGGAGATCACTTACGATCACTGAAAATTAGCAGGAAGTTCATAAAGGCTGTGTGTATGGCAGCAGCTGATGTGCAGTAGCAGCTCCTGCACTGCCAGTGTTTTGTGATTCCTCCGCCAGATCTTGCAGTTGAGGCAGGAAAGGCAGGTGAAGTTTCTTAAGGATGACAGGGTCCTCCCTCAAATGCTACCTCTTGGCCAAGAATAGCTGCTAAATCTGCTTCAGCTGAAATAGTCTGCATCTGTCTTGACAAAGCATTTCTATTTCTCCAGCAAGCAAAATTTGTCTGGAACATGGGAAGTCAGACTGTGCTGACAGGATAACACACAATCCCAGCAATGATTGTGTGCACATCAAATTGTAGCTTTCAAAGCAAAAGCCTGAATTAGGATTTGGGTGGTGGAAATAAGGGAAGACACTGTTATTTGTCGCAAGAAATCAGCAGGAAAATGGCAGTCTGTGAACAAAGCAACAGCAGTGTAGCACAAGCTGCTGAAGCTGTAATCCAACTGACTCACTGCCAATGGTACATCAGGTTTGAGAGCTGAAATAGGGATTTCCCTGCAAATTTCATAAACTGCCTATGACACAGCCAAAAATCAGCATGTTAATCAAAAAGCTGTTCTGCTTCAGTAAAGAACTGGTGCATAGTTTAAATCACTGTATTTCCTTTGGATTGTTTCTTCCCAAATGTAGAAGAGCCCTGAGCAAGAAGTAGTAAAACTTTATTTTCTGTGGTTCTAGGAACACTTCCACTTATTGCTCTTCCTTTCATTATCATATTTTTTTATTCCAACCTTTCAGCATCTTTTCTGTCCCTGTTGTTTGACCTGAGCTTTCAAACCTGCTTTGAGGTTGCTTTCTAATACTGAGAATTGAATGTATTTCATGTACTTCTGTCAGTCTGGTTTTATGAAAGCTTTCTACTCTTTAAATTAGAATGCCTGGAAAAAATAGCTTCAAAGGAAAACTAAGTGATAGTTCAGGCTCTAGGACCTTTTATTTATTCTCTTTTCAAATAGTGCCCTGGAATCATGTAGAACAGCTGTATAGTAGGCTTTTTTTGCTAGCACCCAATTAGTTCTCAGTCCTCTCTCAAAGCCATGCATGATTCTCAGGTATCATTCCCGAAGCATTCTGCTTTGCTACACTTTAATCTGAATAGCTCATTTCTGCAGTTCTCCTCAAAAGAAGTGTTATCAGACCTTTCTGTGAATCAGTCCTTAAAATCTGCTACAGCTAAGCTGATGTACGCTTTTAAGCGTCAATCTTATAAAATATCAGTAGAAGGAAGCAGATATGATTTGGGATGAGGGGGTTTTGTGCTGGGTAATTGTAGAATAGAAGACTGGATATTATGTAGCTAAGATATCGTAGTGGTCTTTGTGACAACAGTGGCTGAGTACCATTCTAACTTTGCTATAGACACATTTTTGCAAGGCAAAATACTGAATGCCTGTAATTGAATAGGATAAGGTGATTTAATTTTGTGGGCCTTTTGTATTGCACCCTTTATTTTTGCGCTCATCTTTCTCCCATCCAGAGGGGGAATTTTAAGCTGTGCTTCTCTGAGCAGCTTGTTGCTACACGTCATGAGCTGTAGAACTACAAGGGACTTCACTGACCTTTCTTTTTACTAGACCAAAACTGCCAAAACCACTCTTAGTGAGGCCTGTGAGGGAAGAGGAGGATGGAAGCATAGCCTTGGAGCGGTGGGTTTAAGATTGGGTGTGGGTGTAAGATTTCCAGGTTTCAGAAACACAAAGGTCCTGGGTCAGCAAATTACCCAGAGTGGCACCTTATTTCTTTAAGCAAATGTGAGCTTTGTAGCTGCATTTGGGTGTGGTCATCAGAGATTACCATGGCCATAATGGGTCATTAGAGAGTTTGGAGAATCCGGTGGAGAGAAATGTAATGAGGTTCAAGTGTAGGGTCCTGCACCTGGGGAGGAATAACCCCAAGTACCAGTATGGGTTTGGGGCTGACCTAGAGAGCAGCTCTGCTGAGAAGAACCCAGGAGTACTGGTGGATTACAAGATGACCGTGAACCGGCACTGTGTCCTTGCAGCCAGGAGGGCCAGTGTTATCCTGGGGTACGCTGGGAAGAGTGTGGCCAGCAGGCTCAGGGAGGCGATCCTCCCTCCCTACTCAGCCCTAGCGAGGCCCCATCCAGAGTACTGTGTTCTCCCCCATCCGGAGTTCTGGGATCCTCCGTACAAGGCAAGGAGCTACTGGAGAGGGTCAGCGGAGGCCACAAAGATGATTCGGGGTCTGGAGCATCTCTTACGAGAAGAGACCGCGGGAGCTGGGGTTGTTTAGTCTAGAGAAGAGAGGACTGAGAGGGGACCTCATTAACACATGCTCAAAAGCGGGTGCCAAGAGGATGGTGCCGGACTCTTTACAATGGTGCCCAGTCACAGGATCAGGAGCAATGGCCGTAAACTACAACACGACAAGTTCTGCCTCAGTAAGAGGAAGAATGTCCTTACACTGAGGGTGGCAGAGCACTGGGACNCCCCCCGGGCGGCCGTGAGGGCAGCGCTGGGCGTGCAGCGGGCCCGCAGGGCCGGGCCCACACACCGCCGCTGAGGTGCCGCGGGTGTTCGCTCGGGAAAGCCTTGGCTGGCACTGCCGTGAAGCCCGGCTTTGGTTGCGAGGGCTGGCCGGAGCTACCCTGGTGAAGGGCATTTTCTGCGCGCCGCAGCGGGACAGCGTGGTAGCTGGTTATTGGCCTTCGCCGCTTCCTGTTTTCCCGTNTCCCCCATCCGGAGTTCTGGGATCCTCCGTACAAGGCAAGGAGCTACTGGAGAGGGTCAGCGGAGGCCACAAAGATGATTCGGGGTCTGGAGCATCTCTTACGAGAAGAGACCGCGGGAGCTGGGGTTGTTTAGTCTAGAGAAGAGAGGACTGAGAGGGGACCTCATTAACACATGCTCAAAAGCGGGTGCCAAGAGGATGGTGCCGGACTCTTTACAATGGTGCCCAGTCACAGGATCAGGAGCAATGGCCGTAAACTACAACACGACAAGTTCTGCCTCAGTAAGAGGAAGAATGTCCTTACACTGAGGGTGGCAGAGCACTGGGACAGGCTGCCCAGGGGGGTCGTGGAGTAGCCCCGTCTGGAGACATTCAAAACCCACCTGGACCCGTTCCCGTGTAACCTGCCCCGGGTGCCCCTGCCTTGGGCTGCATCATCTCCAGAGGTCCTTTCCAACCCTGTGCTTCTGTGTGACGCGGTCTTTGCCAGGGGATGAGCCTGGGCTGCAGCACAGCGGACCTGCAGAGGAGAGCACACACACGCCAGCAGCGCGGGCTTTGCAGGGGAAGGGGCTGAATTCACTCGAGGAGGTGCACATCCAGCCCACCACTAGGCGTCTCCCGGGCCCTCCCGGGCCACATGCAGCACAGCCTGTGTGCCGGTGGCCCCCGAGGAGGCTGCGGCAGGGCTCCAGGGGCGGCGCTCAGCTGGAGCGGCCGGAAGCGGCGGGGCCGGGGCCGGGGNTGTTGTGAGAAAATGAAAGCATGTGTGTCTTTTCCGGCCCTGAGGGTCGGCTGAGGGCACCTTAGCTCGCAGTGCTGCGGGTTTGGTGTGACACACACTGACAGGAGGGCACAGGAGAGCCGGGCCGGGGCCTGCCCCTCTCCTGCCTTTGGCAAACAGAGCCCGAGCCCGAGCCTTGCCCTGATTACTGTCACCTTGGCAATTAAACAAAAAGCCCCCTCAACTCATCACTGTGTCGTAGTGCCGCCGGGTCTGTGGGGACTGATACGCTAGTCCTGAGCCAGGGTCCCCTCCCCGCAGGATCTGGATTGCCCGTGGCACGCCCAGGGAAGCTCAGGTAACAGGTTGCTGGGTTGTAGGCTTCGTTCCCGTGTGGTCCGCTAGTGGACTTTACAGTGGGAAAGGCAGAAGTAGGGTTTGCTTTGGTCTTCATTTTCTCCTTTAAAAAATGAAAACAATGACATTTGCCTGCGCCGGCGAAAGTGAATTGATAGTAGCCTTATCCCATGGGAAGATCAAAGGGCAAAATGTTATGCAGTGTTAGCACCTTACGTTCTCTGACTTGTATTCTATACGCTGGTCTTAAGTAGGTGAATTAATACCCTTCTGGCCCAAATCTCCAACAAGGTGAGCCAGATATTGCAAAATGGAGACACTCTGTTGTTTAACCATTGCAGAAGATTAACCCATGTGCCCTGTGGAACAAGTCACAGATCTTGGGGATGTTTGGTGGTGGTTTTTTTTAATTTTTCTTTCTAATATTGCTTGTCAAACAGTAATGATGCTGGAGCCCTCACCTTTGACTCTTTCCCTGTCTGCCTGTCATCACCACAGAATTTGCATGCTACCTTGAGTTGTTTCTCCAGAACATGGAGGAAATAATTATTTAGCAGTTTCAATTGCGCCCTGAATTTAGGTCACTTTATTAGAAGATTTGCTGAAGAAGTTGCAATGTAGCTGGATATACTCACAAGCTGTTCTTTTAATTTCTTGTTAATGCTGTGCATTTAATTCACGTTTTACAAACCCCTGTAATTACTTGTGGAGTTCAGGGATTGTATGTGTTGGAGGAAGAAATATAAAATACCCTTTGTTTCCCTGCTGTATCTTTGCAGAGCATCTCTTAACTTTATGTAAGATAAAGGGGGAAAAGGCAAAGTCACCCCCTGAGACTTGCGTGCTGTGGGAAGTCTGGGGATAGCACAGAAAGTATAAAGGGAACATGAATGTTTGTTTGTCTTGGAAAAACTGCTTTTGTCCTGTGTATCTTTTCCCTGTCTGCACGCAGGGGTCAGCTGCAAATGGAGAGCTGTTGGGGCCCTGCTGAGGAGCACTGAGTTGTCAGTGTTTCCCTGGATAAGGATGATTTTTATATGGGATTCCCTCTCCATATACCTAATCTTAGGAAGCTGCTGTTGACAGTGTGTACTGCTGTGCACTGTCCCTCATTAGAGTGGCACCTTATTTCTTTAAGCAAGCCTTTTATTTTCATATTTCAAAACTCCAGCAAATATGCTGGAAAGATGTTTGCATCATTTCTTGTGCTACTTGAAGTTATACCTTGGAGGATTTCTCTTCATGTTTTGTTGTTTTTTTTTTCTTTCTAGTTAAAAGGTTTGCGTTTTTTCAAGGGGACCTCTCTTTTGGTGCTGCCCAATCAGTGAGTGCTTTAAATACCCTCCAGCAGTGGTTACACAGAACTGACAAACTTGAATTGGAGGAGGGAAGATGACTTCCTTGGATGTACCACAGAAGATGATGGGAAACCTGGTCTTGGATACACCAGAGAAGACAATCAGTAACCCGGTAACTCCTCTGTGTGTCAGCAATGTTTCCCTTGGGAAAGGGGACTTTGCTGTTTTATGTTGTGCTGTTTTGCATAGTCAGGAATGTTACTGAGAGGTCTTTGCACCGCTCAGGCATTGCTGTGAATAAATGGATACTTAATGCACAGGACTTCTGAAACAGGACAGACATTCTGTCAGCCCTGGAGGTTAGTCCTCTTTCATACACAGCTTATGTAGGTGTCTGTTGTTTTTTGCAGAATGTGCTGGAAAGTGAAAATAAGATAAGCAATGTTTTCACTCCTAATTCTCTGTAAACATGGGTGGTGCCTGGCAGCTCTCATGAAGTGTTTCTTTTGTGGTGCCTGTAACTTCAGTCTGAACAATTAAACTTGGAGTCTTTTTTCGTAGTTCGTATCTTAATTTACAATAATTCCTGTTTTGTAGGGAAGACCTGAGCTAACGTGATTCAGCAATTGTAGAGAGTGTATTTGACTGAATGTTCTCTGCCTAGCTTAGAGTCTAGAGACTTTTTCTGTAAAGCCCTAGCATTCTCATGGTCTGACACTGGCTCACCTGAAAGGGGTGAGATGAAGTTATGTTTTTTGTTGTGTCTTAAAAAAGGCAGTTTCTTTGAATCTGAAGGAAATAGTTTTTTTAACATTCTGCACTAGAACCCTTTAAAAATATCAAAGTCTGTTGAATATCTGTGAGGAGAGTACAGTAACACAGATGTGCATAGGACTTCCTTATCTGTTGCAGCCTTGCACTGTCACACTCCTGTGTCCTCAGTGATCGTTCATTCCCACTACATGCTCGCTGCTTGCAAAGTGGATAGAGTTAGGGATGATGGGGGAATAGCTTCAACCTCCTTCAGAAGAACCCAGCTGGAACAGACAGGAAAGCTGTATGGTTATCTAGAAGTTGGAAGGACTGAACTGCAAAAGGAAAGGGAGGATTAAAATTGATGGATGGAGATTTTGGTGGGAGAGGAGGTGTGAAGAGGAGCAGTAGGAGGTGTTTAGGACAAATGAGCAGTGAGAAAGAGTTCAGAAAATTGGGTGGCTGCAAGGGGACTGATGAGTATGATGAGTGAGAAGATTTGGCTGGAGAATTCAAAATGATAAACTAGAGCTTAGGGGTCAGGAGCCTAAGGTGGGAAAAAGAATGAGTATTTGGGATTGAAATATGGAGGCAGAGTTGGAAAAGGTTGTGCCAATGACCTCAGGACCATTTGTGAGTTTATGCTTGAGAAACAAGTTTTGGTTTGGTTTGGGTTTTTTTTTTGCCTGATGTAGAAGATGACTGTGAATTAGGTTTTATGTAATGTGTGGGTAGCTGAGAAGGGAAGTGGAGAGCGGGCAGAAAAGGGTGTATATCTACTGGCAGAAACAACACTGGATTTAGGCAGTTTTTACTGTCATTCCTCCCTTTCTTCCTCACAGAATAACAACAATATGTGTCAGCAAACACATATCCTTTTCATATCTTCCTGTTCCACATGATTATATATAGATTTTATTTTAATTTTTTTAAATCTCAGCTTGTTGTTTTATGGTCCAATATTCCATTCAAGAGTAGTATTTCCAGTGCATTCATTATTTTTGTTGTTAAATTATTGGAACTCTTGTTGACAATTGATGTTTCATTTCAAATATATCTTAAAATCTTATACTGTAATTTCCATAGATCACGGATTTTGGGGGAAAAAAAAAAGCCCCAAACCAACCTTGGCAGAATTTTCTGGCTGTTAACTAGAGCAAATGCAACATTTGCTACCGTTTACTTTTTTTTTTTATCTATGCAGAGTTACATCTTTGCTTTCAGATCAGTCTCCTGGAAACTTACACAGTTTAAAGTTACGGTGCTTCCCTTCCCTTCCTGAAATGCTGGGTACACGAGCTGATGGTCACAGTGGGGCTTCTGTCAGCATGTCTGACCCTTTGCCAGTGAGCTCTGCTGGGGTATTCTTGTTTTTTTGTCTTAACTGACATATCCCCTCATATGGCTTAACAATTCCCACCATTCTGATATTTCAGTTTAGCATAGTGTGTATGTGTTATCCTCTCAAGCTATTGATAAAGAAATAAAAATAGTCAGGCTTTGAGCCAGAGTGCATATTGGAGATACCATGAAATCCAAGACTCCTGAACAGGGCTGTTTCAGTGCACTTTGCAGTTTTATTGCATTAGGATGAGGTATTTTGTTTGTTTGTATAGTTTGTATTAAGAAGACGCTCTGTGACATAGTATCTTGTTTTCCTATCACTGTTTTCTGAAATGGAGCAAGAACAAGCAAAAAGGCACCTGCTGTAGTGTCTGGGGTCAGAAGTTGCCTCCTGTGGAAGTTGCCTCCTGGTGCTAGCAAAGAGCTGATAATAGTCAGCCCTTGGGAATGACCTAATTTGAAATGAATCCTCTTTATACTCTACAAATAATGAGGCAATAAAATATCACCATTCTTCATTTGAGAGCTCGGAGTGGAGAATGAAAATTTTAGTTTTAAGTTTAGCTGGAATGCTTGGTTTTCATAGCAGAAAATATGTCAGGTCTTTCCTTCTTGTTGTGGTTTCTTTTAAATTAAAAGCTAGTTGTGTTTCTTTTAACATGCCAGAACACCACATAATTCAGTATTAGAATATTAATTTTTAAATGACTGTGAGTTTTTTTGCCTTCGTCACAAAATGTTACTGGAATATTTTTTTCCTTTTCTTGTGTTTTTTTCTTCCTTTCTCTAGGTCATTCCATATGTTGGGACAATACTTGGTGGCCTTGCTCCTGGAGAGCTGATTGTGATACATGGGAGTGTTCCTGATGATGCAGACAGGTAGTGGCTATGGTGTGACATAGTGAACAAGAATGTAATGGATAAAATGTTTCTGGGGTCCTACTTATGATGGCACACAGAGGTTTGATCTAAATCCTTGTGATAGCATTGTATTGAATGCAAGCTTAAGTGGATAATGAAAGCTTTGTGATATGAAGTGGAGAACTGATTTTTTGCTGATCTTATTTTCTCTCATTTTGCTTTGCCTGCTTTGGCAGGTTTTTTTCCCAGTCATAGCATGTGTCTGCTTCTCTAAAGGGTTGTCTGAGACTACCAAAATTGATAACTGAATGTGCTGTGTATAGGAATTAACTTAAACTTGGATAAGGAGGTATGGACCAGTGCATGTGCTCAGTATCAGGCTTGTGTTCCCTGACTTTACCCAAAGTTCATTTGGTATATTCTGCTGAATATGATGGGAGGGAAGGCGATGAACACTGTAATTGAGGGGTTTACATGATACAAATGGTGACCTTTAAAGAAATACCTAAATATTTTAATTCATTGCAATAAATCATGGGAGAATCTTTCACAAATGTGCAGGAGTCAGACAAATATATGTTTGGGTTTTTTTCCTTATCCAATGGAATTCATGTATCTACCTGTTCTGAGTCTCCACAGTAAAACTTGAATGTACCAAACTTGTAGGTCATTTCTTGACAGACTGAGCTGAATGTTGTTTGTCTTATTTTTGTGATTAGATTCCAGGTGGATTTACAGTGTGGCAGCAGCATAAAGCCTCGAGCTGATGTGGCATTTCATTTCAACCCCCGCTTCAAAAGGTCTGGCTGCATTGTTTGCAACACACTGGAGAGGGAAAGATGGGGCCGGGAAGAGATCACTTATGAGATGCCCTTTGAGAAAGGGAAGTCATTTGAGATCGTCATCATGATTTTAAGGGATAAATTTCAGGTGAGTCTGGGCTGATTCTTCATCTGCAGCCAGCTGTCAGGCCAATAAAAGAGAGGTATTTTATATAATTAGGATAAGTACTGGAAGTCATGATGTCTCTGTTACTTAGGTATAGTCTAACTACAGAAAAGTTTAGAGCTTTTCTTTAAAGAGGTGCTAATTAAATCAGACCTTTAATTTTGTATTGCTGCCCTCTAAGTTGGATGAGTAGGCAAGTAACTTCCTGCCGTGGCTAATGGCTACTCCACCCTTCCTTTCTTATGTGCAAAAGGCTAACCTTGGAATAAACCTGTTCTGTGACTAGTACAGGACCGTCCTCTTGGAGGGCACATCTGAGGTGTATTTGCCTTGCTCTGTTAGAAAGCAATAGTAGCTTCTATTAGATTGGTAGTACCACACTGGTAAATGATAAGGTGCTAGAAAGAAAGGTGTGCAATGCAAATTTTAGTGTTGGCAAGTAAGTCCTCCTCACAGTGATGGAAGCAAAGACTGAATTGTGGATCAGTCAGTGTGGTGTTTCTAGGACACTCCCTGATTCTGTCCCAAACCAGTGTAAAACAGAGATATGTGCATAGAATTTGATAGATGGCTGGTGTAATACATGTTTAATGCAGTTTTTCTGTTTTTGTTTCCTGTCTCTTTAGGTGACTGTAAACAAGAAACACTTGCTGCTCTACAACCACAGAATTAACCTTGAAAAAATAGATACTCTTGGCATATATGGCAAAGTGCAGATCAAAACCATAGATTTTGTTTGTAATGTAAGTTATATAGATACATGACTTGATTCCTTTTCTCTGTTATGATAAACTACATGGTAGGATTTATGGGAAAAAGGAAGTGAAGAAAAGCAGCTACCCAGTCTAATGTTAGTAACAAGATTTTAGTTTCTGCATATTTCACCATGTGAGTCTCGTGAGGATTTGTGTCTTCCCATTTTTTAAGTCTTGTGGTCAGGGTCAAAAGGGTGACAAAGCTAATAGGAGAGATCGTATAGGAATTGATTGAATACTGAATCTAGGAGTGGGTTAGACTTTTCAAATGTTGCAGTGGTTCCAGAAGGAACTCCTGAGTATTCAGTGCTTCTGTGTGACAAGTTTAGCCATGATTGTCACTTGTTGCTTGGCTTTGAAATACCAGGGTCTGCCACAGCTGGAACTCCTTGTGCACATAACCCTGTTTTTCCTACTAAAATGATTGAATTGTTGAATGAAGTCATAAGTGAGAATGTACATCTATTTATGGGGGATGAGATGTCTTTTCTAAAAGACTTTGTAGCTTGTCTTGTATTTGGACCAAACTGCAGTGAATTTGAAGTGAAGGCAGTGCTGTGCTTCCTGTCAGCTGCCAGCTCTGCTAAAGAAAGTACACCAGCAGGGAGGAGTTGAACAATGTTTTCCACTGTGCAGAAGGAGAGATCCTTCTGTTTTGGAAGGGTGAGACTTTTAGAGCAGAAACTGAAGATGATAAATTTCAGGGAGATACAGAAGGTGAATGCCTTTTCCCTTTTCTGCCACTCAGTAAGTCAGCCTACCTACTCCTGTGTAATAGTCTGGTGTCTTCTGCTCTGTCCTCACTACATTATGGGCAAAGCTTGCATCTCTTGCTGCCAAATAGCAGGTCTAACTCAGGTCAGTAGACTGTGTTGGTAGAAGGTGAAGGACCTGAACATAATGAGGTCTAAGATTTAAATATAGGTCTGCCCACTGATAACTTGCAAAGCCTGTAAACAGACTTTCATGAGCCCCATCAGTTGGCCTTGGGCATGTTGCCAGAAGAATGTTCCTGCAAAGCTGTTTGAGTCCTAGTCTTGGAGGACTGTCTCCAAGAAGAGCTTGGGGTCAAGCAGGTGCTGTAGGTTGGTTTCCCAAGCACAAAATGATACACTTGGTTTAGTCTGGGGTTGCTGATACTTAATCCTTTGCAGAAGAAAAGAATGAAGAAGGGCAACTGTTTCATTTTAGTCATTGCTTCTAAGACACTTCCCTGAGGAGGAAGGTGGAGGCTTGTGTTGAAATAAACAGGGTGAAGACACAATCTGCTAGGGCTAAGCAGGAGCTGTGTCTCTGCATGGCCGTGTTGCTCATTGTGTTTCCTGTAGGAAGGGATTGGGATACGGGGGACTGCTTAGAATCCCAAGGACCCCCATGCATGGATCTGCCATGCTGGTGTTTCTACCCCAGTGAGGAAAACTCTGTGGGTGCCCTCCGGTGCTGGGGGCTTAACAATGCTCTGACTGTTAAATAAAGATTGAAAATGTAATGAGGTGGTCTTCAGAAGTCTTGATTTGGTTTCAGCTACTGTCCTTCAGGACTTTTCTGTGGTTTGTAGAGGTTTGGCTATCTTTTTCATTACCAGAGCCCCAGATTTCTATGTTAACAGTTCACCCTTCAAAGCAACACAGATGCTTATATGCTTCTAAACCAACTTCATGTTAAAAGGTCTGTGATGTTAGCAATGACGCCTAAATATCTCTCTTTCTGCAGTCTTTACAAGGCTCTCAGCCATCGTCTCTAGGAGTAACAAAGATAAACACAGAAAATGTACGTATGTTTGTAAAAGGTTGAATGCGTCTCCCTGTTGTCTGATAAGCTAGATAATGTTCTTTTTTTTCTCTTGTAGGGGGTAATGCCAAGTGATTCACAATTGGTAAGTGTCTTGTGTAGATTTGCGGTAAATATAATGAATGAAAAAATCAAAAATCTCTCAGTTATTTGTGAAAAAACATGCGCAGAACAAGGGAATTGAAGGTCTAGTGGGAGATGATCATCAGTACGCTTTTGTAGAGAGCAATCCTCTTCTCTGCTGCTAGTAAAAGTGAGATTATTTGTCAAATCATTTAGAGAAGCCAAAAGACAAATGCAGGCTCCACAACATAAGCAGAGAAATAAAAAGTGAGGTACTTGAAGTTTTAAAGGACCAAAACACATTGAAAACTTTTTTTCAAATAAGCATGAGTTGTTTTCTCGGCCTTAGGGAATACCTGCAAAGCAAAAATATTCTGTAGTCATATTATGTTAGTGTGTGTGTCTTGGAACCTGCCTGCTACCTCTTCCCCTTGCTGGCAGATCTGTGCCATCCCTGTGTACACTGCAGGTAGCTGGGTGGAAGCATCGCACCTTAGGGTTGGAACTTGCACCCAGCTAACGTGGAGCATACACAGAGTGAGTGCTCATCTCTTTGCAAAAAGCTGTACAGGTGAATTGTATCCACACTGGAGTAAGGACCATGCTCAAACTGAAAAGGGTTGAAAACTAGAAATATATACAAACAGAATTTGTGGAGAAGGCGAAATTGCAGTGAGTGCTGTGATTTTAGATGCTTTGTCATTTGACAGCCTGCCTTGTTCAGTGTTACTTCAAAACCAAGTAACAAGCAATATTGCAATTTGCAAGTGGTGGATTTCAACAAAAACATAAAGGGGAAGTAATTCTTCATTCACTCCTTTTTCCTGATAAAAATAACTTCTAACACAAAAAATAAGATGAATAAAATGCTTGCACTGTATCATTATGAACTGATGCCAGGAGGACAGAATATTCAGTAATTCTACTTCTAGTAGTTATGCAGCTGTGGGATGACAACACACCTAGCATGAGTCTTATCCTTTAAAGCAAAACCAGTGCTTTGAGAGAGGAGAGGTCAGGATGGCTCTATCTGAATAATTATGTGGTTTTAATGTTTGCAGGCAGTTTCAGTCTTACATTTTCTTTTTTTTCTTTTTTTGATGCCTTCCTCTCCATCCACTCTTAGTGGTGGTGGCTGAAGTAGTTGTAAATAACATTTATTTTCAACCCAAGGTGGTTGTCAAATGAAAAATCCCAACACACTGATATGCTTATCTGAGTGTAAGTTTTCCACTATAGTATCAGTATCCCAGAACTTGTTGGTAGGAATAACTTTAGCTGTAAATGCAGATTTGCAATCGTAGGCCAAATTTCTTCCTGCCATAGTAAAGCTCAGCTTGTATATTGGAAAAAGTAAGTCACAATCAAAACTTTTACTGGTGGTATGTTTGCAGGGTGTTCCTTATGTTGGGAAACTTGACACTCCACTTCGTCCAGGATGCACAATTGCCATTAAAGGAGAAGTGAATAAAAACCCAAAGAGGTACGTGTTACGGATTTTTGGTCTGACATTTGACTGAGGTACCCTTGAGAATGAGTAGGCTTTTCCATTACCTCTGTTTAACTTTGCATCTGGAATCATCTGAAACTACAGTGCAGTTTTCTTGGGAACCTGCAGGATACTACTTTAGAGAGGACTTAAAAGAGCAGCTCCAGTGTGAAAAGTGAAGGTAAAATCTGAGTGACTCACCTACTAAATCTGCATCATTCATATGTTTTTGTGTCTGTTCAGGGCTTCCCATTGTGCAGCACGTGTGAGCAAATGTACTGTACACTGTCAGCTTCTATTCTGAAGAGGTCCGAGAGTAGGGGAATTGGCAGAAGTAGGTGGAAAATGAGTGAGTTAAACGAGATGCTGGTATGCTCAAATGCTGCATGTTACATTTCTCTGAATACCCTCTCTGACAACCTTGGAAGTATAAGCATGAAGGTTCTAAGTGACAACAACTGAGTGAAGAACTGCGTGATTAGCAGGATGGAACTCCTCTCATGTGAGAAAAGCCTAAGAGAATTGGGATTGTTCAGCCTGGAAAAAAAAATGCTTTGGGAAGACCTAATTGCACCTTTTCCAGTACCTGAAAGGAGGCTACAAGAAAGATGGAGAGTGACTATTTACAAGGTCATGTAGTGACAGGACAAGGGGGAATGGCTTCAGACTGAAAGAGGGTAGGTTTATGTTAGATATTGGAAAGAAATTTGTTACTCTGAGGGTGGTTAGGCACTGGAACAGGTTGCCCCGGGGAAGTTATCAGTGCCCCATCCCTGGCAGTGTTCAAGGCAAGGCTGGATGGGGCTTGGAGCAATCTGGTCTAGTGGAAGGTGTCCCTTCCCATGGCAGGGGCATTGGAACTAAATGATCTTTAAGATCCCTTCCAACCCAGGCTATTCTATGATTTTATGAAAGCTGGTAGGGGAGCATGAGCTATAATTTTGATAGCAAATTAGGAACAACAGGTTGCAAAGAAGGCATTTTCCCAACATGAAGTAAAGGTGAGGGAGGAGGGGAGCGCAACAGTCAACATAGAGCTGAGGAAATGTCTGTGCTTCAGCATGTTCTTTACTTGAAGGGTGGTTTCGCTCTGCAGAAACATGCCTAAAAATGAAGTAATTAGTGCAAATGATGAGAAGCATGCTTTTCACACTGTGTGTGTGCATTGCACTCCTGCTTCCTTCAGACGCATTTCTTCCCTGCAGTTGAACAGCATTCAAAGTTCTTATTCGTACTGAAACCCAAAGTCTGGAAATCTCATCAACAAAGTTTGGGTGGACTTCAGATTGAACAGGATAATTAATAATTGGAGAGTAGCATTTGTATTTCTTCTGGCTTGAAAAGTTTAGCACATTTCAGCTGCTGAATGTGCTGCTTATAAGCATGAAGAGGCTTTTGGCTGTTAGTTAAAGCATTGTAGGTTGTCTGCTCTTTATGCTTGTGCTTTTAAACATACATATTTGTATAGTTTGTAAGCTGTTTTATATCTTTCACACAGTTGTAATGTTCCTTTTTCTTGGTGAAAAAGAGAACTTCACAGCTTAGAAGTGTTGCAATATTTCCTCTTTGGACCGAGTAATTCTCAAAAGAAGGCAATAACTGGACAGTTGGAGCTAATTTGCAGGGATATGGTGCAATATTTGTTCTTCAAATGCAGTAAGGTCTTTGCCACAGATTGAAGCATTTGTTGAATTTCCCTCTGATCGCTCATCTTCCAGAGCTCCCCTTTAGAAACCCTGTTTTGTGGACATGTCTGAGATTACAGAGTATTCATTTAGCCTGGGCAGAGCTATGATGCCTAAAAAATAATTTTGTATGTATGTTTTCCCACCAGCCTTGAATGTATGGAGAGAATCCTTGAACTTCTCCTTAGAGTCTAACCCATTTGTTGGCAGAAAGAATATAGTGTCTTTAGGTAAAACAAAAAAAGCTTCCCCCTCTCCACTGCCTGAGTGAAAGAGATGGGGGAGCAGGCAGCACTGTATGTTCCTGTGAGAATGCTGCTTCCTAGTACAGTAGGGGAGCAGCTCTTGGCCCTCTTGGCTCAATACCTTCCTGCTGAGACATGAGCAGAGAGCTGTGAGTGTGAAGTGGATCTCGGTGGGGTCACAGCCTACATTTACTACCTTCAGCAAAGGTTTCTGTGCAAAGGAGACAAGTGCATGCTGGCTGCCTGCTTGGTTCTTCAGGTGAATCACGGCCCTGGCTCCAAAACAGTCCTGAGTACTGCCTAAGGACTTGGTAAATGGCATGGATGACTACACCATGTTTATAAGCCCTTGGAATAGCAACCTTTTAAAAATATCTTCCAGCTTTGCAGTAAATCTGAAACCAAGTGACTCAAAGGACATTGCATTACATCTGAATCCCCGAATGAAAAATAAAGTTTTTGTAAGAAACTCCTACCTTCATGACAGCTGGGGAGAAGAAGAAAAGGAAGTTGCTAACTTCCCTTTCAGTCCAGGGATGTACTTTGAGGTAAGATTAACTGAAACATAGCATCAAACTGGAAATTCTGCGAAAAGGATTAACATAGGTGCTTAAATGTCGAGTCACTAACACAGTTTTAAATACAACTGCTATTCCTGCATTTCAGTGTCTTGAAAAGATTTAGGATTAAATGGGACCATAGAGAGCAGAGGTTTGACTTGATTTTAAAAGGTTTTCTTTTTAAATAGATGGAAGAATTCAGCCTCAGAATGAATTTTAATTTAATTGGGTTGGACTGGGTAGTCCTTACGGTCCCTTGCAGTTTTTCTATGATTCTGTGATGTTCCACTTTTATTTTTAAATGTTGTTTTTGCATGAAACATTTTCTGTAAGAGAAGCAGGTCTTGCCCAAGTCTAGGCTAGGTTATCACGTTGTTTTTCTTGTCTTATCTGAGCTTAAAACCTAAGTGTTTCTCTTCTTGCTTTCCAGCTGATTATTTTCTGTGATGCCTACGAGTTCAAAGTAGCTATTAATGGTGTTCACACTCTGGAGTACAAGCATCGTTTTAAACAACTTGAAAAGATCAACACTGTGGAAGTCACGGGAGATGTTCAGTTGTTAGATGTGAGGAGCTGGTAGTTCTTTTCAATCAGTACAAAAAGAATTAAACCTCTTCTACTGACAGTGCTTCCTTGTCAAGTACAAACAGGTGCTGACACATGCTGATCCTGCCTTTAATCTATCTAGGCTTCTGCATCTGCCTGAGTTAGGCAAGTACAAGAATTGCTAACTGCAAGATTAAATCCTCCTCCAGTTTACAGTTTCCTGGCAAGCGAAGTAAGTGTTTGCTCTGATAAATCTGTATTACTGAACCTAGCAATATGAAAATGCTGCATCATACTGTGTCTAACAATTGCACTTGGTATGTTTAAGGTAAACTACTATTCATCATTCCTCAATAGCATACTTTCAAGATTGTGATGTAGAAATGAGACTGGAATAGGGTCCAAAGATACAGTTATCCACCTCAAAAGGGATGTTGGTAATTTATTTAAAATAGAATTGTGAAATATACTTTTCTACTTCTTAGTTTATATTAGCAACTATAACCTTTTTACTGAGGCTGGATTAAGCAAACAGTTGTCCCATTAGTTCTGGCAAAAGGCAGGGAGGAGTTTGATCTTAATTCTTGGCCTGCTCCTGCAGCAGTACCTTCTCTGACACTCATGGTTGTCACTTCCTGCTTCTAAGGGGCCTAACATTTCTAACTTCTACTTTTTCAAAGTGAAGCAAAGGGAAGTGATTTATCTGGTTCCAACTGCATGAACTTCTGAAAGTTTGTTTGATTTGAAGTGGCTCCTAACTGAGTTAAGATTGCTTAGGGCCTGAAGTACATATTTGTGGGTTTCATTTTTAAAAAATGTGTGAACCCAGGTGCTCCAGGCAGGGTTTCAGCTGAGAGGGCATTTGAGTAACTATTCATCAGTGGACTAGAGAATTAATCCTTTTTCGGTCTTGTATTAAAATAATGTGACACAAGCTGTTCCCATTCAGTTTTCCATACAAATGTCAATCTTAGTTTTTAAATTCTTATTTTTAAAAATAAGTTGCTACTGACTGTCAGTGTCTGAAGGATGTCCATATTTAAGAGCTGCTAAAAGAGAAGCAATTTTGAGAATAAGAGATACACTAAAAGACTGTTAAATTACCAGATTAAGGGTACAAAAAGCATAAATAAAAACATCTATGAACTCTTTCTCCAAGTGTAGCTAAGTAGCTATGATCCCTTTTTGGTCTGTATCTTGTCTTGTTTTGCTTATTGTACTACCAGGATGTCCAAGTTGGCCACAGTGACCCTGACTGGAGAACCATTTCCACATAAGGAATTAGCAATCCAAAGACCACTTAACCTGAACAGGAGTAGGGCTGGGCCTTGGCTCTGCTGGTCTGGCCTTCAGGACAGTGCTGGGCTGTTCATCCCCCTGGACTGCAGGGTAAACTTAGCTAGCTGATTTTAACAGAGGAGCTGGTAGGCAGCTCCTAATAGCAGTAACACCACTCATGTGTTGCCCTCATGTACAAGTTCAGCAGGAAGTTCACATGTGACCCTCCTTTTTGTCTGGCAGCAGATACCAATAGTTGTATTCTTTTAAGAAAACCCTGTAAAACCTTGAATGGGGTAACCCGTCCATGTATGGGATCCACATGGCTTGCTGCACCCTGGACAGAGAACTGTTTCCAGCACTCAGTGGAATGTTAAGATTATCCTCTTTTTTAGTTGCATTACAGAATCTGAGTGCTTTTGTTACTACCAGTGTAGTGAACCAGTGCAATGAACTGGTGCAAAACAGGTGGTGAGTTTTTTGCTAAATTCATTATCAGAGCAAGCAATTTATTCTTGAACTTTGACTAATCAGTAGCAGTCTTCAAAGACTGAAAAATAGATTTAGCTCCTGTATGAATCAGTTTCTTGGAACTTCCTTTTCAGTATCTTCAGTGGTTTAGTTTTTGCTTCCCTATAAATGACAGAAAGAGCACGTTCTCAGGATCATAGTGCATGGGTCCAGTGAGTATTGTGCTTGGAGCATGACAGCCCCTCCACTGGGACAGTAACTGTATACCCTGAGCACAGTGGAATCCAGTGAGTCTAGCATGTTGTCACTCTGTGCCCAGCTAGCAGAATTTGCTTAGAGCCTGCTCCAGTTTCCCACTGTTAAGAAAAGAGTAGTTAAGGAAAAGTCATAAGCAAAATCCTCAGTCCATCGAGAAATTATGAAGTCAGATTCTTAAAATATTTTATTAAAAAGTTAAAATCTTGGCTCTGGTAAAAATTGTTATGACAGTTTGCTTGTAACACTTGAATGTGTTCAGACAAAATTTGAAAACAAAGGGCATAAACTTAGAAGTAGCTTTGGAGTGGTTCTCCCAAAATGACTTCCAGTTGTTGAATTGTCTTCTGACACTGCTGTTCAACTTCTTCACATTCATCTAGGGAAAAAAAATAATGCAGGAATTAAGGAGAACAGTGATTACAAAGCTACCCTAGGAAGGCTTCATCACTCGTCAAAGCTAGAACCATCTTCAAATACCAGGTATGAAATAATCTTTCAGAAATATTTTGTCACTGAATTAAGCAAATTATTTCCACTGTAACACTGATCTAAAACATACAGCTGGGGAAATGTGCACAGGCTACTACACTGAAGAAACTACTGTAATTTAACTGAACTTCACCAGTGTGTTGGATATAAACCATTTAAGTCTGCATCTTGCACAGTTTAAGCCACTGTATACCAATTATTAAGATTAGAGCAGTTATAGCAATCAGCCTGTCTGAATCTTTGAAATAGGTCACCCTTCACTAACGCCAGTTTAGAACATTACCTTCCATAAGCTCAGCTAAGAATGGAATAGATTCTGGTAGCAGGACCAGGTAGTTCTCCTTCAGTTTTTGTGCAACTTCTATCAAAGCAAGCAGGGCAGCAAATCGGACCTAAACCAAAACAATAATCTATGTAAGGAAACAAACATTATGGTATCGTTCCCTGTTTCCCCCCACCCCTGCTTTCTTTCCATTATAAGGTTGTAATCTTGCTTTCATTACCAAAGGAAACTAGTTTTAAGCTAATTTAAGTATTATCTGAGTTAAGGTAATATCAAACAAAAAACAGGTTGTGAGAAGCAGATACGTTGCTGGAAGTTATTTGATGGAATGGTCTGTAACCTTCTGGTACAATGCCACTTCCAGTGGCATCAGAGCATAGCTCAGCACTATACAAAACCAGGTAACTCTCCCTGAATATTTGTAATCTGTCAAATAGGAGACAAAACTCTATCGGGTCTGAAAGCTGATAAATAACTGTCTTGCAGCTCCCCTCTGAAGTGCCCATGTCTTTTTGCACACATAGATAAGCTCTTATTCCAGCAGCTACAAGATCTTAAAAAAACTAAAACCACACAGTATGAAAGATGTGGAATATTCACTGCTTACAGTAAGAGCAGAAAAGCATATCGTATACATCTCTACAACTTGGGAGTACCACAGTACAGCACCAGTATTTGGATTTAGGCTAGTATTTTAGCAATGACTTGGTTAATTCACTTCTGGTTTTGGGGGCACCATTCCCATTTTTTAACACAACAAAGAAAACCAGTAAAAACTCTGATAGCTCCCAACCTTAGGAGAACTGTGCCTCGTTTTCAGCAGGATGTGGTAGTTCAGTGGTTTCCAAAGAGAATCATCTGCCATTGCCACTGAAAACTGAGCTATGCAGGGTATCAGGTGTGCTGTCACTCTTTCCTGGAACTTCTCATCTCCTCCAAGCACATTTTCTAGCTGTTGAAGCAAAACAAATCCAGCTCAGATAAACGCAGCCAAAAGCACTTCTAGCTTTGGCTATCAGGTACACAGGACTTAAGGTGAAGAGCATCAGTGGGAGTGCCCCCTGGTCTGCAAGAGCTCAACAACATGCATGAATCTTACAGAATGAAAACATTTAGAAAGAGGATAAAAGAAATAATCAGTAATTCAGAGCCCTAGGCAAAGCAGTTAATACTGTCTGTACCCCAAAGGCAATGAACTAATTCTCCCCTTTTTGGTCTGTCAGAGAATTGACACCTGATATTTTAGCTATCAGATGGAGGAACAAAAATCAGCTATGAATTGCTTTTTATGTGTTTGTCAATACCTGATCGACCAGAGGCTGCATCAAGGTTTCTGCTCTTTCCTTACTCAGGAACTTCTGGGTGTCAAACAGGAAGAGCTTGTGCAGACAGTCCAAGGTGAACTGCAACAGTAGACAGCTCTTTTCTATGTTATTGTCAGAGTCAAAGAAAGCTTCATCTACACACCAATCAAGGAGATGGAAAAAAAATTATCAACAAAATGAAAACACAAAACTTCCCCACAACATAAATACTGCTAGTTTTTGAATGTAGCTAAAGGATGTACTCCACAGCAATTGTGTCCTCATCACTGAACAAAATAAAGTGGATGCAATACACTATCTTTTAGCTGCTGCCCCAGCAGGTCTGCCATTGCCCTTGGCAGACTGATGGGGATAAAGGAGAATAGCCACAGGCTACAGGAAAAGTGCTTGGCTATACCTGTAGATATGGAGAATGTCTTCAGGTCACTACAAGTGGGATGGGCAAGTAGTTTTCCATACAGAATAGCAATACCTATTTTTGCCCAGAAAGCAGGGGACTCTGAATACACCAAGCAGCATATAAGAGAAGTCAATGAATGAAAAATAAAAACAAATAGAAATAAGTCTCTTTCCACACAATTTCATTCTCAGGGAACTCACTGGGACCGACACTGAAAATTTTCATGTGGTCTCAACTTTGTAGTAGCAGCCCAGAACATATGGATGAAAAATGTTGTTTGGTTCCACCAGAGAAAGACGTCTCATTTATCAGAGAAAGAAGGGAGAGAGAAATGAGAAGCGTGAGTTGTGAAGTAAATCCTGTAAGATTAAACTTTCAGCAATTATAATTAACTTCTCAGCAATTAAGAATGAGCTTGTTAATGGCTCTGTGTAGCCAGTAACCAACAACTTACCAGTTTTAGAAATGTTGACCTGGTTCAGTGTCTCAGCAAATGGCTTCACTAAATGACCAGCAAACAGGGTGAAGAGACCCTTGAGCTTGTCTGCAATGCAATCTGCTATTCGGTGGAATGTCAGCAGCCTGTCTTTGAGGGTAGACTCTGTTTTGGACCAATCAAAGAGCTGAAAGTGAAAGACAGATTAGCTCTTTCCTGTGTCTGTGCACTGGAAAATACAAATATGCTGATGGAGGTGAATTATATTTAGAATTCTTACCTTGAAAAAGAGGGGCCTGAAAGAAGCCTCAGAAAGCTTCATAACCATGCTTATTAGACAATCAATAATGTCAGCCTCTGTCTTACCAACTTCCTCTAAATCATCCTAGACAAATCAGAAAACATAATTCTAAGTTTGAAATGTAAGAATTTGAGCTTTCAAAGCATGTTTTAATTTTGTCTGTTTCAGACTAAATACCTGTCATGTGTTCTACTGCAGGAACAATTCCGGAAAAAATATTTGATACCCAGAATTTCAGAGCACATACGCAATGGAATCTACTAATATTTTTTTAAACAACTGAGAGAATTAGCATGTAGAGGTATAGCTGCTGGTGCTATAACCAAGCTACCTGGGCATGCTCTGTTCGGAAGTCCAGGACTTTCATGAAAAATGCTGTCAGTTCAGGCTGATGGGAGATCAAGTGCTCCTTCTCCATACCAACAATGTGCTCCTTCAAAATGTTCATAAGGGCACCCAGGCAGTTCTGCCAAAACAAAAGCAAAGCAATCCAAAGGCAACTGTGATATTGACAGTAACTGAGAAACATAACTAGGGAATTGGATTTTTGCACTTTGTGCATTTGCTCATGAAAATACTGTCAATAAAAAAGATAACCTTTTTCCTGTATTTCTGGGGGCTTAAGTTAGTAGGATTCCTGAAAACAGCTTGGTCTCCCCTCTCCAGTGCTGGAGATAATTCTAACTCAACTCATGTACCTAGCACGTAAATGAAGGCCTTTGTGAATGGGATGATCTCATCTAACATGCTAAGGACATTAAACTGCGGATTTCTCCCAGGTCTGCCTTTCCTGAACCACTACTGCAGTACAAAACAGAAGAGAGATAATATAAAGACTATGCTAGGTTTGGCTGGGACGGAGTTAATCTTCTTCACTGCAGCTGTGCTACAAAGAATGGTGCTGTGTTTTAGATCTGTGACCAAAACAATGCTGATTACACAGCGGTGTTTCAGCTATTGCTGAGCAGCGCTTGCACAGTGTTAAGACTTTGTTTCTCACTCTGCTGCCCCAGTGAGCAGGCTGATGGTGGGCAACACGCTGGGAGGGGACACAGCCAAGACAGCCGAACCAAATTTTGCACTGGTTTTTTATTTTTTTTCTTCTTTATCACAAAGCAAAAGGATAAGAAGAGTCCTTACCTTCCGGGTATGTGCCACTTCACTGTAACACTTGGTAACTGCAGGCAGGAGTATTCGAGGAGCAAGCCTTGTAGCTAGGATAGTTCTCAGGGATGCTACACGTAAGCTGATCTGGGAAGAAGGACCAAACTCGGCCACAATCTTTTCCAAGCGGACAACCTAAAAGGCATTTCAACAAAAGTTGGGCCTACTTCAGGAACTAGAGAACTTTTTTACAGTAGTTATCTGTTGGAAATGTCAGATGGGACTTCTGCTGTTTGCACCACTTGGAGCACCTTAGGTTGTCTGTGTACAGAGCTTCACTGCCTTCAGAAGACAACCACTGAAAAAATGTGCATGTCAGCAGCAGAGGATCAGAATTACTCTAACAAGAGCTGTTAGATACACATTTGAGGAGATTGTGGATATTACAGAATGTTCTGGGATTCATCTCCCTTTTCAAAGAGGCAAACTACAACCTAGGAGAGGGAGGGGTAGGAGATGCTCTTATATTCTATATCTGAGTTATCTGCTTAAGAAAGCGAGTAGAAGAGTAGTTATGTTATGACCTTTCACATAATTGGAACACACTCCTACTTCAGTTTCAGAGAGAACAAATGTAATTTTTATAGCTTCTTCTGGGATCTAGGCAGATCATGTCCCCCCTTTACATATCTGTAGAAGTCACACAGCTCACCTGCAACAAGCAATCCAAAAGGTAAGGACTGAGGAAATGTGGTAGTGTTTCCACAACCTTTAGCAGAGCAGTGACAGCACTCAGCAAGTAAATCTCATTGGAGACAAGCTCCTTCTTACTTTTTAAAGTCTTCAACAGTGCCGGCATCAGCCTGTGAACATGCAAGCATAAACAGAGAAAGGTGAAATAACCAGCCATTGGGAGATATGTTTCCAATCAAATAAATCCATCTGTTAGGCCTGCAGGGACAATTTTCATGTAATTTTTATGTATGTATTTGAGAAAATTTGGTATTCTGGGCTTTTCTGCTGTATTTCATTTTTTTGAAGCTAATGGAGGATATTAGGTTTAGAATTACAGAATGGTTTGGGTCAGAAGGGATCTTTAAAGACCACCTAGTCCAACCTCCCTGCCACAGACAGGGACACCTTTCACAAGGTCGGGTTGCTCAAAGTCGTGTCTTTAGTTTAAAGATAATAATAATAATAATAAACTTTTATTTGTAAAGAGATAAAACAGTCTTACAAGGAACAAGTTAGATGCTGGAATTCTTGAATAGGAGAATAAAAATAACATAGTGTGCAGGGTTTCCAACTGTACTCATTCTCATGTTTTTAAATGCAATCTCTTTCTACAATAAAAATACAGAATATGGTCTGACTTTTCTAAAGCCATAAAAATTACCTCTCTCTCTGCTCACAGCAGCAGACTCCATAAGGAACTCTACTGTAGATTATAAAAACCTTGCAATTTCCCCACTTAAGCTTCTTAGTTCTTTGACCAGGAAGCATCCTCAGGCACTATGAATACTTTTGTTCTTATCTGCACAAAACACACATGTGGGCAGACTGCCACCTGGCCTTCATCAGCATTCCTTCAGTAATGCATTTTAGTATAACTAATTCCTGCTGCAATTCTGTTGAACTCAATGGTACCTTGGAAGCTGAGGTATTGCTTGGGCTTTCAGTGTACAGGTGACCTCAGCTATACAGAGCAAAGCACTTCCCACCACATTTTTTTCCTCCTTCTCTGAACAAATAATATCAATGGTAGTTTTCAGAACAGGTACAAATGGCGCTGGATTTTCTGTGCCAAAACCTTTGCAGAGTAGCTTGAGGCTGAACAAAGCAGTCTGCCTGTTGATGGCTTGTTCCTCCTCTTCCTCTGCTCTTTTACACTTCACAATAGCAATGAGCTCAGGAACTAGCTCTAAAAGCTGCAGGATCTGAGAGGACAAGAGAACACATGCATTAGACATACAATTAGAAAGTGAGGACCTGTAAGGTGTGTGCTGATGGGTAGGTCTCACTACTCAAGAGGCGCCTACCAGGCCTGGCACTGGTACTCAACAGCTTTACACAGAGTCAAGCACTTCTAAATCCATCTCTCTCTTGGTACTTCTGCTAAAGGAACTGGGTTTAATCATGTCGCCTCACCTGGCTCTTCTGCCACTTTGTGCGCTGCTGCACCTTATTGTTCAGAAGGTCCATCGCCTTGCGCCTCACAGATGGCAGCTGATTCATCATTAGTCCCCCAATCACAGGGATGAAGGTATCTGTTGGCAATAAGGCATTGACCTACAAGAAAATACAAACAAAACAAGTAAATAAAAATGCTTTTCCATGAACTGCGACATGGTAGTCTCCAAATATGACAGGCAAACTTCCTTAAATTTCCTTCATGGGTTTCAGGATCAAAGAAGAGAGGACAGCCTAAGCAATGCTGTATCTGCGGCAAGCAAAACAACAAAGTGGGTTCCAGTTAGTCTGTGTTCACTGGCTGCTAACCACTAGCTCCAAGATTTCCTCAGCAATTCCTTTTGTCTACACTACTGAGCTATTCCTCCTTAGTCTAAAATAATTCTGCTAATGCCCTCTGCATGTATGTTGTGAAAATTGAAATATGCTTCGCAGGTAAAAAAAAATATCCAAGCTGTAAAAAGATGTATGCTCCAAAGCATGCAACAAGATAGTCCAATTCTACAAATATATTTCTAATCAGAAAAATACTAGAAAGGAAAGCATAGGGATGTGTATGTCTTCATGGAATTTAAAACAGTTCCGTTAGCATTAGTTTATTCATTTTACGAGTTAACAGTGAGAAGTGCTGCCAAAAGCCATTCTTCTCCACCAGGCAGAGAGCAAAATGACTGCTTACAGCCAGTAGAATACCAACTAAAGGAAATAAGCATTCCTGATTTTTTTCCAGTTTTTCTGTCTAAGAAGCTATTAGCTGTAGTTATTGAAGTTGTTAGACAAGTTTAAACTCATAATGCACCAGACTGCAGACCGTTCAATGAGGTTTAGTACTAATCCAACACGGAATCCTACAAAGTTTATAATATTAATAAGCAAAAGCAGAAACATGCCACTGCTAACATGAAAGCTAATGAGACATACCTTATCCAGCATATCATAGCACTTGCTAAGCAGAACCCTCCAAAATTTGGCTGTTGGCTTGTCCACGTTTCCTTCCACTGAAGATGCCACAGTGTTTATATAGTGAAGAACTTCTTCTAAAAGCCTAGATGGAAATCAAGTGTCTTTTAGTGAGTAACAAGGAGACTGAAGAAGACCACTTTTATTATTAGAAAGCATAATATTTCACAAGATAACAAAAACAAAAGGAAACAAAACAGATAATGGAGAGACCAGCAGATAATGTCTACATATGTCTACTTGTACTCCCAAACGAACATCTACACACAAAAGCAGTTCTGCTTAAGAACTCAGCATTAAAACAAAAACAGTCTGGGAAGATAGAGCTTAAACTGTGACCTGTGATCACTGGTACTTTTCTTACACCATTATAGGGGCACCTTTAAATAGCAATTTTTTTTTTTTTACCTTCTTATGAAGCAATATATTTTGCTGAAAAACTGGAATTCTTTTAGTGACTCAGTCGGAATAGCATGATAGTTATTGCCCAGTATGTAAATAAGCACTATCAAAAATACAGGAAGAGTGGATATTGGGTAATCTTTCAGAAATAGAAGACACCATGTTCTATTAAAAGAAAAAAACAAACCAAACCCAAGTAATTTGCACATAGTAAATACTGCTTGTTGCAGAGGACATTAAAAAAGTAACTTCAAGGAAAAAGAAATTCTAATGGCACTACACTTAAAAAATATTCCCAGGTTGCAGTAAAAGCTAGAAATATGAGGAGTGGAGCAGATTTAAGCATACCTCTGTTCCAACTTCTGCAGCTCTTCCGTTTCTTCACATTCAACTATCTGGTTTAAAAAGCAAGAATGAAAATGTTAAATGCGACACTTAGCTCCCCTCATTAAGCTAATACGCAAATTTGTTTGTCTTGAATGAAATGTCCACCAGCATGGTAATTATGAGCCCTCACATTTGCACTTGAGCCGTCATTCTAGAAGAAAATTCAAGAACCTTGGGCAATGCAGTCACAGTAGCAAAAACATTTCATGCTGGTGGATGATGTTCAGATTTGTAACATTTTGTCTTTTCATTTTATTAACTGAATCCCACACTAAGTCTGGAATTGTACAGGCTGTGAGTGAAATACCAGACTCCATAAAGCCAGTGGGAATCCTCTGGGACCAGAATTGCACTTAGGTTACCTATTCATCAATCACACAAATGAAGTCAATCTAGAAAAGCCTTATTAAAAAATAATTAACATTACTGAGAGGTTGAAAAACTGTCAGTAAAGGTGTCAGCAAGATACACTGGACAGTGTATGCTTTCACTCCTTTGAATATCAAGTCATATTAAAAAATAAACCTTATCTATTACAGTATCGCACAATTAATGTGTTAATGTTAATGTCTAAAAGCAATCTGCCATTTTTACCTTTTTTACAAAACTCTGAGAGGACAAAAGTTGTGACATGAAGGAGACTGACAAGAATTTGAAATGCCGAAGTTGTTTGTCCGAGTGAGACTCCACATTAAAGAGCTGCCCATCCTGATTTTTTGGTTTTGTCTTGCATGTTCTTGACTTCTTTGGCCCAGGATCATCTGTTGAAAACATTCACAAAACAAATTTTCATCCAAGAGAAAGAGATATTTCATTTCTGATCAGAGAAACAAAATAAAATCAAAGCACCATCCAACCTAGCCTTGAACACTTCCAGGGATGGGGCATCCACCACCTCTCTGGCAACCTTGTTCCAGTGTTTCTCCACTCTCATATTAAATTTCTTCCTTATATCTAGCCTGAATCAACCTACTTAGTTTAAAACCATTACTTCTTGTCCCTTGTAATGGGAAGGTTTACATGAATTTGTTGGCTTTGTTTTGTGGTTACCTTCTTTGTTCTCCGGCAGTTCTGTCAAGTACTGGATTATTTTCATCATGCTCTGGAACTGCAAATGCACGTTAAATTCGCAGCAGATGAAAATCCAAAATTCAGTGTCTGCTTCCAGAACAGCGTCCTGTGAATGGTTTAGAAATAAAAAAAGAAATATTTAAAGAATTAAAAAAATAATTTCTAATAATGATAAAAATACTTTAAAACTTCTCAGTGAGTTTGTGAAAATGCCATGCTGAGCTGGACACTGCCAGGATCAACACCAAGGCTAACAGCAGCAAGCTCTTGGAGAGAATATAGTTTCAGAGGGTGCAGAGAGAGATTAAACTGCTGCAGCAAAGACTGTATTTCTCACCAATGTTCCTTTAACAGTTTTTTCAGTTTTGCCTGTAAACTACACTTCCATCTAATCTGAGGGTCTGCCTACAGTAAAACATAACAAGGTTTTTATCTTGGTCTGTACAAGAAGACCAGTATCATGTTTAACAAACAATTAAAGGAAAAAAGCCCCACTTCAATAATGTTGAAGCACGTCATAATTACATTATCAGCTCTTCAGGTCAAGGATACAATAGGATTGGATTTATTGTTCAGGCTCCAGGACAACACCATATTGTATGTGCACTACAAATCTAAGTCAACATCACCATCAGGTTCTGCTACAGCACAAGCTCAGAGATCACAATCTTTTTCAGCATAACCAGGGGCTTACTGTGAACCTTCTGAAAGGCCAGACTGTGAACAGAAAGAGGGGGATCAGCCTCTCCAGGAAAAAGCTGAGCTCATCAGCCTGCTGACCTTGTCTGTGCTTGCCGTTGCTGTCACAGTTTTGGTCACGTACTGCTCGAACAGCAGCACCAGAAGAACCCAGAGGAACTTGTCTCCTCCCACCGTAGTGATCAGCTGGGACAGGATCGGCAGGCGCCGGTGCTCCGGCACATGGGGCAGGGCATCCACAAACACACGGATGATCTTGGTCACCACCTCCTCCACACCTCCAGAGGACTCCGACAAGTCACTGTCTTCAGCCTGTGCACAAAGAGATACAGCAGCTCAAACAGGTTACTGAAGATGGGCACAAGTTCTTCCTTGGAATTTCAGAAAATGAGGGAAAGCACTACGTGCCAGGTAACAGCACTGTTGAATGCATAATCTCAAGGGAATTATGAGTGCTCCAAAATAAAGCACTCCATCACACAGTGCCTTTTCAGTGTTAAAGGAAGATGCTTCACATAAAAGGAAAAAAAACAAACAAAAAAGATAGAAAAAAGAGAGAAAAGTGAGGAAAAAGGAGAAAAAACAAAACAAGGGGAAAAAGCAATAAAGAGGAAAAACGGAGAAACAAAGAAAATAGGAAAAAAGGGGAAAAAATGAAAAAGGGGAGGGAAAGGAAAAAAAACCCAAACAAAAAAAAGAAAAAAGATAAAAACTGCTACTTGGCATCAGCTGAAACAAACAGGCCATTTTCAAGAGAAAGTGATGCCACATCCTTCTGAAAACTTTGCCTGTAAGCCTGGTAGTTAGGCTCTTGGATTCAATGGCCTAGTAAAAATAACAGATAGGCTACATGATCTCAGGCAAGTAACATTAGGCTCTTGCCACACATAATAATAGTGTGTGCCATAACTATTTTATCACAGAAACTTGTGTTAGCTGCTATAAAAGGTTTTAATTAAAAAAATACATAAAAGGAGTGACAACAACTTGATTTCTTTAACAGAGAACTGCAAGAGGATGAGAAACATGTATACATATTAGTCTGGGAAATCCCCAGCCCATTTTTAGAAGACAGTATCTTTTTCCTCCAATTCATTTTTACATAGGAAATTTATACAGCATTTTAATGTTTGATCTATTAAAGGTCGAGAATTAAGATTTATTAGGTGCAAGTGAAATCTGAATGGAAAAACATCCCCCTTGAAAACAGTGATGGTTTTTTGCTTTGGTTTATAGCCATTTATCTAAGAGGTCCAGACAAAACCAAACAAACACCAACTGGGAGAATAAAAGCATTTGCCAGATATTATATCTTTCCACTTCTTTCAGACCATGTCTACTGTTGATATGACCATGACATATTATTACAGGACTAATAACCAGTTTTTATTTCCAATGGTTCCTCTACTGAACTTGCCTGCTATTTTTATGAGGAAAAACTTGAATTTATAGTATGTTTCAGGTCCTCTTCATGTACAGTTCTGATAATTTTGGCTAAACCATTTATAAAGTGCAGGAATTCAAAAGCCTGAAAAGAAGCACTAGTCTGATGAATTCAGTTGGTAAGACACAAAGGAATCTGTTAATATTGTTGCTACATATAATTTAATAGCTATCTAAAAAGAATCCTAGAATAGGTGAAAACTTATTCTACCACCGATATTCTAAGTCATTTACTCTACTTAATTAATAATATTTTCATTAAGTAGACAAATTTACCTGTATAAGAGCAGGAATAACCATCTGCACAGTCTTGTTAATTACTTGGAAAGTGTAAGTATCATCCAGACGCAAGACATTTGCTCCCATGAATGTAAAAATAGGCATAATGTTATGAAGAACTTTATCCTGCAAAAGAAAAGATGAAATTAGTTTATCCTGCTATGCACATTATACCTTAAGGCATTTCTCATTCCCACAAATGCCACTAGATTCCTATAATAATAAATAATAATAACAAAAAAAGAGAACCATGAGTATGTTCCAAAATCTCCCTAAACTAATTCTAAATGTATATTGTCCCTTAATAAGAATTACTGTGTGATTGGTAGAGTTCTAAATATTATTCAGAAACCAAGACACACTTCCAAGCAAGTAATTAAAGAGTGAAAATTGAGAGTTTAGTCTGATGAAACACCTTGTATCTTTCCCCTCAGAGACATGGTAATACAGCAAGCAAAACCAGCTATGAGGAGATTTGCAGAAGCACAAATGTGATTATGGCACAGATTCCTGTGATTTTCATAGCTTTCCTACCCACTCTTTCTATACCTGTTATATATCTACAACTATACAATGTAAACCAACCATGCTTATTCTAGCTTTTGGCTTTTCGAGGGCCTAGGCTGTAATCACAGTAATTAATTTTAACAGGGCTGTATTAGAGATGTCACCTAGCTCAGAAGTTAGTTTCCTAGATTTTGCCAGAATGCAGAGCAAGAAATTATGGGAATATTTTTCATTTGGTTTTAGTGATGGAAGAAGTGTTTTGGATTTTAAGAGAGATCAGATTGATTCAAAATGTTTCCTTGTATTCTGACCTTGAAAATCTTTCAAGAGCCAATACTAATGTAAAGCAAACCCTCTGTTCTATAGTAGGTCATGGCAGTAAGATGGAGACAAAATAAAAAAAAACAATAAAACCACAAAATCCTTCAAAAATTTTGTCAAAACATCACAGTTTTGCCTTTTGGGAAAAACACTATCTTTTGAAGTGTGTGTAGAAAATACTGAGATAAATAAAAAAATGCCAACCAAGTTTGATACACCTGGATACATTCTGCTGCTTTTATAGTTCCAAAGCAAAACAATCTTACTTAGAAGAGTGTACAGTCAAATTTCAATCCACAGAAGAAAAGGCCTGTTTCTTGGTCAATTCAAATCAGACCAACCTGGTTTTGTCATCAACTATAACTACGTTTTTCAGTGTTGTACAAAACAGAATGCATGTGCTATCAAGGCCAGGTGTTTTCTCTCTTTATATAAAAAAGCAGGAGAAAGAAGAAACAAGGCATGAGAATGGTGACTGCACAAGGCAGGGCTGTTGTCAGAAAGCTTCTTCCATTTCAAATGCATTCCACTGCAAGCCACAAATGGCTCGTGACCAAAGCATCAAGACAGAGGTTTCTCTTCAAGTAAAATGGCACAGAAAGGCCTAAAATTGCAGGGAACCTGTACATTTTGTCTCTTGCTCTTTTCAGCAAGTTTCTCCCCATAGAACAGCTCTGTATGTTCATCACTCTACCCAGCACCTGGAACCCAAAGAGAAGAGCCAACATATACGTTTCAGGTGCTACTTACAGGAAAGATTCCAGCAACAGCACCAAGGAGCAGCAGTGCATGGTGGTGTGTCTGAGGCATTTTAGATATCCTGATGCACTGAACTATCAGTTCCACGTTGAATTTTTCTTTGTCAAGGATATCTGCAAGTAAAAAATACCCATTGATTAATACTTTAAAGGTCAACCACGTAGGAATGAACAGGACACTCAAGCCTTGGTTTCAATTTGCAAACCATACCTAATTGATCTACAAAAAATGATCAGGAAGGCAAACTTGTATAGAGGTACCCTTATAGAGGAATCTCTCTCTCCTGAACAATACAGTGTAGACACAAAAGAAAAGTTAAGACACCATTGTTTTAATGCTGTACTGGTGAGAAAAGTACTATGAAATGAGTCTGGAGATTTTTACCTGCTGGGACCTTGCTGCCATTGGATGACAATTTCTGACAGATGCTTAGCAGGCAGCTGAGGATCAGCTGCTTTGTATATTCCATATTTTCTTCCTCTGATGCCATAGGTTCCAGACACCTACATATTCAGGAAAAAAACATGGAGATTGAAAAAGAACACAGAAAAATAAGTGATCAAACTGCATATCAAGATACAAATAAGAAGTGCAATCTTAATTCTACATAAATTCTAAATCAAGGCTTCTAAAAAGCCTTTGCCATAAAGTGTCTCTTCTTTTTTTTTCAAATGCATCAGCAGGTCTAATAAAAGACATCTATCAAAATACTGTCAAAAGTATAAGTATAACCTGAACTGTGGTTGCCAGTCTATGTAAACCCAAGTCATATGGAAAGACAGACAAATACCTAATCTATATGCAAACTTTCCTAAGTGCCTGGAGATAAGGCTGGCAGGAAAACCAATAGTTTTCTTAGGTTGCACTGGACAAAGACTGTTCCACAATATGTTGGGAGGAATTTTAAAGCTTAGAGTATTATACTAGCTCTGTTGAAGACATGAGTCCTGTCCATTGTGCCACTTTTAGCACAGGTGTCATCCTTCCTGGCAATGCCAAACCCTCTGCCTGCTAGAAAATTTTCAAATAAGAAGCTATGCATCAGATAAAAATCGTAAAAAGCCCACATTGTTTTAAGGGGAAAAAAATCATAACTTCCCATTCCCCTCCTCGATTTACCTTAAAATAAGTTCAAATGAAAAAGGCAAGCTAAGCTACAAGACATGACAACAAAACAGAGACAAATTAGCCCATATTTTAATGCTTTAGAGTGTCAGCTGCAGAAGAGAAGCTCAAGGACTCCTGTGTTATGGGAGCACCATTACCTGCTCAGCAGGTTAAAAAGAGCAGGTACCAATGCCTGCGGATGTCGAAGTTTCTTCTTATGCTGCAGTAATTCCAGAATAAGCATAACCCTCTGCCAGCTGAAGTGGCTTGTTTCTGGTGCCAGTTCTGTATCTTGAGGCTTTCTAAAAAGATAAGACAGACCACCAGGATATTTATTTGCAAAGGAAATAGCACAGTGTTTCAAGGAACACACACACATAATTAAGACAAAATCCAGTAGATGGTCTGCCTGCCATCCAGGAAACTTGTGTCTTTGGAACTACTAAGGGTTAACACACTGAGTAAGCAGTAATAGGGGGCATGTCTGAGCTTTATAAACTCTGACAGATACAATTTACTGATAGATTGATCTAATTGGTGATGATTTTTACAAATAGTCATGGGAAGGAAAATAAGAACAGCTATTCTAGGTCAAACCAAGTATTCTAGGTCAAACTGCTATTCTAGGTCAAACTTAGTCAATATACTGTTTCAACAATAGCTGAGAGTGTTTAAAGAAGATAATAAGTAGAGCAGACAAAACAGCTCATTCCTCATGAGAATGGAGAGACAAGACAAAGATCTCAAAAGTAGTGATTATATTACTGTTTTAACAGAAACAAAAGACTGTTTTTCAGTCAATTAATAGGAACATTTTGATGAGCATCTGTAGGTTTCAGCCATGTGTATGTAATCTGTCCATGCATCTCTATTCCACACTAACTTTACTGTCAACAAAAAGGGATTATGTTCAGCTTTGTCAAGCCAGATTCTATAAAAGCAAATGTCAAGATTAAAAATGCTGAATTTTTTTTAATTTTAACTGTTCTTCCATCTGTTCTCAAACAGCAACATGAGTTGGTTTTCTCCTGCCAAAAGTATCTCAGAGTTATTTTACAGTGCAGGGGAAAAGAAGAAATAGATGTTTATGCTTTCAATACAAACTATGCAATATATTAAGACAAGTGGTGTTTTCAAACTGTATAGGTAATGTCTGTGCATTTCTAGTTATTTTACCTCTGTTGCTGCATCTTCTGCCTTCTAGTCTGTTGAACAGTGGCCAGACTTTTGGTTTTCTCAGGAGGCTCCAGTTCTCTGACAATCTGCTCAGCACACACTATAATCTGAAACGAAACAATAATAATACAAGCACCAATGAACAATCTGTCACATCACATGTGTCCCCTCCTTTTTTTAAAAACACATCCCTTTCATGCACATATAGGTATATGAACCACATATTCAAGTCATATCCCAGAAAGTGAAAATCAGTGCAGCAGAAAGAAGTGACTTCTGCTGAATTCATTCACTTAGTATAGTAAATGACTGATAAATGGCTTTTAAAGAAATAGCTTCTGAAAGCAGCCATTTAACAAACTTTTCATGCCATTAACACTATCCTGTTATTTGCCAAATAGTTTCTGATTCCTTTCATGCTATAAATGATATAAAGGACGAGTGTTACTAAACGTAGCAGCACAAAATCACACTGCAACAGTGCACAATTTGAACACGTTTCTGTGTTCTGGAGTTTGCCACTTACCCCTTTAAACACACTGCTAATTGTCTGGGCACAAAGTGGGTTCTTACAGTTTAAGAGTAAGTCAAACAATACTTTTAGTAGCTTCTGTTGCACCATCCCATCTGACACAGCTGCAAAGAATGGTTTAGTGATCTGCAAAAGGGAAAAAAGAAAGGATGCAGAGAGGTTTACTGTAAGAGGGTAACAAAATCACAAGCTACAGAATTAGATATGTTAGATTATGTATGACACACACAATCACACATGCTTGTTAGTATAGCAAAAATCTGCATATTAACTATGTATTTGTATACATCCAGGAATCCTTAGATACAAATCACATACCTGTGAAATATCCAGATGACATATTGATTCCTGAAATTTTTCACATAACTTGCCTGGTGAGGGGAACTATCTTGCTGTTGCCAGCCTTTGGGAAGTGTACACCAACACCTGGCTAATAGAAGGCCTGAATTTATAGCCTCCTTCAAATGAGACTATTTCTCACCTACTCTATTTTGTTGCCAACTTTGCCTCAGAAGAAAAACATTAAGTAGAATTTTGCCTGACTGACAAAAAACTAAGAACTGTGGAACAGTAGTATCTGTAACAATACAGGTATTCATCTCCATGCAAATACAATACTTCTATTTTATGCCTGTCATAATGCAAGATGTAGAGCAAGCAGAAATTTCTCTGATAATTTTGAGAAAGTTTTGAAGCTGTTTAGATGTTTCAAAGACACTACAGAGACCTTGAAATCTTGTACTAAAAGAAAGACGGGTGAGGACACCTTCAGACAGAAAGAGTCCTTGTAGATCCAATCCTAAACACTGCTAGTTTCTTTAGGCATAAAAATAAATTAAAGACCTTTCATAAATCCATACCTGCCCAAGTGCTGTGATTTGAAATGGTGGAATTTCTTCATATATTTTCTTGGCAGCATGCAGACTTTTGATAAATAGATCCAGACTCTGCTGATTCTTGCACAGGAGGGGTGCTGAATATTCATTAAACTTTCCAAGAATTAGATGCAGGAGAATAACTTCATCTTTCAACATTGCCTCAGGTTTCTGAAAGACCTTCTCTAGCAACTGGTCTAGTGCAGGCAAGAGGTGAGAAAGAATCATCTGCAAATGGGAAATTTGTGATGTAAATTTTTATCCATCCTCAATTTCACAGACTTCCAGTAGCACAGCTTCATTTTACTGCAACATCCCCTCTCTAGTAACACACTGCATACAGTATTTTAAAAATTGATAGTACAACTTAATACCTTGCAACTCAGTACAGAAAACTCTATAGTCACTGATATCTAAACAAAGTAATACATTTCTTCTGCAAGAACCTTCTTCTGAAACAGTCTTTCTTAGTGATATCGAAGGAGCTTCCTTAAAAACTCCAGTGCAAAATGCTGCAGCCACTGCATTCCTGGATGGAGCATGCAAATGTTTTATGTTTCACTAAATCATACTTTGCAGCATTACTACATATTACTAGAGGTGTCAATGCCTAATGATCTAATACATTATGAAGTTATTTAACAGCATTATTATTAAATGAAATTTGATTTCAGCTTTTCAATCAAGTGCAGAACCCATAAAACAACTCACCTCACCATGGACTTCATGAAGAATTTTCATTAAGTTTCTTGCAATATATGACGGGAAAATAGGGTCCTGTACACAATCAAGTAAGTTTTCCAAAGCTTCCAACAATTTTTTCTTCTGGGATTTCTGTTTCGGTTGTGTTTCAAGTTCCTCAAATAGAGTTCCCATAATCTAGTTCATAAACAAAGTGAAAATTAAGTTCTTTACCTGCAATAAAAATGCCTTAAAACAACATCTATTTGATGCTCTCATAATAATGCAGTCTAGACATAAACAGAGTTCTTTATCTGTACATAAATCACAGTTAATGCCTCTTAGACTCTCAGCTCTCTGTAATAAATCACTTGAATGTTTTCATAGTATTTAAAAAAAGATATAAATCAATC
This sequence comes from Sclerurus mexicanus, assembly GCA_013396755.1. Lineage (NCBI taxonomy): Eukaryota > Metazoa > Chordata > Aves > Passeriformes > Furnariidae > Sclerurus > Sclerurus mexicanus. The sequence continues at coordinate 1,276,399 of VWZF01003842.1, forward strand.
TGCTATAGAATACAAAGACAATTAACTTTCCTGTCTAACTTGATTTCTTCTCTAAAACATGGGAGCTCACAGCAGCAGACAAAACTTGTATTCATGTACACTTTAATAAGAAAAATACCTGTGTTATGTATGTAGGGTCAGACACAATCTCTTCTGTCTTTTGCTCCAAGTGCTGAAGAACAGAATGAAATAGAGACTCCTTTATCCCTCTTAAGGAATGGAGGCAGTTGAGAGCAGCCCTTCGAACTTCACTCACAGGACTACCCAAGTTAATTAGCAAAGATATCACCACTGCAAAAAGAACCAGGGAAGGAAGGAGGAAAAGAACACAATAAAGCAAGTGGTTGGAATTTTACTGCAGCTGTCCCTGAAGCATCAGCATCACTTTGGAATTATAAAGTCCTCTCTTTTCTCTGTAAACCCCTAGAGTACATAAAACCAACACGAATCACACAAGATCCATCACTATCCTTATATTCATGTTTAAGTTCAGAGTTCATATATTGCTACTGACTGTCACATTGTTATACTGCACAGAAAGTAAGGTGCTGTAGTTGACTTCTTCAACACAGCACTGCATTCCCTTAACATTTTCAGTATTTAAAAACAGTGGCTTCACTTACTTCCAAGCTTGGACTGGTAACTGCAGCAGCCAATCAGCAAGAAAGAGAGCCTGTCTCAGCCTAGTGCAGCTAAACATAACTACAGATACCCTTCATGCTGTAAATTATAGTAAAACTGGACAGAATTAAAAAATAACTATGATTAAGTCTTAACATGGAAAACAGATACTGCTTTACTTTACCTGGAGATGATGGCAATAGCAGCTGCTTCTTTTTCTGATTTGTTTGTGATTCAAGCAGTGCATAGCCAATATAGAGAGCTTGAGTCTGTAGCATTGCACTGACTTCATAGTTCAGATGATTTGAAAGGTTATAACTGTAAGTCCATAAAATGGAAAGGAATTTGAAGAGAACCTCTGAATCTTTTAGATGCACCTTAAATTTAACAAAATTTAAAAAAAAGAAAAAAGAGAAAAGCACTTGTTTAATTTATTTGGCAAACTACTACTCAAAGCATCTGATAAACCCCACATCAAAGGAGTAAATGAAAACTAAAGAGCCAGAAACAGTGTCTTCTGGGAAGAAAAAGTTATTGAGTAGATGCTTGCATGTATATACAAGTCCAGATGTTACTTAACATCTGGCTTATTTAAGACATAACTTGTAGTCTGTAGGTTTTAGATGGGATTTTTTTAATCCTAACAGTCTGAAAACATTCATATGAACATTTGTATACTATGTCAACTGCACAAGAAAATTGTTATGTGCAAAATAAAGAACTTCTACTTTGTGACACAGGTCACAGAGTGCCTTCTCCACCTACCAACAATAAGAGCTGCTCCAAGAAGATTCACTTCAGTTTTCCACACATTTACATCCAATTACCTTAACTTTGCTTTAGGACCTTTCTGTCAACATTTAATGAGGAGTTTAATTGAAGCAGTTACACTGTCAGCTAATACTATCCCAAATCAGTTTAAAATTCCTGCTTAGTACATGGTCTGGCAAACAGCTAGCATGCTTTCTGTCTCTAAAAGCTCTTCATTCCAAATGCCACTCAACATCCTGCAAACTGAGCACAACTTGACAGAACAACTGATAGAGCTCCTGACATACTCTTGACTATTCTCTTTTCCACAAGTCCACCAAGATCGAAGTTCCAGCTACATTAACTGTTCAAGAGCTAGCAAAAATAACTGTCTTGTGTCTTTCAAATTAAAGACCCTCAAAACTTGAGGCCAGTACTGCACAAGTGACAGAAGTAAATTATTATTGCAGTTCTTGCCTTCACAAGGTCCTAGGACATTATTAACCCCCTTCCACAAACTTTCTGTAGTTTCTCCTCCAAATTTCTTCTCTTCTTCTGTGCAGTATGACCCAACTCCCTCAGTCAAAACCTCCACCAAAATAACCTCCTTCCTTTCCTGCTGACAGCCTTTAACTAGACACGCACTGAATCAAATCTCTTTATCTCCTCAATGTCAGTACAATTTCACTGGATCTTGGATTGATTCATGAGACAAAGTTTATACATGAATTGACATCAGAAACAAATTTTTTGTTATGAAATCATTGCTGTTCTTTCTTCTGTTTGTGTTTGTCATGTGCTGTTCCTGCTGAAACAGCATCAAATTCCAGTAACAGTAGCTTTGTGGCAATTACTTGCTTTTGTTTTCCTCAGAATGTACAGTTATTACCTCCTGCCATCTAAAATCGAGACTGCCAAAATTCCTTATTCTCTTCACAAAAATGTATCACTAGATGCATGTGAAAAACCACAAGATGATGCAATAAGGAAATGTACAATTTCTTGTAACAGTTTTCTTTTCAATTTCTGTTAACAAATTTTACAGAACAACCCTTCAGTTTGCTACCAGATAGAACCAAAACTTTTAGCTCAAACCTTAAGCTCTTCATCTTGTCCTACAAGCCAGCGTTATGTTTTCACCTTTGCCTCAACTTGTCAATTTGTGTTTATTTTCTTTTTTAACTTTAGTTTTCCATTATTACATTTAAGTAGGGTTAACTAACCAGCTGAAGCTTAGACTTTCATCTTCTCACAATACTTGTATGCCATGAGCAGTGTTGCATGACCCGTTTACCATTTTTCTCAGTTTTTCTTAAGATTAATGTAATTGCATTACATTATGAATTGATGACTCATAATTAAGAGTGACAAATACAAGAATAATACCTTAAGTAAGAGATTCATTAATGCTCTGTACTGAACAGCATTGCTCCGCTCACTAGCTCCACTGACGAGCAGGTCAAACAGCCCCAAAAGGAGGTGCAGGTAGTCTTGGCTGTCTTGATTCAGAGTTTCAGGATTCCACCAAGTTTCCTCTAAAAAAATACAGGTTATAAGTAAGACACAGTGGATGCATATGAACACCTTCAGGAACCAAGAGAATACAGGCATGTCTAGCTAAGAAGAGACAATACATTTGGTTGGTTTCATGTTCACAAGTAAGCAATCTTTTTGGATCTCAGTAACAAAAAAGGGAGAAGGTTAGGGAAGCAAGGTTTCCTTGTTTTCATCAACTTCCAAAGACAAAAAAACCCCCCACTTTCCTTCTCACTGATGTACGTAAGTGACAGTCAAAATCTTAACACCTACCTTTTGAAAAGGACAGAGGAGGTTTTAGGCCGTTAATGAAGTTTTTCAGTAAGAACAGGCACATAGCTAACTCTTCTGCATGAGCACTCTCATCACTATTGAGCTTTTCTATATAAGCACTTAACAAGTCCTTAGGCACCAAAGTTTCCTCTACTGTTTCAACAAACCAATTTAGGGGAGTTTCCTGCAAAAGAAAATTAATTTTAATGTATTCTGTCACAATTCCATGCAACACAAAACAGAAATTTAGTGCTAAAATTCAGCAACATTTAATTTCCAACGCTCCAAAGAGGTATCCTTATTAAATGAATTATATTTCTGATTTTACACTGCAACTTGTATCTACAGTTTTAAAACCTACACCAGCTCTTTCTACCACAGATAACAATGTACCTAAGTGAAGTAACAGAAGAGTAAAATCCAATCTCTCTAAAGTATCACTTGAAAGGGATTAGGAGTTAAAGCACTGTGTGGACATTCAGTTTAATACTTTCATTTAGCTCTGTTTCAGCAACATAATCTGTATCTTTCAAATACTTGCATATACAAAAACTCATTAATGGAACAGTCTGAGGTCTGAATAACTACCTACCATTTACCGCTCTGTGCGCGAGTGTGGGGGGGATGCACGCACAGAACATAGCTCTGCTCACATGGGTTTCTTACACACAAAAACAAGCCCCCAAACTGTTTCACAACAAAATAAATCTAGAGAACCCCAACAGAAAAAATGTCTAGAAATTAAGTAAAAAAATATAGCAGCAAGATGCAGAAATACTCTTTCTGAACATTGCTCCTACAGATGTCTCCAACAAGGAAAATGCCCTCTCCACAAAATTTTCATCTTACCTCTGCAGGATCACAAGATCTGAGATTTTTGATTTTTTTATCCAAGAAGCGGAAGACTCTGATAGCCGCTGAAAAATAATTTTCCTTCATCTGTGTATTGCAGCAGCACTGAACAAGCAGTGAACCAATTATATGGGTAGTTACTTTCTGTCTCACACTGTCAGATTCTGTTTCAGCAATGAGTATCAGGTCATCAACCTTAGGAAAAGGAGTGGAGGCAAAACAGAAAGTTTGTAAGACAGTGGGCCTTCACTATGAGGTTACATCGTTCTTCCTTTGCATGTTCAATTAAATCCTTTTTACCTTCTATCAGAGGTGACAAGCTACTGCCTGCTGTCACAGTACTCTTTAGAACCTGGGAATGCACAAACATCTGTTTCTATGAACTACCCAAATTTATACTTGTAATTCACTCGAAATTCTTTTTTCGGGAACCTAAAAATTCCTTGAATTTAGTTACACTAATCACTTGTCCAAATAGGTAATAGCTTCACCACTTGTCTTCCTTACGTTAAGGAAGAAATCTGCTTTATCTAGATCGTATTGTGGTTTGTTAACGTATGTATGTATGCATTTATATTTGCTTAGCAGCTTGATGATAGCATACTAGTGCTAAGAAGAGCACACAAAGTTCCTCTATATCACATTTGTTCTACTACAGTGACCATCTGACAAGTGAAATTTCTTAAAGTTAGGGTAACATGGTACACATACCATTTGCAAGAGTAAGGAAGAGTCCACTGAGGTCAAGTTTTTAGAAAGCAGCAGGATCATTTTCGTGTTGGCCACTCCAATCAACTCTGCAGGCTTGGTAGATTTAATTGCCTCTTCGAGAGCTACTCCAAGGGATAAAAGAAAAAATCAGATAAGCTAGGTATATAAATCACATATTGACAAACTGGTGGCTCATTATTATTTAGAATCAGTCAGAAACATACTAGACAATTTCTACATCTTTTCAAAGAGTTCTTTGAAGAAGTCCATTCTGAGTCAATTTGATAGCGTGTTAATGACAGCTAGTCTCCTTCAATACATCTTTAGGTTCAATAGGGATGTTGTCCTAACTTGTCACAATTTTTCTGTTACCAAAGTAGTTACAATTAATGCTTTACCTTCTGGCCAGCCTTCCAGTAAAGGGTGTAAAGAGCAGAGGTCAGACTCTGACAGACAAACAGCCATTTTCCAATCTGAAGATTTTGAATTTGCATTAGTGATTACCATAAAAGGTAACAATTGCATCACTGCTTCATCTAGCAATTCCTTCTTCTCTTTCAAAATCTCCTCTTTGACTAGAATTTTTACTGCTCGCTCCAACACCTTGTACCTAAAAGAGAACAAATCATGTTGAAAATACATTTCTCAATCATACCTGCAACATTTCTTTGATCTGTTCTCTATTTTCCACAGTGATTTTCTGAATCCAAATGGCAGCGAGAACAAATAAGGAATTAATGGGAAGTGGTAAGAAAATAATTGAACATCTTGCCCGTAATTCAGCATAGAGATAGCATAACAAAAATCACTTGCAGAGAAAACATTTTTGAAAGTATTCCTTAGAGTTACTTTCAAGAAAATAATTTTTTACAGAAAGAATGCAGTCTGAAAAAGGGCAGAAACGTACCACTTTCCATCCTTTGAAAGATCAGCTCTCTGGAAGATGTTCAAAAGACTTGACACTATGACTTCTGGATTGACTTGTTCCTTGAAAATCTGAAAAGTGATCAAGAAAAATAAATGAAAGTTTAATAATATACAAAATAATTTAGCACATCATAATGGAAGGTGCATCTGCTATATGAAGTGAAAACAGAGATCAAACATCACTAGCTGTATTCCTACTGATGTTCATGTAATGAAAATATTACCAGAGTAAGCCGAAGTTATAAGGCTGCCCAGTATGCCCTCTTGATATGCTACAGTATGGAGGATTTATTAAATGCGGAAATATTTGGTAAAATTGATAATAAACAATATGCAGAACACTTAATACTTAAATAAGAACTGCTTTTACTTTACATTGCATCTGGATGACAAAAATATAAGGCACATCAACAAAGGAAACTGAAGTTTAAAGGAGCACTCACGTGCTTCTATTCCTACTTTTTAGTGATCGAGAATGAATGAACACACGACCAATTATACTACTGCTAATAATATTGTCCACTACTACTGGCAGAAGCAATAAAGACAGACTGTTACTCTAGCTGGAAACAATCAGTACAATGCATACCACAGTCCTATCCAGTAAACCTGAGCTGGAGTTCACGACTTTGCCACTATCAACTGACCAAATGACTCACATATGGAAAAACTCAACTGAGCACTTCTCACTAGCACAGTGACTTGTGACTGCACCATTTGCCATCCAAAAGGCAGATAGCATGGCTTACATTTTGATAGAAAAATGTACAGAATAAGCAGGAAGTACACCTCAAATAACAGACAAATATCTAAATATGTTTTACCAGCTAGATTAAAAAAATAAACCCATAAACTGATAAATTCATGCTAACTGCAAACACTTGTGGAAGGATCAGGTAGCAGAGATTTGTGGGGGAACTGTGAGGTGATAAACAGCACAAGCCTTCTAAATTTGTGCTGCTTCATCCTGTTAAAGGACAGAAGTCATACACTAAGGACACAAGGACAAGATAGGCAACCACAAAGAATACATTCCAGCTGCACACAGTGAAGACAAGTTAAAATCTTGCATATTGGAAGATACTCGCTTACCTCCAAAGAACTGAGGGCAGACATTACAACATCTCTGTTGTCATCCTTGAGCCGACCAAAAATTGCTTCTTCTATGAAAGCCTGATCGAAGCCTTCCTGAAAACAATAAAGAAAAACAGAGTCAAAGGGAAAAAAAAATCATTTGCTGGTAGCAAATCTACAGGTTTTTAATGAAATATCTGCATTCTAGTGTAAGAGAAGTGGTAATATCATCTAAATTAAGCCTCACAGGCAGACTAATTTTTAACAACAAAAGAAAGAAAACTATAAATATTCCTTAGATTTTATCTTAGCATGCAAGCAGCTTTATAAACAAGAACTACATCCAGACTCCAGAAAATGGTGACAGAAACCTACAGAAAAACGCCATGAAAAGCCATAAGGATTACATATGCACAGTTTAACATACCACTCATCTTCAGCTGGTAAGTCTGGCAAACAGCTTTTTGGAAGACATTCTATGTTAAGTCAGTTCTGTAAGTGAGAGATTCAGGACACAAACCTTTGATGTTTCAATAACATCTTTCAAATGCTGAAGAGCGAGGACCCGCACAGCAGGCTGGGGATGATTCAAACTGAGCAGAAGGGAGGTATCAGAGAATTCCAGAAACTGAAATACAAATGTCACCATGACTCACTGCATGTTAAAAATACTTTATATATACATAAAGATAATGGGAAACATTCTTAAAGCAATTTTTTGTACCAGAAGAAAACCTGTGTAATCAAGACCTAAAAAGTTAAATTACAATACAATGATGTTGTACAACTGTTTCAAATTTGGTCTTCTTCACTTTTGCAGACAGCTTTTGGAAGATAGCTTGAGAAGTACAGTAAGCCACAGACACTGTTATGTCCTAGAAAAGCATTACACTTATCTAAGGATTCTGAGAAAGTTCTAGTGACAATGTCAGTGTGACAGAGCACAGATAGAAACTGTTAAAAAGGCATCCCTGCCAGTCCAATTGCGTTCACTTATCTCAGGAACCTTAAAAGCTGGAAGAGAGTCATATGCCTATGTCCTGCGTGCCTTGTTTTTCTGTTAATCCACTTGATATTCAGTCACAGAATCTGTGCCTTTGTTAAATCAGTAAAAAAATATATGAAGCGCTTCTTTATAATACTTTCTTCAGTGCTTTCAGTATTTCAATCATTGCAAACACTAGCCATAACACTAACCATCTCTTAATTATAAATTTCTTGGACAGATCTGTTGCAGTCATGGTTATTCTGTATTAGGCTGAGTTTCAATTTCTCTTCAGAAATGGTACAGAAAGAATTATGTAGTCACTCTATTCTTCCACATTACTGAATGTAAACATTCCTAATATCAATGCAAGGGAAAGACCAAGCCACTTTCTCTCAACAATGACAAAGTTGTCAGCTTTCCCAAAACAGACACCTCTAACACTGACAACATCTTTAAGATGAGGCCTTGCTAGGCACTATGTGTTGTCACTATTGACCATTACAGTATATGTAGTGGCCATGTTCCCAAGTAAAAAAGTATTGATAGCAACTGGAGCAGGTGGAAATATATAAATTTTAACCATGGAAGAAAGCTCATGCTCACGACCCCTCGTGATAAACACAAACTTAAAAGATCTGATAGCTTTTGATTCTACCACAGTTTCGACTGAGTCCCCACAAAAAGTCATATTTAAGCAAGTTGGTTGTTTTGGTTTTGGTTTTTTTTTCAGTTCTTGCTCTTTTTGTTTTTTGTTTGGTTGGTTTTTTTCTTGTGGGAATGGTAGAGGTTTTGGTTATAAAGAGGAATAGACAGCAGAACTTTGCCACTTCTGACAGTATAACCAAAAATATGAGCTGGAATCGTGATCTGAGCTTCTACCTACCTTGTATTTGCCACAGCTTAAGGAAAGAGAAATAAATTGGTGAAAAAGATTTTGTTCAGCCTCATCTGTGCAATCTTCCAGATGCTTCTCCAACACAGAGTCTAAGGCTTTAGGATACCTGCCAACAGACAATACCACCAGCATTTTCAACAGAGGATTACAGAAGAACATTTACTACAGAAATACAGGGGACTACAAGGAAACTGAATGCACACAGAGTCATCTGAACCAGATATTTTAAGTAGCTTTGCAAAGGAAATCAACCATTATGTTGTGACACAGATGAATTACGTGCAGACCATTTGGATAAATAATGAGCAGAACAGGTCATGCTACACAGCAAACAGCTGCACAATGCCAGTAGGCCTGTGTCCATGTGTTACAGTGAGGACAGATAAGTAAAAAATCTGGACAAAGACTAGGAGTCAGTTTTTTATTCTATATCTACTTCATCAAGAATACTGGGCTTATGACCCCCAATAAGCCAGGATGATAGCTGACATAACCTACAGACTGTGGGACTGTCATAGAAAAATGGAACTTACTTTCTCTCAAGAAGTCTGATAAGAGGAAGAATCTTTTGATTGAGTGCAGCCATTTTGGTGGGATTAGATTCAATCTCTGTACCACAGGCGATAAACTCTTCAAGAAACTTTCTAAAATTGTAAATAAATGAAAAGTCACCCCATTTTACAAACTCAGAAAAATGTGTCTTGTATAATGCTAATGCCATTGTCAGGATTTAGTTGTTATTAAACCAGGAATGACTGCAGTACTGTGTAAGAAAGATAACTGAAGTTAACTCACAAAGCCAGCAAGTGATCTAAATCCTTTTCCAGTGGTACACTCTCAAGAATAGCTTGGAGGTGCCTGATGTAAACGTCATTTTCTGTCTTTTCAGATTCTTCTTGCTCCTCTAAGGACAATGCACAATCATAAAAGATGAGCAACAATTTGTGAATAATCCCTTCATACTGATTAAAGCTAACAGCTTGTACAGACATCACATCTGGAGAACCAAGCACACAGCTTGAAGACCACAAAGTTCATTGATTATTAGCACTAACTCTCCATGAGCTGCTAGCAATGCTTTATACTAACATCATTAAAATGCCGAAGGTTGGGTTGCTACCAATAAATTCAAGTCTGCTTTGGAAGATTCCAGACCTACAACCCATGCCAACAACTCCCTACAGCATTTCCTTGTGTGACTCTGGATCTTTTTAATAACAAAAAAGCTTCCCCAATTGTTTTGGCAGTTACAAGGCCACAGTGCAAACAGATTCACTACTGCAGACACAGGCTACTATTGCATGTCAGTCAGCCTTGCTGTCCCAGACTCTTGCCAGGCACATTTAACTAATCAGGTAAAATTAGATCTTGACTAATTAAACTACATATGGAGTACATGTAATCTACCTAAGAAAAATCTGGCAGTACAAGAGTCAGAAACTTAATACATCAAAATTACGCTACTGCTGAAACACTGAAAATCAACATCTAAATCAAAGTGATATAGGTATAATAATGCCTAAAATAGCCTCCTCTCTAGGGCCTGGATAAACAAAAAGCAACAAACAACAAAAGTTTGATCAGGTCTTCACATGTATGGTTGCAGTTTTAATGGAAGAAGCAACTAAAATTACACAGCTGTGACATTTGCCACAGCTATCTGTCCTTGAGACTAAACAAAGTTTTAAAGAGAACGAGTGCTAACTTACCTGTATCATTTTTCATGACAGTGTGAACAAGGTGTGGCAACAGGTAACGCAGAAGAGGAGAGATATCATATCCTGCTGACAGGCCTTGCAAAAGCACTATCAGTTCTGGGACCTTGCACAGATAATTAAATGGCCTGCACAATGGAACAGCGGGGAAAAAACCCAAAATTATGTATGCCCATCTGGGTTACCAACACTTTCAAAACCACACAGACTTCCAAGGATTCAATTTTCAATATCAGGTAACAGCCTCATTGTAAACAAATGCTGAAAAGAGTCAAATGGTTCCACTTACTTACTACCAGAGGTTTACTGGGACATTTAATACCCAAGAAGGAAACAGGGTAGTGCCAGTCATGTTGAGCAGAGCTGCTGCAACAGCACAGTGAACATACCTATGTTTTTTGCAAAGTTGGTAGTACGAGAAAAAAATACTTGTATGGACTGGAGGAAGAGATATCCTCACACTGCAAGGAACATATCTATCATCCAGCAGTAGCAAAAGGAAGGGACGAGAATTAATAGCTCAATGACAGATCCTCAGAGTGGAAGCAATTTCCCTTTCTGCTGATAGAAAGTTTCATCTTGTCTCCTTTCACGCTCACCTGAGTGGGTGCTGCATAATGTGTCTAACATGACTCTCCTTATACCTCCTCGAACCTATGCTTTTAACTGGTTTTCCTTTACTATCACAGTGTTCAAGTATCTGGAAGGTAATCTCTGCACATATCCCTAACAAGATTTTTTTCTATTGGAATATCCACACTGACCTCTCAGTCAGCAAGTAAACTCCCCATAGCTTGTGGGACTTCCATCACTATGTTCAACTGTATGTTAACAGCACTAGCTAATTGTATCAGGGCAGGACAGACAGATCAATGTACATGTACTTCCAGAACGCCTGACCTGTGAGACCAAAGAAGTGATGGTGTAGAAGCCCTTATGCTTCAGGAACTACATGAACTCAAAGCCTTTCCACTGAAGAGACAGAACTTCTTTTTTACAAGCTATGCCAATAAGCTCAAATTTGCAATACCATTATTGTGCTGGCTTCTCTTCCAGGATTCTCACTTTCCAGAAAACCTCTTACTTGACAGGGTTCAGTTTTGCACATTGACAGCAATACTTTACTAAAGGAGGTGGCAGGAGAAGGACCAAACAGGGACAGACTCACATCACGGAGACTGTTGGCTGTGGCGAGCACACAAATTTTCAAAGTAAGCCAAAGGAACTTCCAAGGCCTTTGGACTGTAAACTACCAAAATTTCTGATAGGGAAGTACCCCGTTAATGATAAGGATATAAAAAAATTCCAATTATCAAAGTGCAGTCTAGGACTTCAAAAAGTGGGAAAACTCAATTCATGTAGACTTACTTTTTCCCAAGATTATCTCCTTGCTGAGTTTGTAGAAGTAGGTTCAAGCAAGCCAGTCCATCCCTGACTAATGAGGGCACTTTAGATAATGTCTTGCTTATCTGTAACATCAAGGAATGCACCAATGAAGTCTCCACTGTGGCTTTTACTGTCATCTGGCAGATTATCATGTATGTTGCAGCTCTGTAATCCTGTATAGAGGATTTCAAGCCCTACAAAAAGAGAAAAAGGTGAATTTTTAACACAGAGTAACACAAAAAGAGTATATTAACATAAAAATCATTTCTATTCTGACATCCATGGAATCACACTGTCTTCTTCCCTACTTGTTACTGTTTAAGGGATCTATAAACTCAACTTTCAAGAAGAAAAAGCTATCATGCAGGGTGCACAGATAAAGAAGACACATTTATTAACTGCTGCTCTATTTGTTAACAACGATCCTGAAGAAGATATTAAAGCAGGCTGTACACCCTGACTCCATTTCCTCATGGTTTAGCATGATGAATTTCAAAGGAAAAGACATCCATTCAAACTGTGCATCCATTTCTCACTGCTCCATTCCTCATGCAGAGTAGGAAACAGTTCTAGAAGTGCTCATTTGAGGTGTGAAAAAGCATTATTTCTCATAGACCCTCACCTGCCTGACGTTTCAAAGCAGTCTAAGAGTGATACAACACATACCACATAGAATGTCCCTCTTAAATGCTATCTGCAGATGCATGCCTGCACAGCACAGTACACTTCATCACACAGGAAGGAAAACAAACCTTCATCTACCTTTTGGATGTAAGGGAGCAGCTTAGAGACTATAGTGTCTGTTATCTTCTCTGCAGCTCCAAGAGCTGATACAATGGTGGAAGCATAAAACACAAGAAGAACTCTCAACTGAGCTGAGTTGCCAGGACACTCTGAAAAGACCTGAATCACGCAAAAAAAAATCAGTTGTTCAGACATCAGGGAAAGTGGAAATGCACATATGGCTTCCCCCCAAACCACCAAAACCTCAGACCTCCACTTGTAAGCTCTACCAGCTCATGCTGGCACAACTTAAGTCATCACCTCCTGCCAGCAGTAGTCCTCACCAGAGGTTATTGCTCCTCCTTGAAGACAAGGCAGAAGGAAATGGCTGCTATTCCTAACGTACTTAATCAGAATAAGTAACCTAAATCACTTGTGATTTTGATGTAATGCCCAAACCTCAGAACTGGACAGCCAAGAAGTGAACTGGTATGTATTTAACACCTCCTACTACATCTGTGAACAAGCCCTGTTATTGTGTGTGCTTTGCTTAGTTTGATGGCACATGAGTTCCAGTTCTCTGAATAGCTGGAACTGTCGTACATATTACCCTTCCAAAATCATAGAACTAGCCTTCTATTTGACATTAGCTGAAAACAATAAATTTGCTCACCTTCTAACATTCTCAGCTTTAAGTTCTCATTAATATTTGAAGATATATGTTTAGAACACCCATGACAACCCCCAAAAGAGATACGGAAATTCAAAGCACAGTTACACACTAACAGCAGGAATGCGTTTATAAAAGAAATTAACACAATTAAGTACTTCGAGGCAATACAATATCTTTAAGTAATACAGTATTGCCAAATTGTTTTGTAATGGCACATTGGTTCTCAGGTACTTCCTTACAAGAACTTCTGATACGCTCTCTGCTACACAAAAGATCAGAAATCTTCATATTGTTTACTAATAACTGATGCCTTTTACTATTTGACATGTAATTCAAAGTACTAATAAATAGCATACTTCTATACAAATATGGGGAAAACCAAGTGACAACAAAAGACCAATATTCTAGAACAAATGAACAACCTTCACAGATTTTGCCACCAGGCTGCAGATGAAATCCATGAAATTCAGGTCTTTGTAGCAGTGTGTAATGACAGTACCCCTTGCCAGTGGGACTCCAGGTTTCTTTACATGGTGAAAAAAGTAAAATTAGAACACTCAGACTAAAGTGAAGCATAAAGTGAAGCATATGAAGTAAAATTACTATAATCTCTAAATTAATTCTACTGATCAGTTAACACAATCTAAATTGAAATAAGTAGTGAAAATCCACACTGGATTTCCATGTTCTGGAATTCTTTGTAACGATTTTAAGACAGAAAATGAAGAGCATTACATGTAACCTATATGTAAATAAATATAAATTTTAGTAACTGACATAACTTCCTAGCAGTAGCAAATACTTGCACCTTAATAGTATACTTTAACTTAGACAAAACAAAGACTAATTACAATTAAAGCTGCTTTAATATCAACTCTACCTTTAAAGAAGGATAGCAGAAAGAACACATGGGCATTCAGGCTCCATCCCTGTAATTAAACCTTTCAGTACAGTTCTACAACTAACCACTTAAATAGGTGGACCATATTCATAAGCCTGGTAAAAGAGTCAAGATATTATTAATTACAAAGTCCCTTAGGCTTCTCCAAACTTGCATCTCTTAAATACTTTACCCTTATTGGATCCATCCAATGCCACTTATGAGTTGGACTTTTTATATTTAAAAGCTGAATAACTCTCACAAATAGATTAGTCTCATGATATGGCAGAACACAACCAATCAAACTGTCTTCATTGTAGAGATGAATGTGAAATCTGAGGAAAAGAACATACATATGCAGTTAAAAAGTACCAGCATCCAAAAAAAAAAAAAAAAGGCCCATCTACGTTCTTCTCAGAACACTCTGTTTACTCACTTTAAGCCAGACCTGACATGACTGTCACACTGACTCAGACCTATGGTCCACCTACAGCCCAGAATCCCAAGGTGGCCACTGGCTTGTATGTGCTAAAGGAAAGAAACAGTACCAGCATTTTTTTTCCTCACTCTCAACAATTTTAGGTCCTTATAGGACTTAAGATTATCTTAGTTTCTTTTGCACAGATTTCAATACTAAACCAGATGTTACAATAATCTAGTATGAATTTCAGTATAATATGTATGTATAAAAAAGTTGTGATTCAAGGGCTGTATCAACAAAATCACCCACTGTTCCATGGCAAGAAGTATTATACTTTCTGCTTCTGGATAGGTTAATGCATATAAATAAACACAACATCACAAAATACTAAGTTTGTTTTCTCTTCACACCTTCCTACATAACCTTGAAATAAGAATACTTAGGATATATGGTTCACAGTTAATACTGAAAATTAGCTATTTCACACAGCCCATTTGTACAAGCACAATACCTAAATGCTTCTCTCTGTTCTCTGAGAGATGGCTAGCATGGGGCAAATTCGGTGAAAGCCAGGCAAGGAAATAATTGCTTTTATACATAACATCATGACAGATCAAAATGTTCACAGAAATTTATCAAAAGACAAAAAATCTCAATGGCAAAGAAGGACATCTGGTCCCATACAGACTATGCCCAAATGGATGTTTTTCACATTTTAACCTATATTTTCAGAAAGCTGACATAAAATTATTCAAAGCTTTTCTCAGTGGGCAAAAAAAATCTGGCATTCCTGGTATTTATCTATTCTAGCTTTATCTATTGACATGTAGGATATTCAGTGGATTACCTGTGAATCAGCCATTCAAGGCACTTCTGGGCTGGCTTAAGCATAAAGTAAGGGGACAGGTGAATCAGGAACAATGAAATATTCTTATTCAGCTGCTGATTTACTGCTTTAGTCTGAACACTGCGTTCAAGGCCTTTGGATGTGGAACTAAACAAACTGGACTGGAACTCTTCAAATGAAGGATCAATCCCCATCAGCTCTTCTAAGCCAGTGCATCCTGTGGGAAAAAAGTGGAGGGATGCTTTAAACGCAACAGTTTTATTCAGCAGTCCTACCCACCTATCTCCTCACTGGAATATCCAACTTTTTTGCTGTATTGGTATAATCCATCCTAACCAAGAAAACTGAAACAAATACTAAACGGGTCTAAGACCAAAACTTTTGATGTACTTAAGAGTACTCCTTAACTGACAAAGAAAAAGAGCACTAACAACTATCAGCAGAGTGCTCCTGCAGCAGTGAAGGCCTGCACGAGGAGCACAGCCAGCAGGCTGAAGGCGGGGGGAGCTGCCCCTTCCATTTGTGAGATTGCATCTGGAGTACTGTGTTCAATTTTGAGCTCATCAGCAGAAGAAAAACATTCCCATATGGATGTGAGTTCAGCAGAGGAACACTGAAATGGTCAAGGGACTGGAAAAAAACATACAAGGAAAAGTAGGAACTGCGTTTGTTCAGCCTGGAGAAGAGAGAATCCAAAGGAAATCTTCCTGCTGTTTGCAACTACTTAACGGGATACAGTACAGATTATCAGGAAGATGGACCCAGACTCTTCTCAGAGATGCACAATGGAAGGATGGGAGGCAGGAGCTGCAAGCTGGAACACAGAAAGTTCAAGGCCAATGTAGAGATTTATTATTTTTTTTAACACTGGAGTGATCAAACGCTGGATCAGAGTTTCAGTATTGGATCAGAGACCATAAAACCACCATCCTAAACTCAGCCAAGCACAGAGTTGAGCAAACTGTGCTAATTAGCTCTGTGCTCAGCTGGGCTACTGAGTGACCTTCAGAGGTCCTTTTCAGCCAAGATTATTCTATGATTTTATATTCATGAAGCAAGCAAAGGTACCTCTGTGAATAAACTAAAATGCAGTATTCCATGTACACCACTGAGGAACCATTGGAATTATTTCTTTATCTTACACAAGCTTGTAAATACTGATACCTAATCACAAAGCAGGCAACTTGAGCTGAAATAAAAAAAAAACCAAACCAGACAGCTGGCTGAAATATGGAAGAAATAATCATTACATGTAGTAGTCCTATAGTTTCTTAAGAAACTAAAAAAACCACTCAGTGTTGCATCAAAGATAGACATATATGTATGTACGATCTTGTTACTTAAAAGCCATACATGGTATCAATCTGCCCGATTTTAGAAAACAACTTTGTTATTCAAGAAGTATCACAATTCTTGGGCGAAATTGGAAAGAGATAAGCACAAAGGATTTGAAGTGTGCTAATACAGCAATGGCTTCCCACTTTACGTTTTTTGTGGCCAACATTACTCAAGAGCCGGGCATCAGTTTCCATGAAATCACAGAGTTTGGGTTGGAAGGCACCTTGGAAGACCTCTAGTCCAAGGCACTGCTCAAAACAGGGTTAGCCCTGAAAGCAGACCGGGTTGCTCAAGGCATTATCCAGTGAGGGTTTTCAAAAGGACAGAGAGCACAATCTCCCTGAACAATCCGGTTAATTGCCCTCACAGTGAGAAAGCTTTCCCTTCTATCCAGTTTGAACTCCTGTTCTTTCAACTTATGCCCACTGCCTCCTGTCCTCCAGGCATACATTACTCTGACCCGTGTTCTCAGAACCTCCTCACAGGCACTGTGAGACCCACCACTGCCTTCTCTTTTCCAGGCTGAACGAGACCAGAGACATTCCTCCCACCAGCCTTCCTTCACTGGCCAAATTCTCCTTGAGCACCCTGGGGGGGTGGTCCCTGCCTCTTACCCATCGCCCTACCCTTCCCGTGCCCACCAATGTGCTCCAAGAGGACCTGCTCCGTGATTTTCCCACGGACTGGAGCGATGCTGGCTAGGCTGCACTTTTCAGAACCACCCTTCTCTTCTGGGCTTTTTGGAATACGGGTTTGCCTTTCCTATGTATCTTTCTCCGGCTGTTATTTTGGGTAGGTTGCCTCTGAAGGCACTGGCGCCCCAGCAGCCCGACTCACCGATGGCGAAAAACGTGTCCCTGTCGATGGCGGCGGCCTCCTTGCAGGAGAAGAGCAGCGACGCCGCCTCGCTGCGGTCCAGGAGGCTGGGGTCGTTCTCGGGCAGCGCCAGCCGCTTCAGCTGCTCCGCCAGGGACGTCATGGCTCCGCGCTGCGGGGGGGGCGAGGCTCCTCGAACACT
>VWZF01003842.1:1294076-1318451 GCA_013396755.1 Sclerurus mexicanus
CGGTGCCCCGCCCCCCCCGAGCCACGCCGCCTCTGTGCCCCCCTCGCCACCACTGCCGGCCCCGGGGTGCGCACACGGGGGGACGCGGCGGGGGACGCCTCCCTCGGGGACACCCACCCGTGTCCGTGTCCGCGTCCCGGTCCCTGCCCCGGCACCCACCTGTCCCCCGCCGCTCCCGGCCCGGCCGCACGTGGGGCCCCGCGCGCCGCTGCCCCGGAAGCGGCTGCTCCGCAGCGCCCGGAACTTCCGCCCCGCCCGGCGCCGGGGACAGGGGGCCGGGAGCGCCCGGGGGGGGGAGGCATTGATAAAGGGTTAATAGAAATCGTCGTAAGGACTTCTGCTGAAGGCGCGGAGACGGCGTGGTTGAGGCCGTTAAGTGGCTGCAAAGATGGAAAAGCGGGGAGTGTGTCACGGGAAACAGGGAGCGCTTTCGGTACCTGGCCTTGAAGCTTCCAAAATAGAGTGGGCACCGTATGAAGCTGAGATAAATCAGGAAATGTGTCAAAGGAATAAGATAATTATAGAAGTTTGCCAATTAGACCGGTTCGGGTTGCCAAGAAAACTGGTTTAAGTTACTTTTTGAGCCACGTTCAAAGGGACACAGCGAGGAAGACCCACGATCTTCATCCCCAAGACCCCGGCGCAGGAGAAGTGGAAACCAAGGCACAAACTCATGGGAGGAGTGCAGGGCAGAGAAAATGAAAATTACTTCTTGGAACTAATTAGAATAAGCCTGCCTTTTCTAAGAAAATAATGCATATGTATAAAGAAATAATGAATAAGCATGTTTTAACTGTATTTAAACAAGCCTGTAAGCACAGACAGGTGTGTTTGGCAGACTGATGCCTTAAAGAGTGATGAAAAAAACAAACTCCAGGCAACTTTTAGTAGGTAGGAGATAAGTGAGCAGGAGCTTTAATGAGCCTCCAGGCTCCAGGAGTACATTTACATTCCCCCCTTTTGAACCGGGTTTCAAGATTTTATAATAATGGCCATCCAATCCCATTCTGTTATTTCGCCCAGTCCTGCCCTGTTCCGTCCCCAGCATACCCAGTTGGGAATTGGGTCTGGGGGCTTGGGACCCTTCCTTCATCGTCGTCGTCTTCTTCACAGCACGTCAGGTCCTTGGAGGCCTTCCAAAGCTTCAGATTTGTAGGTCCTTCTGTCTACGTCTTTATCTTGTGGTGCAGGTTTCGTGGAGCTTCTCTGCAATTCTACCTTGAAATAGAGACTAAACAGCTACTGGAATTTTGAGGGATTGATATAGGATGGGGTTGGTATGTGTAAACATTAAGCTACTGAAGTTATTTTACTAGTACGTTAGATCTACAATAACTTCTAAAATCTATTAAATTTAAAAATAAAAAATCAAAGAAACCTTTAGGCATCAGACAAATCCCCCATGCACCCAGCTAGCTGAATAAACATACCTTCTCTACAACTACCTGGTTGTGGGGTCTTTTCCACCCGTCACAGGTCTGGACCCCACAGGCAGCGAGGTGCTGGAGCAAGCCCAGAGAAGATGGAGGGGCTGGAGCACAAGTCTTGTGAGGAGCAGCTGAGGGAGCTGGGACTGCTCAGCATGGAGAAAAGGAGGCTCAGGAGGGCCTTATGGCTCTCCACAGCTCCCTGAAAGGAGCATGTCCTGAGGTGTGTGCTGATCTCTTCTCCCAGGCAACAGCTGACAGGATGAGAGGACATGGCCTCAAATTGTGCCAGGAGAGGCTTAGATTGAATATTAGTACAAGTTGCTATGCAGGAAAGCTGGTCAGGCGTAGGAATGGGCTGCTCAAGGAAGTGGTGGAGTCACCATCCCTGGAGGTATTTAAAAGACATGTGGATGTGGCACTTATAGACATGGTTTAGTGGTGGACCTGACAGTGCAAGAAGTTGGATATGATCATCTCTGAGATCTTTTCCAACCTAAATGATTCTGTAGTTCCACTCAACACATGCCTCTTCCATATATGGCCACACCGGCATGTGGCTGGTCTCCATGAGGGAAGTAGCTACTGTGGCAATTGCAGATGGTGTCACACACCTGGGCAGATGCCTGGGAGTGCAGCATCCCTGTGGAGGCACCATGCAGCTGTGGGGCAGGCACCAGCATGCCTGCATTGAAGCTGCCCATCCAGGCACCAGTCACGGTGTGAAGGCACACAGCAGCTGTGGAGAGATGGAGACACCTCAGTGAGGTGTCTGCGGCAAGGTGTGCTGCTGACTTTGTGCTGAGCTCAGCAAGGCAACAGCCTGGGCTGTGGGTGGGGATCCACTAAGCAGCCTCAACATGTCTTTACAGAGTCTTAGGATTTTTCTGTGTCTGAAGTGAGTGATGCTAGGGGAAGTGCAGGACTCCTGTGAGCAAAAGGGCTTGAAAGCTACGTAGTATGTATGGGCTAGATCCCAACTGCACAGCCACGGAATGATGTAGGTTGGAAGAACCCTCTAAAAGTCATCTGGTTCAGCTACCCAAAGCAGGGTTGCTTAGAGCTTTGTCTAGTGGTGTTTGGAGTATCTTCAAGGATGGAAATTCTACAGCTTCACTGAGCCTCTCATCCAAGGTTTGATCACCCTCAGATTAAAAAGGAATTTCTACTATTAAAAACCATGATGTCTCCTACCAGTTTGCATTCAAGGCTGCAAGGTTCTGCACCTGAAAGTGGGTGCACAAAGCCAGAAAGGGAACTTGGCTTGGGACAAACTAGGAAAAGCCTGGAACAAAAAGCAGAAATAAAACATATTCCAGTTGATGTCAGCAGATGGACAGAATTATGCCAGATATAACAATTGCAGCACCGGATCTGTAAAATTATTACCATACATTGTTGAGAAGCTGTATAGCTATGGCAGAAATAACAAATTTGTTTGCATAGTAAGGCTGCTTTATTTGACAATCATTTAACATACACTAAAAATACACACAGCTGATAAAAGTTTGAGAATGTTAAAATGCTTAATTTCATGCATTAGGAGTATCTGCAGATTTCAGCTAGACTCTTTGCTTGTAATAAGTTAAACCTTTGTAGTAGTGGAAGCACAGAGAGGAAATGCTGCTGGATGTCTGACTTTGTGCCCAATTATATTTGATGGTGCCTTGTCAGAGAGTGTGTGTTAATACTGTATTATGTTCCTTCTGACATGATGTGATCTGGATGTAAGGACAGCAGTTTCTGAGCTGGTAAGAATTTCACTGCAATGTTAAGGTGTTTGGAGGATATTACTGATTTAACATGAATTGCTATTATTTTGCTGATTGTTCTACCACTTGAGATACTGATCATCTAGCAAATGAGCTGGCTAGGGGTGGTACAACCCAAAAGGCCAGTCAGTAAAAAAACAGTAAAAAAAGAATAGCAAAAAAATAGGTAGTAAAAACCCCCAGCTCTTTTTCACATTCCCTATGGCCTCTGTGCATCCTTTTCCTTCATGAAGCCTTCACATGACCTTATTTTTAGCATAGTTTAAACCTACATAAATATGCAAGTTTTTGTGCCTAAAAATACCAGACATTAAAATATGTAGAAAATATGCAAAGCACAGAAAGCTGTTTCTAAGAAAAGAAAACTAGTATTTTTATTTTTTACTTTTTTAGCAATGTGGTTCATTATTTGAATATTCTAGCCAGAATGATCATCTAGAGGTTATAAATGCTGAAATATGTCCAGATTTTCTGGTATTTATCCCACTCTATTCTCTCCCATGGAGAGCTGCAAAACAGATTTTATACCTTTGTGCTTTCTGTTCTGTGCTTGTTTGGTTTCAGAATAAAGCCCGAATTCCCTTTGGGGGTTAATTTGAAAACAGAGGCACCTTCTGCGGAGGGGAAAATATTTGTTCTCAATTCAATTATTAAAAAGTGTTTCCTGGGAAAAATATAAAAGCAGAGATTCTATTAGGAAATACGCTTAGTTGATATTGTGTTATTGGATATCAGGGAGATTTGCTCGATGCTGGACTACAAAGAGATGCTTCTCTGAACTGAAATGCAAGTCTGTTTCATGCAGTTCCTTTAGCTTGCCATCGCATGGATGATCTGTGTGGGTGGAATTCTCGCAGCCACAATACAGCTGAGATCACCTGTGCTGGTGGCTGCTACTAAAATGTGTTTGACATTATATTGCCTGTTCAAAAATCTTGCAGTCTTAGAAAATAAATTGTCATATGCTAATTTTTGTTTGGGAAAAAGTGATTTGTTTCAAGCATCTGTAAGTCTATTCCCTCATAAGTATTGGTGTGTTTGAAAAGATTTGGTTGAGAAAGGGAAATGCTATTAAACTTTCGATCTTCTTTACATCTGAGCAAATTTGTGGTTCTGCTGGTGCAAATGTAAATAGTTAAAGGTCTAGTCTTTTGTGCTGGTTTAAGGGTAAACTGGCAGGAGAAATGGACCCACCACAAAAGGGATTATAAGTCAGAATTACAATATAATGAAAGGTATTACAATAAATACACTGACGCAAAGAGAAAACTGCTTTCAACTCACCAAAACCCAGCAGTATAACCCAGTGTCCTGGGGCACAAGCCCAAAGGGGTTTGTTAGCCCTTGTGCTGAGACCCGGGTGGTCCCCCCAAGTCCAAAGCAAAAGGAAGTAAAGAACCTGTTGGTGCAGATGATGGCTGGGGTCTGGTTGAGAGTGATGGTTTCCTCCTGTTGAGGTCCTGCTGCTCCTTTAGATCCAAGAAGTCCTCAAGGTCCTCTTATGCCTCCTTATGTACCTTCAGGGAGCACCCAGTCCCTCCCCAGGGTGGGGACTCACACAATGGATGATTAACTCTGAGTCATGGGGTATTGTTGAACCGCTGATGGCCCATTAGCAGCCACGCCCCCTCAGGCTGGGTGTGAAGGTGCTAACAACTCCCTGGGCAGCTGCTGCAAATGGTCCATTGTTTTTGGGAAATGAATAGAGGGGGGTAGAGTGCATAGCTTTGATCATCCCCACACAGTGATAACTGGTCCCACCTGCTGAACTAGGACATCTTTATACTCCTTTCCTTCCAAGTCAACGCAACAGCTGTGCATATATAGAGCTACATCTACCTTGGTAAGTAAGGCAATCCAGTAGGGGGAGATTTGTAGAATGAAGGTGTGCTGAGGAAACCCCATGATACTGTGAGCATTTCAGAGGTTTTATGCACACTAGATCTTGTTCTGCCACGTAGACCAAGTTCCCATTAGTTGTGCTCCCAGAATGAATCTTTCTGGTTTGTTTTCATTTGTAGGCAGCAGACTGGGAGAATTTTCACTTAAAGAGGAACAGGAAATCACTTCTGATAACAAATGAAGAATGTTTGGCAGCATTCAATTATATCAGAACGAAGGTAAGGGCTTGAGTACTGCCTATGCAATTTACTGTTGATATACAAAGTTAGAGAGTGCTTTATTAAGTGCTCTTAAGTATTCTCAAATGATTATTAATTAATTTATTAATATGATGCTTCTCTTTGCTTTTTGCACCACCTTCTGTAGTCTAGTTATGATAAAAAGTTCTGGAGACAGAAGAGATCCACCTTCCCTGTCACTTGCTAATAATCTTGGTAAGTACCTTGACATTTCCCCATGCCATTTCTGGCTGGGAATATGACAGTGTCTGGAATCTAAAATATGATCTGATTGCAGCATAGTGAAATAATATTAAAACCTTTCTGTAGTATGCAAAGGAGATTGTAACTTTCTTAGAGTGTATCAGGTTCTCTAACTTTTAAAGCAAAATTAGGTGTTAACAGATATGGTTTTAATGTGGGTATATGTGAGCTGTAAATCAATCTGTGTTCCAGAGCAGTGGCTTGAATATCTTGTTCACCCAAGGTAATCTTATTGTCAAGGAATATATTGTGTTTTGCTGTTGGTTGTAGGAGGCAGTTTTGGGGGCTATGCAGTTAAATCTGCTGCTCTGAGCTAATCTGTGTCTTTTTTTCTTAATTCATGTACATATCTGCCCCCATTGGAAGATTGTAACTTATAAGAATACACCTGTGGTCTCTGAATTTATAGTTACTGTAATAATCATGAAGAACAGTGCTTTATTGTGTGTTTTAAGGCTCCATTAATGTATTTTTCTCTGTTTTCGATTCTTTCTGCACTCTGTGGCAATGCAGCAGTCACCCTTCACCTGTGGGCATTGTGAAATGATGAGGCAGTACCTGTCTGCAGAGTGCACATTTATAAGACCTTAAGGCCATTATTCCCTTTGGCTAAGCTTTTGTTAGAAGCAAAGAGATAGAAGCCATTTTGTCATACAGCAATGCAAATATGTAAAATGAGAGAGTTTAGGTTTGTTTTCCCTGTCTCTCTTTCCTCCCCTAAGGGCTTATCTTTTTGTGCTTGCATCAGTGAAACTCAGGAATAATTCTGATGAGGTCAGCGAAGCTGTATGAGTGCACAGCTGATGTAACTGGAGGCAGACACAATCAAGCATAATTCATAGAATCGCAGAATGGTTTGGGTTGAAAGGGGCCTTAAAGATCATCTAGTTCCAATCCCTCCTTCCATGAGCTGGGACACTTCCCACTAGATCAGGTTGCTCAGAGCCCCATCCAACCTGCCCTTGAACACTGCCAAGGTTGGGAAATCCACCACTTCTCTGGGGAACCTATTCCAATGCCTCATCACCCTCACAGTAAAGAATTTCTTCCTAACATCTAATGTAAACCTACCTTCTTTCAGTTTGAAGCCAATCCACCTTGTCCTATCATTACAGTTCCTGATGAAAAGTCCCTCCCCAGCTTCCCTGTAGGCCCCCATCAGATACTGGAAGATTGCTATGGGGTCTCTACTCAACCTTCACTTCTCCAGGCTGAATAGCTCCAAATTTCTCAGCCTGTCTTTATAGGGGTGGTGCTGTAGTCCCCTTATCAACTTTGTGGCCTCCTCTGAACTTGCTCCAACAGTTCCGTGTCCTTCTTATGTTGGGGACCCCAGGACTGTACAAAGAACTCCAGATGGGGTCTCATGAGAGCAGAGTAGAGAGGGAGAATCACCTCCCCTAATCTGCTGGCCACATCCTTTTGTTGCAGCCAGGGATTTGGGTGGCTTTCTGGGCTGCCAGCACACATTGCCAGCTCACATTGCCAGCTCATGTCGAATTTTTTGTCAACCATCACCATTCAATGGTTGTTGAGGTTACAAAGAATTGCAGTTCTCACTGCTGGAATTGGACTGAAGGGAGAATAACTCTTCAGTTGAACTGAAGGGCTTGAAAAAGCTTCCTTGCTAGGCAGTGTATCCAGCACATCATTGACTTACTGACCACTGTGGCAGGCAGTATCATGTTTTCCTGGCTTTCCTTGGAAAACATTTTGTAGCTTCCCCCAGCCATAAATTCTCATGTGTAGCTGCATTCCAGATCTAATAATAAACAGAAACCCTCTGGGTGGGGTGGTGGAAAGCTATTTTGGGGAATTTACTGTATTAAATGCTTTCTGATATAGTACCATAGACTAAGGGCTTTTGAATCAAAATTGTTGTTCATATTTTAATATATTCTAGATAAGCAGAATTAAGCCCCAAATAAAAACCTAGCTTCAGTTACACACATGCAGAGAAAGCAGCATCTTGAAAAGGGTAGACAATAGTCATCCTTGTAAATCCATTTGTATCCACTTGAGGCAGGTCTAGTTTATCCCAGAAGCATCAAAGAAAGGAAGAAAGACAAATGGAGATGGTGAAAAATGGGAAGGAAAAAAAGTGGTCTTTTTAGTGCTGAGCTACTTGATGAACTGTAGGGGTTTTTTGTTTATTGTGTAAAAAGTCAGCTAGGAAGTTGAATTTTAAAACCTGCACAATAGTTGCAGTGAAAAATAGGAGACTGTCTCTCTTGTGAATGTGATGTGAGCATGATAGTCATTTGTCGTGCTTTGGTATTTCTTAGGCTGGGGAATACGATACTGTGTGTATAAGTTAGCTGTTTATTATTATGAAAAGGCACGTGTTCCAGACAATCTACAGAGAGAGTAGGTGTCATAAATCTACTGTGTGGCAGTTGTGAGTCACATTGTTTAATGCATTGGGAGAACTTGGTAATCGCAGTGTAGCAACGGGGCCATTGGGGGCTTAGATGTAGTAAGCAATAAGGAGAGTGTTGTGTACCAGACATCATCCTTCATAATAGGGCTGTAAACAGTAACAGAGACAATAAACTGAAGGGTGGGAAGAAGGAAGAAGTGATCAATAGGGAACATGCTTGACATAGCATACTTTTCTTACTGTAGTGTACTGTCTTGCCATCACCTCCCTCAATTGCCTGTTACTCAAACAACTGACAGGCATTGGAGCAACAGCAGATCTCACGTGATTCAGCTACCCATTCCTGACCTGCAGCTGTTCAAACCTCTATTTGCTTGTCAGCCAGCCATTTGCTGGGTCTTTATTGAAACGCTAAGATGAATCACAGTTTCTTCCCTGAAGAAGAAATAGTGTAATTCCTATGCAGATGCACTGAATACAAATTTCAGCTTTTCCACAGGCTGGCCATTGAAGCCTGTGCTGCTTTCATTTTTTCATTTGTCCCAGGCACTGCCAGTCCATAGGCCTTTTCTGCAGCTGGTGAATATGTGATTTGAACAGGAAAAAGCTCACAATTTTCTGTGATAATGTCTGAAAACAGTATGATCATATTCAGTAGCAGAGAGGACAATATTTATCAGCCAGTTCTGCTGTTCAGTTAGTTATGTATTTTTATTTATTCACTTTATAAATTTATTTATTTTTCATATTTTTTGCGTAGGAATGAGTTAAACATTCATGTAATGCCTACTACAGTGCCACTGACAAACAAATATTTTTAAATATGTATATATATATGCATATACATGTGAGAGATAGTAATACTATAATATTTGAGAAGTATTAAAGAGTTAGAGAGTGCATGTCTGTCATACTGAATCATACAGAGTATCTGCACTCATAAAAATTCTGTAATCTTTTTTCTGCGTTTCAGTGCTATTTTAAAAAATGTTTGGCTTTTGTATTTGCTCTCATTGTGGATTGGAGACTGTTCATGCTGTTATGTATCGTGGGAATTCTTGGGGGGAAAAAAACCCTGTTAGAAGAGGAAATGGTATGTTTGATTTAGGTGATGAGGGCATGCATCTGAGTTTTACTAATAAGCCTAGATCTCCAGATTTGCTGATTTACTACAGGTGTCATGTTTTTAGATTTAAAATAGTGGCCCTGCTGTCTCTGTGCCTTGCAGCCTTGCATAAAATAGTCTTGACAACTGGCAGTGTTCTAGATAACAGCTAATAACTCTTATTGACAAAAGTATATGTCAGTGTTTTCTCCACTGCATTTCTTACCCTCTGGCATTCCGCATGCATTGTGCATGCTAGTGACTTAAGGGAGTTCTCTGTAGAGGAACAACCTGAGCGAGACTTAGAGACCCAGCGACACCAGGGGCAATTCCTTGGACACACAGAGAGGAGGGTGCTATTTCTACAGAAGGCTTGACAGGCACTTAGTATAGCAGGTAGGAAGGCAGCCTGGACTTGAATATGTAGTGGAGGGGAGTGTGTAGCACTAAGAATCAGGTGCTTCTGCTAGTGATGCTGGTGCTCTCCTTTTAAATAAACCTGGTGGCCAGAGACAAAACACTTGCTGCTGCGGTGCTCTCAAGTGCCATGTGGGAGAGGTTACCCGTCAAAATCCTTCTCATTTTACTTATGGTAGGATCCCTTAGGTTTGTATTACCTGCTGATTCTCAACAGTATGGTGATATATGTGCCTTGTTTTATTCTGCAGTGGGGCAACAAAACATTTTAAACAATTTATGATTAATTTAATCTAAAAAATGTGTCTGGTCTGTGTCACCGTAACACATTTAAAGGCTCGTGTATGTGAACTGCAACAGACAGATCTGAGATGCAAAATGTGTTCTTTCTTGAGCAGAAGCTGTAGTGGTTATGCAACTGGTAGGCTGCACTGGAAACTTTTAGTGCTTTCCTTAATATTGTGTATGAACCATCTTCCAATTCAGACCCCATTTATAATTATGTAATTTATAATTTATTTATGATCAATTGCAGTGCAGTTATCTTACAAGAATGTCATGATTGCAAGTTAATTAATAGTGGACTATGGCAGAGTTAAGTTTTCCCAACTGTTTTGCATGTATCACAATGCAGAATTTAATTGCATAGTCACAAACTACTTTTTTTCCCCAGAAATTTTGCTTTGTTCAGTGTACTGTATAAGCAGTGTTCAACAGCACTATACTTTCTCTTCTTTATTCAGTGAGAGTCTGTTGCACTCAGTTGAAGCATGTTCCCAGCTACGTAATTTCTGATTTTCAGCTCTGGTCATCAGTGTCTATACTTGTCTTCAAGTAGTCCAAATCTGTCTGGAATTTGATTTTCACACACGTCTTTGTACTTCACAGTATTAGTATTATTTCTGGTCTATAGAAAGAAAACTGAGGCATGTGCTCCAAACTGTACATAGCTCCTTTTCCCCATCCAGTGGATAGTTTTAGGATAACAAATGCTGGTACTATGGAACCTGTCTTTTCCCTTAAGTGCTTTATGGAGTACAATTACATCCTGCATTTTCCCCCACTGAGTAAATGTGATGGGTTGAATTTTAGGCCCAGCAGAATCCTGTATTTGTCTGGTATTTCCATCATGCATTGTTTTAAACACTCTCTGCTGCAACTGAAAGTGAAGCCTATGACCCTCCTGACTCCCACCACTGGTACTTCAACAGTGAAAAATCAAGCCCTACAAATTTAGGGCCTGATCAGCCTGATCTTCTGTAAATCATCTGTGCGCCGGGGTTATGTATGAAAGTGGTATAAGGGAATTGCTGGGCTATGGGGAACAAATGAAACAGTGTCATAGTGTTCTAGAAGCACATTCATAATGAAGTGGTCTGTCTTAGAGAAATCTAAGGTATTTTTGAATCCATCCATATGAACTGCAGAATAAGCTTTCTGCGGAATGTTTTTATCAGAGGAAGATGTGTTCAGATTGTGTCTACCGAAAAATGAATTTAGGAGTTTGTATAAGTACATGTGGAGCCTTACAGTCTATAGGGGTAGGTTCACCTTTGTTTTTGTTTCCACCTTCAGCAACTGTTGTCCATATGAACTGGAAAAATTACCTAGATCAGCTTCTGGCTTAAAAAAAACCTATAACCTATTGAACTTGGTTCAGTTATGAAATTTTGGAAGATTACCACTATTCCAATTTAACTGTGGGACACAACAGGACTCTGGCCTGCTCATTAGCACAGGTCTATTGCATTTATCCTATAGACTAACTAGTTTTGAAGTGAAGAAACATTTAAATGGCCTCCTGTCCTACTTTGCTTATGCTAAACTGAGCTTAGGCAAAGAGACAGGTGAGCCAGTTAAGAAGCAGAAGACTTGTCCACATTCAGAGGGATTGAGAATAAACAAGAGCCTTCACCAGGAGTAGGTTATTGCTGGTAGATCTCAAGAGCAACTAGTCTCGCACTGGAAAGTGTGTTGTGCAAAACTGATACTCATTTCTCCTGACATAAGAATATGTCTGATGTTAGTGAGAAGGATCATAGTTGGAGTGGAACAAGTGTCTTCAGAACAGGAAATGAAAAATTCAGGCCTTGCTGCTTTCATGTCAGACATAGCAGGAACATTACTCATTTTCTCAGTGCTGGTTCTTAATACAGCTGAGTGTCAGAGTAAAGCTTTGTTAGACAGGATGTAAGGACAATAGTTCTGGAAAAGAAAGACTTGTGCTATACATATTGTCCAAAGAACATGTTATCCCTGTTTGGCAGTAATCCAGGTTGTGCCTAACACTGCTGTATACAGGGATGAATTTGCTGCTTTTACCGATCTTTGTATCATTCATGTGGAATGAATATTAAGTAGCTGGTGTTCATTTTTACAGACTGGCAATTTGTTCAACTAGGTTACCTTCTCCAGTAGCTTTAATCCTATAGATGTTAATGGTATTACATTGGTGTATCTGGAAAGAGAAATGAGGGCATTGAGGCTACAGCTTGTTAAAGGTCATTCAGTCAATCTGTACAAATGCTGAGCTTAGAATACAGCAGTATTTGATATCCAGTGCCCATAACCTCAACTTCATACCTCAGTGATTTCAAACCTGCCATGTCTCATCTGTGCCCCTTGGATAATTGTTGTCTGGAAACTCTGACTTAGTTGATATTTGTTTCCAGATAAATAAAGGCATGTTGTCTTTTCATTCTTTGTCTCACACACTCCCCTCCCTTCTCTTTTCTCATTGTGACCAAAACTATTGCTGAATAATGTGGGGCATTTTTAGACAAAAAATGGTCACAGGCTGGCCTACTAAGGGACTTGCTTAACTGGTTGTATTCGTGAAGTACAAGTTGTACAGTCAGTTGCAGCTTTCACATTGCCCTAGTCACACAGTTTCTTCCTTGCTTAGTATCCCTGTGTGATAAATCTAAGCCAGCATAAAATAGGAGCACAGCCAGGGTTCTGAGAACACATGATTTGTGAAGGTTTCTTCAGAAGATTTCTAATAGGCCATGCTATACCCCTAGTCCCCCTAGTCCTGCCCCTTGCATTCCCGTCACTGAACCATTTTTAAAATCCTGGATCTATCTCACCATTTTTTCCGACCTTATGCCAGCACTATTTGTAGTTTCCCCACCTGTTACTGTGTGTATTGCGTTGTAGCTCACTGCATATTGCTCTACAAGCTTCAGTGTGCCAGCAGAGTGACTGCAGTGTTGTATATAAATTAGAGTGTATTTTTCCCAGTTTCTCCTTTACACATTCCTAATCTGTGCAAGGCATCTATCAAAGCTGCTGATATTATTTAGTTTATGATCTGTTCTGTCTCTGTGAGTTGCACCTACCCAAACAAGAACCATTAAACCAAAAAGGCACCCTCAAGAGGCTGGCTCAAGGGATAAGGGAGTTCAGGTGTCGTGGTTCCTTCTGAAAAAATCAATAGAAATATGTCAGGATGTGAGGTTTGAGGGCTCTTCTCATTCATGACCTTGTGTAGTGCTGCCTGGCAGTTGCCATCTCTAGAGGGTTTGCCCTGCTACATTACATCTTTCAGCACTCACATTGCAGTTTGCAATTGTTATTACATATCACAGTACTGCCTAGTGATACTGTGGCAGAGACCAGATGTTGAGTGTTTCCTCCTGCTATCTACCTTGAACCCCCTCAGAGAACCAGGACTATTTGCTGTGCAGGATGCAAAGCTCCAAGCATGGGCCTACAAAGGGTAGGAACACTCCCCGGGGGTACAAGGGACCCTGAATGCCTGAGCAAGCCTGATGTACTAGAATAACGCTAGATGTTTCTGGGTGCAGGCCACACACAAATGGAGGTGAAGGGTGTATGGTAGGTAAAGCACACTATAATTGTTTTTGTGTAGGCTCCTCGGGGCTTTTAGTCAAAGCCTCTGCTCCAGAGAATTTTTGTTCCAGGTGG
Organism: Sclerurus mexicanus; assembly: GCA_013396755.1. Taxonomy (NCBI): domain Eukaryota; kingdom Metazoa; phylum Chordata; class Aves; order Passeriformes; family Furnariidae; genus Sclerurus; species Sclerurus mexicanus. The sequence goes on from VWZF01003842.1 coordinate 1,307,492, forward strand.
ACATTAAGGACCAAAGGAAGCATTGCTGACACTGTTTCAGAGGTGGGAGAGTGCAGCACAGCACTCAGTGAGAGTAGTCTACCAAGCCAACACTTAGCTTTTTGGAAAAATTTTATCTGAATTGACTTGCTCAAGGGCACACAAGGGCATCTTAAGCTGGCACGGTCACCCCACATCTCAGCCCCGTGATTTTCCTTCTGCACAAAGGGTTGGCAAAAGCCAGTGATGTCAGTGCAGTCAGCATTTTCTCCATACCCCTGAAGCCCAAGATACACTTTGGTAGTATTTGTCTGTCCCATAAATGTTTCTTGCTACACTTCATCCATGGCTGAATTTCAGGGACAGAGTAAGTCGTCTCTATATATAGCTGATGAAACACTTAGGGATCTTTTGACAATGACAGTTGTTACTATGAAGCCAGCAATGCATTTTTTTCAGCTCTTAATTTTTATCTCCAGACCTGTAATTTGGAATAAAATATTTTTTAAAAAAGTAATTAGCTACTGTATAGCTAGTATCACCATGTATGAGTAGCATGAAGAATTTTTAGGGTCAAAGTTTGTGCCTCTTGATGCTAATTGTGAGAGGGCTAATATGCTCAGTGTACACAGTGCTTTTCCTTAGCTTAGACAAAATCAGCATTCTGGTTCCTAGATCTATGCTTCTCTTCTTTTCTCTGCTCTCTTTCTGTTTTCCTTCTGTATGTGTTCATTTCAGGAATACGTAGTGAGTTTAAAGTTTATTCATACTACCTTTACATAATGAATTTAATTGCCTTTTTTTCCCCTGAACTTACAATGTAGCATGTTTCTTACACTGAAGAAGGCAGGTTATATTTATTGTATTACAAAACAATAAAAAGGATGATGTCTCTTGAAATCCAATAAATGATAAATAGATTTCATAACACACTTTACCTTTCTGCTCAGCTTTATTCATAATAAATATATATATGCATAATTTTTAACAGAATCCAACATTTTGAACCAATTTAAATTATCATTACATTATTTCAATAATTTAGGATTTTGTTGGTTACGCTTAAAACCAGTGGATATTTGCTACAAGCAGAAGTACATTTTATGTTCAAGTGACAAGTATGACAAGCTGTGGAAGTAAAAGGGCTTTTTGGTCTCTTTTTAAAGATTCTGTTAACAGTTTACACAAGAGAATAATCACTTTGAATTTGTTTTCTATTACCTTTCATTGACTTCTTTCTTGAGAAACCATCCTATTGTTCTTTTCCACAAAGAAATAGACAAACAAAAATACTATGATTACTTAAAGACTCAGTGACTGATTGAGCTCTTGTAAGGCTCTTTATTTTTCTGTGGCCCTTCTGAGACTGTTTTGGCAGATATGAACTATTGTGTTCCTACACAGAAGTGTTACAGTTGGAAACTAATGGTGATTATTTCCACATCAGTTGATTGTTTCATGGGTGATTATTTAAGGAGAGAAATCTGGCTCATTTCTTAGTCTATATCTCACTAAGTTCAAATAGAGGAATGATCTGGTGAAATGTTGTAGTGTTCATCATTTTTTAAGTTTTATTAACAAGTTGTGGTTTTATTCTCATTCTAAGATTTTGTGAGAGGGAAGAATAAGAAGCGTGTTAAAACATTAAAAGTCTGAAGAACAGTAAAAATGCAGAGGAGTGAGTTCTTGAGAGAATGATACGATGGCTTTTGATGCGTAAATCAATGTTAAATAAAAACTCTGTGAAATATTTTCCATTTCATTAAAAAGAATGATAAAGATTGATTTTAGTTAGAAAAGCCCTTTGATTCTCAAGGAGCTTAATGCAAAGCATGCCAGGAAGCATTTGTGTGACCTCACAGATCTGCTGCTCCTGCTAGGAAAGGTCTGGCCTGTTTGGTGTCTCTCATGCATGGAAAGTGATAGCTGGTTGCCACAGTGCTTCCCTGGATTAAAGACATCATTCTGCTGGGTAGGCACTTACTAGAATTTAGATTAGCATGAACTACAACTGCGCACCTTTTGCCAAATAAAAGATAAAAATAGTTGACAATTCAGCTCTACCATCTCCATTTCTGATCTCCCCGTGCCACCTCATTTCTTCTAATCTGTGTGGCAATTATGAGTATTCTTTTTGTCTTGCCACACTGTAGACAACCTGTGTTGTTTCTACCTCAAATGTACTTGCTGACTCTCCAGTATCTTGCTGTGTCAACTTAAAACTCCCTATCCATGTCATTTATTGTGTTTCTTTCTTTTTCTCTGTTGGAGGCTTTTGTCCTTTCTTTCCTGCTCAAGTTGCTTAATTCTGTTTTGATTTTATTTTCTTTCTCCTTAGAAACACATAGTTTGTGGTGATGCGACTCTGCCAGCTTTAGTGGGAATAGTTCTGACCTACTTCTGATATGGAATAAGCTGGTTGAAGTAAACTCATTTATTCAAACTACTGTGCTGGGCACAGCTTTTCTTTTCTCTTGTTGAGCTGGAAGAGGCACCTCCTTTTCTACTTCAGGTTTGGCATCAAAGTCCCATTTTGGCTCTCCTTCCACTACGGACCTCCATTCATATTCTTCTCATTACCATCTGCACAGTTAGTTTATAAAATTAAATTAAAGTAGTAAACAAAATACCAGATACTCCTCCTAAAGCTCCCTCTATAAATATCTCCCCTGCCTACTCATGCTCTCTGATTAAGAGGCAGTAAGCAGTTATTTAGAGAACCTAAAACAGGTCAGATTCCATCAAGATAGGCAGGTGGGTGTTTTTGTTGTTGTTGTTTGTTTGGTTGGGTTTTTTGCATGGGGCTATTCCACTTAGCTTTCTGTTTCATAGGTAAAAAGCCCAACTTTCTCAAAATGCATACAGAAAAAGTTGAAGCCCTGTATATTTTTTGATCCAAAATGACCTGATGTAACCCAGCCAAAGTGGATCTTGAAATACTTCATTTTTTTAAATCTCTCAGACTAGCTGAGAGAAACTATGGTTCTAGCTGTTGGTTCCTTGGAACAACTAAGACATTTTTATTTCATTTTTATCAAAGTTCTATTTATCTGTGTACCAAGTAAACATGAAAAAAATGAACAGTACCTTTGCAAGAGTGGCTAGCTATGTTTTGAGTAAATCCAGTTATTTTATGAAAAGGCTTAATAAACTTCTTTCAGAATTCTAGAAAATTTGGCTAGACTTTCCTTTGGTTTCTAGGAATCTAGGCATGGATCTGACTCTAGTCCCAGTCCACAGTGTGATTGGATATTCTTTGTCACCATAACACCTCAGTTCTTATTTCATGACACCCACACCCTGGACTGTGTTAGAGGATGAAAGCCAACAAATAAAATGTGGGGTTTAGCTAATACTTCCCTGTATGAAGCCATCAGTACCCGTAAGGCTCACCTGTACTGCACAGTGAGGAAGGGCGTGGTACCACGTGACTTCATCCATGCAGATCCCCAGACAAGGAGGTGCTGAGGAAAGGCACAAAGCTGGTTGCAGTGACTCACCTCTAACGAGGGAGTGCATGAAAGGTCACAGGTTTCATCAGTGCAGGAGAGCTCTTTGCACAGGGGATGGCTCTGAGTCAGCATTACAGATTTACTGTATACTTCTAGGGCTTCTCTGACTTCGGCATTTCCTTTAGAAATTTCTCCTGTGCTCTGTATGGTGTAAAAGGAGAAATGGTTTTACTGACTTCAAAGGCTTAAATTATGATTTAGGTGATTGCAATTGGACTCGTATTGCAAACCACTTCTGACTACCGAGCTATAAAAATAAACCACACAAATTATACCAGCATACACACAACATGTACATATGTGAGCTATTTTGTTTTGTAATTGCTGTTTGATATTGTCTGAGAGTATCCTAAGAGAAGGCTTGGCTGCACTTGAACGAAAAGGTCTAGGTATAGCATTCACCAGCATTCGCTTCGTTATATAGATGTAAGTGGAGCAACCTTGAGAATATTTTCACTGAGCAGGCAAAAAGCACATGGTTCTGACTTTGCTGCTTAGATATGGGATTTCATTTTTAGACTGTTTATTTTACAGTGCATACATCAGTCTGAAGTTTAGCTTGCTTTTATTGCATGAAATGGGGCAATCCTCTTCTGAATTCCAATTTGCAACTTTAGTGCTTTGTTTATGTTTTGAGCTGGTGAGTAGGTATTTTCTGTGCATGTATGTATGTTCTTCTATATTGGATAGACTTATGGGATAGAAGATGACTTGGCAGAAAGCAGAATTTTAGTTAGTAATATGAAACGGAGGACGTACGCTGTGTAGCTGTAAATTATTCTGGTTATTCATTCACATTGGCTTAGAGACCTCTTGTTACCTTACTGAACAGTTTTCCCTTTTCTGACTTTGTCATTTATGGCTTTCAAAAGCTCAGCCTTAGTGAGCATTTTCTTTTTCTAAGTGAGGATCGAATTGTATCAGTGTGGACACTGCTAGTGAGGATGACCTTGGCTGATGATAGCTGCAGGCATTAATGACAAGCTACATGAAGAACGTAGTAAACCTGCCAATTCCCAGAAGAAACACTGTTGCCAGGACAACTGAAATGATATGGCATGGGAGATACCGGACATGCTTGCCAGGATGCTTGATCTCAGTCCTACCCTTTTGGATTTTGCCTTATGGAAAGCACGGGTGAATGGTTCCTGTCACGTGTTTGTGGAGTTACAGGTTCCACAGGCCTTTGTACGTGCTTCTTGGTACTCGCTTTGGTATTTACGGAGAGTGTTTCCTGCACGAAAATATATACGTTGCTTTTTTTAAGTCGTGCTTCCATGACTTCTGGTTGACTCCAGACCCAATCTCCAATGGGAATCGTTTCATCTCTTGAGCGTCCTTGCCTGTTGCTGGCTGGTGTGATCCTTCACCTGAAAGTCTGAAGTGGCTCAAGGACAGAGACGGGCTTCGGACTAAAGATAAACTATGGCAGGGTATGTTAGCAAATCACAGACGGGTCCTGAGAAGTAGAGATACATGGCAATAGGAGGAAAAAAAAGAAAAAGAAGAAGAAGAAGGGGAAAAGACCCGAGTGTGCCGAATGGTCAGGCAGGCAGGCAGGCAGAGGAGCTGTCGGCGGGCAGCGGGGAGGCGATGCCGGGGCGATGCTCGCCGTCCCGCAGCCCGGCATCCCAGGCTGCCCCGTGCGGGGGCAGCGCCGCCCGCAGCGCCACGTCACGGCCCGGCGGGGATAATAAGCCGCAGCAATGAGCAGCCCCGGGCTTCTCCGGAGGGTCAGCCGAGGGACCGGCAGCAGCAGCAGCAGCCACAGAGGGAGGCAGAGACAGAGAGGGAAGGAGGGCAGGGGAGTGAGGGAAGCAAGGTCACCACAGGTCAGCACCTGCCTGAGAGTTTCAGCCTCTGCTCTCAGCAAGATTCGTCCGTGCTCATTCACTGTCACCTTGGAAAAAGAAAAGAAACAAAACACAAAAGAAGAAAAAGAAAACTGACACTGCTACCTACAACCCATCTGCAAGTAAACTAAACTTAAGTCGTAGTAGAAGCCACAGCAGCTGAACCTGACCCCCCGGTAGCATGAATAGCATGAACCAGATAGAAACAAACATGCAGTACACCTATAACTATGAAGAAGATGAGTATATGACCCAAGAAGAAGAATGGGACAGGGACCTGCTCCTGGACCCAGCATGGGAGAAACAGCAAAGGAAGGTCTGGAAATAACGTGTGTTTGTCTGTGTGCTTCTGTGTGGAACGATGTCCTCTCTGTATCTGGAATTGTCAGGACCATACAGCAAGGGGTTCTAATAAAATGTATTTTACATCATATAAAACATGTATAATGCATAGTAGCTATACCATATTTTGCACTTAAAGCATTTATTTTTTTGATTCTTAAGTGAATCCTATGTCAGATGAAAACAATTCATGAAAGTTAGGAGTTTTTATTTGTGTTGCACTGGAAATATCCTGTCAGTACCTTTAGATTTATATATTAGTATTTCAATAATTTTAACTTTACTTTCATGGGTCTTCCTTTCAGAAAGCAGACTGTGAATGGATGGGTGCACTTGATTGATTTTCAAAAAGAGTAAATTGCAGTTATAAACAGGGAGATGAATGAGATGGTTCAAAATTGTCAAGAGAACTTTGCAATACTTCTGAGAGCAGACTGAGAAATCACTTTTGAAATTGTGATCTTGCAAGTCAGCTCTTACTAGAATTTACTCTTCATTCTGACTGAATGATCTGACAAGGAAAATATTGCCTAGAAATATATCCAGGCTATATTTGGAAAACTATATTTCATGATTAGGTTCCCACATGCCAGATGACTGTCTGGGAAAAAAAAAACCCACAGGTCTGTAAACTCCTTGGAATAGTGTTATAGATGAAATGCTTCTTGCCTTTTAGGTGTAAGAAAACTATTGTGCCACCAAGTACTGCTCATGCTCTTTTTCTGAACATAGGCAGAAACTGAGATCCCATCAATGGTCTGGTACTTTAGTAATATTTGCACTATCTAATTTCAGAACACTGAGTTTTAAACACCATATGGAAAAGGGAGATGAAATATATAAAGGATTTGTTGCTTTCTAATTTAAAAGGTGATGCTGAAGTCACAGCCAACAGATCTGGGATTAAAAGGTTATCTGCTGGTTACAAGAGTGAAAAAAAGGGAGGGAGAGAGAGATGGTGCTCTGGACAGTAAGGTTGAATACGCTTTCTGCTTAGACGAGCAGCTCACTTCAAAACTTAAGTAGAAGGTGCCAGTTTAGATCTTATGACCGAGTCTGGCCCACTGTTGCAGTCACAGCTTTTATAAAAGCTGTACTATAAAAGTATAGCTATAAAAGTAAGAACTGTTAGAATTGTTGGGGCCAGAGTGTTTGCTTTTCCATTAAAATTTGTAGAGCCAATATTTCCCTCTCAAATTTAGCTTGTGGCCTCCCTGCTTCTGTGAGTTTTAGCTGGTGTTATTCATTTTCCTACCTTCACACCTGTTCGGATCCTGCTGTGGGAGAAGTTCTGCTCTAAGTTGAAGTTCACTTTTCTTGATCTGCCAGCTGCTGCAACTCCCAACCAATAATGAAGTTGTACTCATCAACACTGACATGAGCTTTAATTTGACACTCTTCAGCTGGTGAACTATACTTTTATGCCTTACAATGAGAATGGAAATTATCTTAGTACTTAAGTCCTTTAGTGATTTGAAACTGTGCAGCTGTGAGAGGTTGTGGTTAGAATTTGAATGTCCAGTATTTCATAGAATGCCGTTTTCAAGAAAACCCAAAATGGACAGATTACTAGATAGTCAGCACTCTAATGCAGTTTTCCTTCCATGCAGATAAATGATCAAAAGTGAAGATAATTTGGATTAGGTAGACTTTCTTATGTTTACAGTAAGTCTCTTGACTTTGATGGAAAAGCAGGGAATAGTTATACTACATTGTTCAGAGGACCGGAAACATAAAATTTTCAGACAGCTCTTCAGCAAAAAGTCAGATTTCAACATTAATAAATTAAAGCAGACTGTGCTTCACCTCCATAGAGTAAAGAAAGTGTAGTTTTGCTACTTTATGTTGCCAGTTCCCACAGTTTAGTATTAATATGATACCATATTTAACTAAAATTTAGGAGACTGGATCCTTATTCCTTGTCTTGGAAAGGAGTCTGAATTATTATTACATGAAAAGTAAGTACTTGCATGATAAAGGGTCTGATAAACTTTGCAAAATTTGAAGGTTTCTATGTTTTCCTAATTCATGGTAAGTCAGCTGCAGAAAGTGCTTTCCTAATTTCCTTATTTATTAGGGGAAGACTGCAGGTACACGGGCACAGATCTTTGTTCTACCTAGTAATATACTATTGAAAAGTGATCTCAGTGGAGCTCTGGCAGTTGGCAGCATATATTTTCTGTTAGACAGCCTTGGAACAAACCTAAAATAAATGCCATTGTTTCTATTGTGGGCTGCCCTCTCCAGACTTGCCATTTCAGTGATATGCCTGGTATGAAATCTGTCAACAGATGCTGGTAACACATGATGACGTCCATAGGATTACAATGGATATGACGCCTAATTATAACCATGGTTCATAGAGTATTATGGTCTGCTGTAATCCAGGCTCCTTGGTGGTTGCAGATGTCCAAAAAAATATGAAGTGCACTATAGGAAAAAAAGATGAGTTGTAGTTTAGCTCCATCTCTCTGAATGTGAACAATGATTTGAATGCTTTAACTGAAGTAACATTTAGCCTGTGTCAACTCAGAAAATCAAGAAAATACAACAATTCAACCATTTGCTGCATTAGACACTCTTGGCAAAAGCTTAAACAGGGTCATATGATTGGGCATTTCAAGCAACAACTTTAAAGAAAGACTAACAAAAGAAAATCCTATTTTGGATGGACACAGTGTCTATAGTAGAAACTAATCAGAGAACTATGGCCTTGGTGTCTTTTGAACCTGTAGATGGGTACCATGAGATTGGAAACTTCCAAAGTCTGCTCCTTGACTCAGTACACTTCCACTGCCCACATTTGCTTAAACAGCAGGTGAAAGATCTATGAGAGCAACCCCTTGTTTCTTCAGTATTACAAAGGAATAAAAAAAGTATTGGAAATATTTTTGGAAAAGTCTGTCCAGAAAGGGTGGCATTCTCTTCTTCCTTCTGCCCTGCAACCCTAGACAAGGTCGGCTCACCTCAGACCTCTCTTTTCCCACTGGTAGAAAGAGGACAGCAGTGATAATTGAAGGAATTGGTAGAAGAGGTTTGTTCTGTGGTCCATCAGACTACAGATCATCTGTCTTTCAGTCCCTACCCTGCTGGACTGGAGTGTAATAAAAATCATATTAGCTTGTAGTGGAAGACTTAAAACATTATTTCTCTTTTCTCCATAATAAATGCATTTCTTAAGTTTCCAAAAAAAGTTCAACAAGTTCCACAAACCTTTTAGTTTTCACTACCCTATATCTCAATATAAGTAAAAGGGGCATAGGGAAAGGCAGCGTCCCTTAGCTTAGGAAACGAAGCACAGCAATGCTACTCAAAATGTGTACATAGTATATTTTTGCAATGTGGTTAATCTGCCAACACTGCAAGAGCCCTGTGTTAAACAGCACTCTTTCTTGTTTGTAACTTTTGCTATAAATAATTATAGGAATGAGTGTGCTTTTTAAAACTTTGACATGAAATGTGGTTTGTAAGCTTTCCAAGGAAGGTTGTGAAACGTGATCCCTTTTTCAGGAGAGTTGTATTGTAGAACATTAAATTGGCTTCACGTATTTAATATGTGCCTTCTGCAGTCATTCAAACATGTCTGTCACTGTTGCACTAACACACGTAAGGAAAGAACTGGAACATGTTCCTTGCCTTACTGACATTCTTATAGATGGATCATCTTATTCCAGCTTGCTGTTTGGTCCTAGTACCACTGCTTTGTTAATGCAGAAGGGCTTTGATGTAGGTATCAATGCAATTTCTGACCATTTTGATGTTTTTTTTTTACACTGGAATAGAATATAGAAGAGGATTTAGAATATTTATTTACCTTGATGTTGCCCTCTTTGTGAATGTGAATCTTCTTGATGATACTGGACATTGTGGATGAGTGAGGACTTTGGAAAAGATTCTTAAGGAAAGAAGCTGTGTCTTTCCAGTCTTCAGCAGTACATATCAGATTACATTTTCAGTGTGACCTATAAGGATTTATCTGCATTACCTCCTTTGGCTGGTAATACAACTCCTGTTGTCCTTGCAAGTTAAAAGAATGCATCTAGAAGACACATGTATGGCAAATTATTTGGAAGAAGCTATCAGGCCTATGAATTATGGACAACATCCTTATTTTTCTAGTGTTGCCACAACTTTGTTAAGTTCAGCAGATTTGAGAAGTTCATTGCAGCCTGAAAGAGAAATTGACCTTGTGTTCAGTCTGACTTCAGTATCTATAATTAGAGTTAGAGTCACTGTCCCGGATTTACTCTGAAGTTTGCCTGGTCTTCTATGGTTGGAATCTAAATTGATTTCTTATCAGGAACCTCTTCCTGTAAGAATTCTGCTGGTGTGTGACAAGGCAGATATAGTGGAATGAAACAGCTTCCTTCTTCAATGGAGGAGAGAAATAACCAAGCTTGAATGAATGGAAAAGAAATGTAAGGCAGAAAAAGATTGACAAGAGAGGTTGGATGCCACCAGCAAAATTCAGTACTGTAGAACCACTTCTCATGGATTTACAGGCTCCAGATTGAAGTAACTGTTGTAGACAATATAACAATATCCTCAATGTGTAGAGGGCATTCCAGCCTAGGTCTTCCTCTTTTATGGAGATTATTTGGAAATAAAACTGAGAGGTTTGTTTTGGTTGTTTTTTTTTTGTTTGGTTTGGGTTTTTTTGTTTGTTTGTTTGGGTTTTTTTAAAGCATGCAAAATTCTTTCCTTGAATAATGAGCCTTGGTGTTAGGCTCCATGGCACCCACAGAAACCATCCACCGCTAGAGGGCTTTTAATGAGCTGACACTTTTTACCCACTTGGAATACCAGTGGGATTGTTGAGAAGGCACACATTCCCCTCTGCGAGTGAGCAACATGAACGGGGGCTGGATGTAATTGTAGGAGGTGTGGGGGAAGCAAAAGGTGCACTCCTTTCTAAGAGAGTATGAATATTCTCATTACTTATTCCTAGTACTTACCTGTGAACTGTGGAATATTTCTTATGTAGATGGTCCTGAGTTGAGTAGCCTTAGGACTAGTTTCAGGAGGGAATTTAATATGCCAGGAAGAAAACCATCCAGAGTCAAAAGGAGAATGATAATGGGTAAACACTGTGCTATGATAATGTATGCTATATCATATGATAAATCCTACACTGCAATTCTCTCCCTCCCTTACCTTTTATGCAGATAATCAGGATGATGTAGGTGTCTTGGAAATTTTGTTTGTTGAAATTCATGATTTTCTATTAGTATTAATAGTTAAAAGGGCAAACAATTTCACCTTTTTTGGACACCC
>VWZF01003842.1:1318505-1365166 GCA_013396755.1 Sclerurus mexicanus
CCCCCCCCGTATTCAGCAAGTATTATTTAGCCTTGTCTAAATAACAATGTCTTGCCAAATGATACAGGCCACTATAAATGGAGAGTGCACCTTTACGAAACATGAAGTTTCACCACTCCAAGGCCAAATGCTTGTCCTCCAGGTGCATCAAGAATTTTCTTTTCAAACAACAGATGCCAAAAGTTCTAGTATTAGGAAAACACATAGAGCATCTCTTGCTTTCTTTTAAGTCCTGTGTGCTTTTTAAGTGATCTTGATGGTAGATGGCTGCATATAAAGTCCCACTCATAATCTGGTGGTCAATGGATGAACTTTTTTTTCTTTTTTTCCTGCAACAGCATATCTTGATTTTCCAGTATATACTGTAGTTGTCCCAAGTGTTAGACATTGATGCAACAGAAGGCCATGGAGCTGCAGTTTTTCTTATTCTATGAAGAGTTGCCATGAGGGCAGAAGGAGTCTCTGTAGAAATATGGGATGTGTTCATGGCTTGTTCTGTACAATTGGCCTCTTAGAGATTAGTGCTTGTTAAAATAGTAACATGTGAAATTCCTCTTGCTGATGTTACTTGCATGGAATGGTGCTTGAGAGGAGCGTGCTGAAAAGATAGTGGAACAATCATATTTTGTCAGTGTGCTTCATATTTTGTCATGGGAGTTGTCAGTTTTGTGTGCAGGCCTGAATACCATGGTGCTGCTGTATGAAGGAAAATTCAAAGAAAGTTATCATGAAATTCACTTTACTGGAAACGATTACATAGGTAGTTTGTTTGAATGGAAAGGTTTTCTTTACCAATACTAAGTGTGAGAAATCAATATATTACTCAATATTATGTTTACTATTTAAACTCAAACAGACCTCTCAATGTTGATCTGTTCCAGGCTCTGTATGCTTTTGTTAAGTGTTGTCAAATTGGTCATTCCTACATCTCAATTCAGCTGTTAATTCTGTTAATTAATTAATTAACAGAACCGTATGATTATGGAAAGAAATTACAAGAACCATTTCGTAATGGGAAGCAAAGGCTTCCTCCTACCTTCGTGCATAGATATACACCACAGCCTCCCCCTTAATTCATATAGTAAAGTGTCTGTCTGCAGATATGCTGATCCAATTAGTAAGACAATAAGGATTGGAAGAAAGTATGGATCTAAGTGGGTTTCCATAAGCTGCAACCAAGGTTATTAAGAGCTAAAGGAAAGCTGTGTGTTAAGCAGTGGACTTTGCTATAATCTCTCATGGGTGGGATGTCTGCATCTTGCCTGAATCTCTGTTTGGGTCACAGGATTACTGAAGACAGAGACATGGAAGGTGTTTGCTTGAAAGACCTCTGAGGGTTTTCAGCCCTGAGACCACAGTAAATAGAGGATCCATGCTCAACCAATTGCTATTGCTGTGCAAGCGAAAGCAGGACTGAGGTATATTCTATAAACTAATGAATCTCAGTAAGAAAATATCACGATTATGCCATCAATTTCCAAATCAAACTAAAACATCTGTGCAAGGTGAATTTTTACTGCTTTTTGCAGTAACACAAATGGGGTAACAATTCATAATGTTTCATCAAAGCTCTTCTCTCCTCTTACAAGTAAGACAATAGGGGTTTCATCATGGTGATGATAGAATCAAATATCAAATGCCTAACATAAATTTATCACTGTTCCATAAATTCTGATCTATTTAATGATTTTTAGTTTAGGTAGTAATTTCTGTATTGCACTGTACAGTTCTAGTGAATTAACTTCAGTGAGACCAAGCATCAGATTGCGAATGGTGAATACTATATAGGTATTGGTAGTTTTTCAGAAGTTGTACTGCAGACCCTGCTTACAGAAGAATGCGTTGGATTTGTAGCTGGAGTGCAGGTGGACATGATACAGGAACAAATAAGTCAGTGAAATAAAATTAGGTGGGAATTTGTGCTTCTTAGCTTTGTCCCAAGTGAAAAATAGTCCCTCCTGTGTGTCATTTTATGTGTTTGCAACCAAATAAATATAAAAATGCTTACACAGTTGGCAAAGCTGAGTTGGTTTGGATGGCTTTACTGCCAAGTGTAATTTCTTCTGAGCCATAATTGTTGGGATAAGCAGTTTGTAACTGATTTGGTATTCCTTTACTGTGAGCAGTGAAAAGTTGCTGACTCTCAAGTCAGTATCTCTTTTATGGCCATGCATTCCTTACTGTCAGCTGATACCAGAAGGAGAATGTAGTCACATCAAGCACTTCATTTTTTCCTTAATTAAATTTCATTCCTAGTAGTTTGGGGTGATTTTCATGTCTTCAGTGTTCAAAGAACATAATTTCATGAAATGCTGTGATAAGGATGTGTGACATTTGTTCTTATATCACTGGATTTGTTGGTTTTAAATATGCCTCAGGTTGAGAGACTTGATGCATAAAGGTTATCATAACTAAACAGGTCCTATACAATGTTCTATTTCTACATAAAACTTGGCATGATTTAAAACCTCTTTCCACATTATTCAAGCAGCAAACACAATGTTATGATCACCTTCTGTGCTTGTTTCTGTACAAAGTCTGTAGTAGCTCTTCCTGCTGGCAGTACAAGGAACACTTCAATGCAAATCAAGACAGCATAGTCCTTGCAATCCTCAAACTGCTGGTGTGAAAAACTTACAGGGCAGGTGCTGCTGCTTTGCAGGAGCAGAGCATCTGCAAAGACAGAGGCAAAAGACCTTGAAATGCAATGATCTCCTTTTTTGAAAGTGTACTACTTGAAATGGTAGCTTGTAGAGATATACTTCATGCTTTTGAAGGCTTGTCCAGAGGGAAGCAGGTGACAGTTGTCTGGCTGATTTTTAGTCAATTTCTATATTTGGACCTAAATGATGAGAAAATTGCTGAGAAAATAAATCCTAAATTTGTCCTAAGTGCAAGAATGGGCACTGTTGTTCCTATGTCTGGTCCCAGTTTTCCCTGCTTTGAATTGTAAGGACACATTGCTTTGTCCATGTCTTTATCTCCAAAACAGTGTAATACCTAAGCTGCTGGCTTTACAGATGGAAGTGCAAAGCATTTACTGTACTTAATATGAGTAAGATTTTCCCATATATTTCAAATGCTTCCTCACAACTCCTCTTAACTGCCGGAATTCCGCCAACTTGAAACCTGATGTTTGTTTTTATTTCTCTTGAAAAACTTGTAAGTCAAAGCAGTCCACCCATCCATTGCTTTGATAACTTGCAGAACCTAATTTAGAGCAGATGGCTTCTAATCTTAACTGCCCCCCAGAAACACCTTGCTCAGCCCCACTACCATAGCAGGAGTCCGTAGAAAGTGACTACCCCCGTCTAAAATTAGCGTCTGTGATTATTCCTTAAGCATCTAAGGAAACACTCATATATTTTATAGGTGTTGAACACCCAGGCATTTCCACTGACGTCAGGAGGAACTTCTGTCTGTTTTGCACCTTTGAAAATCAGCCTGCTCTTTTGGCACTCGCGGAAAGGCTTAACCATCTAGCATTAAATGATTTTTTTTAACTCTGTTTCATGTTTAACCTTGGCACCAGTATAGCTTTTCACTGCTGCAAGACTTAAGACATTGCGCTTTTGAATGTGAAGAAAACTGGTACCCAGCTGCATTAAATAAAAAAAAACCAACAACCAACCAANTTTTTTTGGCCATGAAAAACCTCTATAAGTCCAAACTCATCTCTAGCTGTACTCTGGAGAACAGTTCTATCACCTTCCACATTTTCTTTGGCAGAGTAGCTGACCACCTTTGACTCTACTACTGTCCATAGACTTCCAGTCCCCTTCGTTTGCAGGTGCAATGATCTTCTGCCATGTACCAGATCACTGAATAAATTTGAAGCAACTCTCCCTCTTCTTACTACTTCTAAATTCTAAATCATTTCAGTAATGTAGTTTGCAGTGCATTCCCACAAGCAGCTATATCGGCACATGCACATATTCTATACAATGTACTTATCATCCATCTGGCATTAGTATTTAAAGACAAGCAAAACACAATACGTGAGGCTGAAGTTGGCTGACTTTCCTTTTGGCTTTCATTTTCATGACCAAGAACGGGCCCCAGCATGGCTCCTGTTGAAAGCGATACACTATAAATAAAGAACTGTGTGTTTAATTGATGAAGCAGCGTATTTATCGCAAACCCTGTAGTGTCTAAAGCACTGATGTTTATGCCTTCAGCAGTTACAGTCATCATTGTTTACCCATCTATTCTTAGTTAGGTGCTTTAGAACAGGCCACTTAGTTAAATTTCTTCTTCATATATAATCAAGCCATCCAAAGTTCCTGAGTAGTGTTTTGCTCTTTATTCTGTTTTTATGAAAAGTTCAGTAATTTAAGAACCTGAGCCTCACTAAAAATTGTTTAGAAACTCTGAAATTTTTCTGAATTTTCTGAAAGTCTGCTAGCTTACAGGATATGTTAAATGTTTTAGAAAATGTTATTCTATACCTAATACCTTATAAAGAAAAGTAGAGCTTAAAAAAATCAACCTGCTATGTTTAAGTAGTATCTTTAACTGCAGCAATTAGCAAATTCTTTAAAAAGCAGATTCTTAAAACAAGCATGAAATAAAGATTGAAACTTTTTTTTGTCATCAGTTACAGTAGCAAAGAAATTCACATGGGCGGGTTATATGTTTTGTGTATTGAGAAATACTGTATTAAGTAACCTGGCATATATGCCACAGAGGAGCTTTTTGTTGCATAATTGGGCATTACTGTGTGAGGTTTTCATTTCTGTATATGAGTCTCAACCAAAACTGCAGTAGATTGGAAGTGAAGCCAGAGTTGGTTATCTTCAAATGTGCTACATAATGAAGTGCAAAGACAAGATTTACTGTGTAAATATCTTGGAGTCTGACTATTGACATATTTTCCCCATCATTTATTGGTGTCAGGGACATAAAGATGTGTGTGTTGGTGAGTGTAGAATTGAAAAAACTTTCAATATCTGTCAGAAGACCTGCTTTTCTGATTATAGAAGGGCTTTAAAGAATGTTGCCGAATTGGATAGGAATGTAGTTTTATCCCACTCTGATTGACTGTATTGACCAATTTATAATGGATTTACTTACTCACCTGGTATTGTAGCACATCATTACGTGATAAAGATAGCATGGTGAAGAAAATCAACAGAGAAAGCAAGGGAAAGACACTTGGAAATCCAGTCAACTAAATCCTGGATTAGCCTACTTTAATTAATCCTTCTATTTCCAGAGGGCATACCTTTAGTTCCTTCCATACTGTAACGTTTGAATGTTTTTCATCTCACCCCAAGTAGTATTTGGTCATTTAAATATGTATCTCTGAAACAAAACTATTAGTCAACACCATCCATGATAGTTCATGAGCTCTTGGGAAACCAGGAGAAGCCTGTAGGATACAGCTGGTGGAAGAAGGATCTAAGACTGGAAATAATAGAAGATCCTATCTCTTTATTAAGAAGATTTATTTGGCACTGATAGAGGAGTGGCAAGGCACGTTCTTTGTTTAATATACTTGAGAGAAAGCCCCAGACAGTATAAAGGGCATGGACTTCACCTTTAAAGCACATCTGCAGATTTGTCCCTTGCAGATCCACCACCTTTTTGGATTACCTTTACTTAATTTTTAACTTTCCACAGGGAGAGTCAAGTGTAACAGAGATTATTCTTTTTTTCTGTAATAGTGAAGAAGTGGCCAGTTGGAAAATAATACAGAGGGAGATTAAAAACAGTAAAATGGTTGGTCTCAAATATTTTTATAATTGCTGAAACCATTCTCTTCATTTTTACTGCAGATCTTTTTCTGAAGAGGCCTTCTAGTTTGTGGATACTCTTGTGAAGTAGAAATGCTGAGCATGAAAGGTGGTGCCCCAGAATTAACTCATTCTGAGCCATGTAGAAATGAGTGAATTTCTTTTGACCCTATCACATTTCAACTTTTTGTTGGCTGTTTTTGTCCCATGACATACGAAATATCTTTTCCTATCCCTGTCTTTTTTTGCTTTTTCAGTACTTAGATCCAAAAGGTGCTCGTTAGATGTTGGTCTTTGTCTAACTACCGCACAAGTGAGACCTCCCATGGATCACTTTGCTCAAAAGTGATCCGGAAAGTACCAGAATGCAAATCGATTGGTTCCATGAACTGAGTATGCCTTCAAAAAGTATTGGGAATTGTCTTAACTTTGAACACTCTAATGCTGCATGCTCCCCAAGATTTGTATCTAAAAATCTTGTAGAGCAAGAGAAGAGGGTGTGTGAAAAAGGGGTATTTGGGAGCATGCATCAGTACATTTGAAGTTTTCAGCAGAACCTACACACTTCATGCTCTGCAAGCTTTCTGCTTAGGTCCATAGTGTTCTACCTGATTGCTAGAGGGGAGGTATTTGAACAACACTTTGAGATATGAATATGTGTCTCTTTATAAATGCAAAGATGCAGGTCATTATTACATGGGTGACGGAGTCCATTAAAACTTCTATAAAAATGTGTACAACATTTCTTTGCTGCACTCAACTGTGTGCAAATCTATTTTCGTGCAAACCTATTTAGTGGCAAATCTATTTTAATGGCCTGACAACTGGGCGTGAGCTAATTTATTTGTAGGTATGCACTGTAAGGTTCTGTGGTGTAAAGTGATCGGGAATGCTGTGTAAGAGATTAGCTGCTGTAGCCATACTACCCCAGGTTGTAATGTCAAGCTTACTTGTTTTTATAGGGTACATGCAAGCTCTGCAAAGTGCAGTGTATTGGAGCAGAGAATATTTGGTTAGTATGCTCTAAAGTCGTCTTACCCTGTTAGGGGAAAATAATGTTTTGCCATGCAAATAGCTGGCAGTCCTCAGCGGTTCAGGCTGGATGCTACACTCCCAGTCATCCGTAGAGGAATATTGTGGTTCTGTCAAAAAGGCACAGGTCCTTGTAGTCCTTCGCTATTTCTGCAGTAGGAGGCATTTTGAAGAGCAAAATTTGGCAGTGTTGCATGTATAGAAAAAAGACCTACCGTGGTTTGATAATTGTTGAATCATTAAATGCTGGAAACAATATGGCCTATTGAAAGTGATTAACATGTTCATGAAGGTTTTCTTTGAGGCGAATACAAAACCAACATTTGAGAACAAAAGAAAACAAAAGCCATTGACCAAAAATAGATTATTCAAAACTTTTCATTTGTGTTGTTCCATTAATCTTTTTTGTTCTTTTTTGTCTGTGTTTAGTTTTTCAAGCTTTACTCCCATTTAAGAACTGTATTCTGAATATGCTTTATTCAAAGATTTTTTTTCACCGATATTTGTTTTTTTGGGAGTTGTGAAATAACTGTTCTTTCACTTGCTACAGCATTTTACCTTTGCAAAATGTACATGAGACTGTAAAATACACTCCATTGTAAAGATTAACAGAGCCCTTCTAGTTCTGCGTTTACAGCTCTCAGTCCATGGGACATTTATACTTCACCTCTACTGTGGGATGATGATTTGGGAAATGTAAAGAGGTTTTTGTAACTTGAAAGAAGTTGTACAAAAAGCTGTGAAAGAGCAAGAACTCAAATATTGAGTCATTACTCACTGTCTTTTCACTCTCATTAGAGAATACAGTTTAATGTAGGGGCTGTTGTAGCTTGGAAATGCGTTAGTAATTTGAGAACTTTGTTTACTTCACAGATTACACCATTATTTACCATTCTGTAATGCTAATCTTGTACGTTGAGAATGTGCATTGAATAATGGTATGTAAGCTAAAAAATCCAGAGGTATTAATTCCATTATGACAAGGTATTAACATACCTGTTGTTTTACGTAAAAGGCAAGAAGAGTAGAGTTATCAAAAGGTAGTGCATAACTGTAAATGATGTCATGCATATTGTTCCCAAAGTAGGAGGGAAAATGAAGAGGTAAGATAACTTGAAACCGCAAGGGATTGCTCCCCATTACTCTATCTAGCTACAATGAATTATCCAGGGTTGCTGTAATGCTGGACATGCACATTTGGACTAAGGATTGTCATAGTGTATTGCCTGGATGCTATTTGTGACCATCTTTTTTCAAGGATTCATGCATATGATGTGAATGAACAAACTGCAAAAATAGTCATTCACACCCAAGAGAAAACTGACTTGCAAACCCCTGACCTTTGTCACTGCTTAGCAAGGTGGTGACATTATTAATTAAAAGTCTCATTATTGCAAAGCCTTCCGAGTGGAATATTTTGATAGTCCCTACACCCCAGCTCATGATGAAAGATAACCTTGTACTGAAGATGGACTTCTAATTTATTGGTTGGGAATGTGTGGCTGATGGGAACCTTTCACTTTTAGGTCAGTGTTTTGAACCCAGGCCAGGTGAATAAGTGACAAGGTTGCTAACACATGCAGACTGTTTGGTAATATCTGTGAGGTGAGTTGTACACTCAGTTTAGCTCTTGGGAGGACAGGTGTCCCCATCACTTAAAGCACCAGAAATGGAAGCTTCATTGGTGGTGCCCAAAACTGACCTTATTAGTGAGAGGTAGGGACAGTGACTTTTCATCCTAGGGGTGAAAGCTAAAAAAATTCCTGTATGTGAAAATGCTTTCTCAGATTGCATCTCTGGGGTTACTCACAGTCATTGCTATTCTTAACAGTTCCCCGAGCCACTTCTTTCTCCATACTGGAGAGGCTGGCACATTTCGTAACTCACTGAGAGTTTAAGAAGGGAAGAATAACTAGCATGTAACTAGATTTACAGTAGTAGGTAGCTGGTTTATACTAAACAGTTAGATTTGGTAGTTTTGTGTTGTCTTCCATCTGTTCACAGTAGGTTCTCTTTTTGATTCTTTTTTTTTAAGAGTTCTTTAGTTACAAAGTATTTATAGTTCTGTCGACTTTCTAATCTTTCTTGCTACAATTTCTTTATTGTGCTTTTTTTCAGGGTAGTGTTTGAGCATTTCATAAGCAACAGTTAATTTTCCGCCACAATAGTGCAGTGGAATATGGAGGGTTTATTAGCCTCATTATCCTTGAATACAGAAGTGGGACTCTTAAAAGTACTCAGCTATGACTAACATCTGCTCCCACTGTTGTTAAAAGCATTATAGTCCCATATGAGAAATCATGGGTCATAATTTGCTCAGCTTTTGGGACAGTAAGAACATTTTTAAAATTCCTGTCTTAAGGGCCTTAAAGGCTATTGCAAAGTTGGGGAGAAAACACAAATGTCAGGATCATAATACAGACCTTGGGGAATGTACATACTCATGGAACAGATCATGGAATCCACTTTCATTTTAATTTGATTTATGTTTAATTTTCTGTGAACACTCTTCTACCTTTTGACTTTGAATCTTCTTTCCCTTTATCTTGTTACATTTCTTCAGCTTTGTTTCATCATTATTCTGTTACCACCTTTTACTTACTTTTCCTCCAGTATCCCTGACAAATCACCAGTATTAGATTTCTTTTTGCTAAGGGAAATTAAAGGATCATATGAAAGGAGAAGAGGGAAATGGGGATCACCACAGAAAGAACACCCTGACAGAAACAAAATTTACAGCTATCTGTTTTATGCCAAGCATTTGGGTTTCTACAAGGGAGTTGTTTTCTGCTGACTTCTTATTTTTCAGTTTTTGGATAACTTATATACCTAAGTTTTAGGGCTTCTCAGACACAGAATCTGGAAGGAAAAACAGTCTTCTTGCTCTTCTCCCTTTTCAAGGCTGCAGTGTAGATGTCACTTAGGATGGGAATCTTCCATGAACATCATGGAAAATATGATTGGGACAATCAAGGAAAGCATTTAGTCCATTTCCATACTTTTAGGCAGAAGCAAGTATGCTCATGCTCTTCTCAACATATTTATCCAACTTTTTCTTAATCATGTCCAAGAAGAAGGGTTCTACATTTACCCAGCCAATCTCTTCCTGCTTCTAGAATTAAAGGTTAATCTAAAGCTTCCTCATGACTATCTGTCTAAAATTCTGTCTTCAGTGAACACAGAGGACGGATTTATTTTCTTTTCTCTTGTGACTTCTTAAATGTTTGAGAGAAGTGTTACTCTCTTTTCAAAATTCTTGCAATTAAAGCCACCCAATCATTCTATATTTTTCATGGATGAAGTTTTCTAGAATTTTATTATTTTCGTGGCTGTTTTGTGAATTCTCTCTAACTGGTCCATGTTTTGCTTGAATTTGGTCCCCAAAAGAGGTGACAATATTACAGCTCATCCCTTTCCAGCACTGGGGATATTGGAAGAAATACTTAAGATATTGATACACCCTTCTTCTGCATAGACATTCCAATATTGTATTTGCCTCGTATAAGAGCACATTTTTAAATCACGTCAGGTTGTGATTCACTGTTATTCCCGGATCCTTCAGTGCTACTGCCCTGCAGAAGTACTCCGTCCTGTGTTCTCCTCTTGTTTATTACTGGAGGATGGCAGTACTTCAGACTGCTTGCTAATCTGAATCCAGCTTTCTTCAAGTTATTTCACTGATTTGTCAAGAAGTAGCTCTGACATGAAACATGCTTATAGACCCATTGTTGTGCGGTCATATTCAAATGTGACAAGCATGCACCCCGTTCTGTCACCTAAATAAGTAAAGTGTAGTATAGAAAATGCTTCAGGGCAGACTCTTACAGAAGACTGCTTAGTAAGCCCTTCCACTTACAGTGAGCCATTACTCAGCCATTGTAGGAATAAACTCTCTGATTTACTAAACACCTTTTTTTCTCCTCATATGGTTTTGTGTTTAGTTTTCCTTTTTATAAATAGCTGGTTGCAATTGGTATGTGACATAAAAGAGATCTGATTCTGTAGAGTCCCAGTGTGGGGGATCTTTTAAAATACTGTAGTTTAATCAGTGGAGCTCGAACGAATGGAGAGAGTTGAGATAGACACAATTACGAACAGGGCACGCATGTACCTAACTGCAGGCTTAAAAATGTAGTACAACTTAAGTTTTTGCTTGCTTGTCCTTGGAAGTTTGATTTTTAAATACAAAATTGGATTTAGCAAAAGTTGATGCTCACTTGCCTAGCAAAATTTCCCACTTGTATGTAAACAAACTATGCCAGACCTTTTATTATCTATGAGACTGTGTTTTTCCCTTTTTATTAAAATCACCATATGCAAATTTGCCACAGGCCACTGTGGTCTGCTTACTGTAAAAAAGGAATGTTTTGAAAATTACACATAGGAATGTGTAAAAAAATACTCAGAATTCATAGAATACATCAGAAGTAGACAGTAATGTTTTTTTTTTTCCTGACTACTCCTTTGTCTTTCCATTTCCTTCACCTTAACAAATTGAGTAGGTTGCAGTTGTGTTGGAAAGATAAGAATGGGTAAAGGTATCCTACTGTTTTTATAAGGCAAACTAAATCCATACCCATGCATTTGCTAGAGATTTTCATTGGATCCCTGCCTGTTATTTTTCTGAGCAGGGTTCTCTTATTTGCATGATTCTTGAAATTCCAAAAATGAAAAGTAGATCTAGACTAGAATTGTCCTACAGATCCTGAATACCTTTTAGTTTCAAATGGATTTTAAACAATGCATGTCCTCCGGCTTCTAAAATATTAATGTTTTTATTTGAAAATACATTTAAATGGACAGAATTATTTTAAACTGAAAAAACAGTCAAGCAGACTAGTACATGCATAGTACATGCAGTACCCTATGGTACTGCATGTATTTTGAGAAGTCACATATTTGGATCTTACAGGTGCTGGCTGATGTAAAGCTTTTGTAAATGGTTGTCATCAACAGAACTGAGAAAGAAAGGAGCTTCTTTCAGGGAGGAGGGCTGTTGAAGCATTTTATTGATGGTTCATCAGAGTCCTGCATTATCTGAAGTCTTTCCTAAATGTTCCTGCTTAAAACTGATGCTTCTCTCACATGTAAAGATGGGCTTATGTGCTTAAAAACTTCTCTTTCTTTTCCAGCTATCTCAGGCGATCCAGTAAAGATATCCACCAGTTCCTAATAAACGTATCAATATTCTAACTTGTTTGGCCCCTTCAAAGACCTTGCAAAACCTCATATCTTCCTTCCTTTCTTTCTCATTCTTTTCTTAAGACAAAAAGGCTGACATGAGGATAGTCTGTGCATTGACCCATACTGAATTTGCCATGCATCTTGCTGCCTCCTGAGTTTTCTTTCAGTTTAGATCAATGGGACAACATAAACTTTCTCTCTTGTCTCCTCTGAAAGAAAGAGCTAATGTTGCTCACTTTGTAATAAAAGGCTCAATAATCTTGACGTTTCTTGGGTTTCACTGTTGCCAAATGATTCTTGAAGGGATATTTACATGGTCTGGTTTTTTTGGTAATAGTGAGCACTGTAAAACAGACGTGCAGTCATCCAGTACTGGACAGAGTTGCATGTTTTACAGGAAACCCTAGACTCACACAGGATTAGGCCACCTGCTTTGCAAGGACTGAGGTTTCCCCAGGCTCTTTCATGCAAGCAAAATGCAGAGTGCCAGTAAGACATGTGTGATGTCCTGTGTGATGAATGCATCCCTTTGGTGACTTCTCCTGTGAATGATAAAACTAAGGGACGGGGGGAAGTTCCCTTAGTTAATAGAGCAGATCAGCTGACAGTGCAGAGCATTCTGCTACATAATCTGACACCATCTGTTCAGCTATATGGATGGATGTGATGAAGCAGGAAGGGCTTTCCCCATCTTTGGATTTGAGGCCCTTGTGAGGGAGCTTCTACTAACTTTCATTGTGAGATGGTTCTATGCTTATCCTTTCTGTTGTTCCCAGGAATTCGGTTTTGACGTAGTGCCTATGATTTGAGGGTTTTCTTTTAATGGCCCTTTGGAACACACTAAACATTTTCCCTACCTTAGCCTCCATGGCATCCTTCACTTGCTCTGATGCATTTGGTGTTAAAATCCCTCTTTGCCTACTGGTGTTTTGACACGACCAAGTTCTACTAGTGAACCACCCCTTGTTATAGTTATCCTCGTTTTTTAACTAATATGTGCCAACGCATTTAGGCTTCCACTGCAAGGGGAAAGAAGAGCAAGGGGGCAGTTAATAATAACTCAAACCAACAACTAAGATGTAAGATGTTATTTATTTTTAATTCATAAAAATATACTCATGCACCTAATTATACTACAAGTGTAGCTGATTTAGATGTTCTAGGAACAGCTGAAAGGTGCCATGTATAGTCATTGGTTCACATCAGGTTAGTTTATAAAGGCTGAACCATTTTCTGCTTTGTTTCACCTTCATGCCTGTTCTTTTGGGAGCAAAATTAAACAGTTAAGAGGATGAGGGCCAACACAAACTATATCCTAAATCCAGGGAAAAGCCCTGATTCTGCGGTCACCAGAACACTGTGTAGACACAGGAGCTAGGAGATCATGTTGCAGGTTCACAACTTTTATTTTAAAACATGGATAACAGGCAGATGGGAAATTCTTCAAGGGGAAACCTCAGTCTGGCCTAGTGGGAATGTTCTGGCAGAGCTCCTTCTGTAACACCCTGGCCATGCACTCAGAGCCCAGTAATGTTCTATATAACTACAGAGTGAATCACTGCATCCCATTTAGCCTAGAGTAATGAAGACCCTCAGCTAACACAAAGAGAGAGGAAAAAGCCTGTAGAAGAAGGGTTGTAAGACAGTCTTAAGAACAGCTTTATCAGACTGAGATAATTCAGGATGATACATATGTATATAAACAAATGTGGTTTTTTGAATATATTTGGAGTTAATTTTAGTCCTGTGTGTTCTCCTGCTCTGGTTATTAGAATTTAAGGTCCACTTAAAATAAGTTTTGATTCTGTTTTGCTTAACAGGCACAGGAAGTATTAAGTTTCTTATTAATGCCATGTTTTTCATAACTCATTTTTTTCTATATTTTCTTATGTAAATGTTACAGAAAGGCTAGAAACACAAAAACCAAATGAGTCCTGCGAGCAAGTAGACTTTCTTGGGCTATTGGTAGGGGTAGAGGCAAGCAGACACATACCTTTTAAAATCAGTATTAGTTTTGAACAGTTATAAAAACTATAGCAGATAGAAATTGATTGTAGATAGAGAGAGCAAAGGTAGAGTTAACCCTTGATATGAGATGTATGTACGAAATATGATACCGGTCCCCAGTCCATCATTAGGCTGGATCCACTTCTCAATTTCAGTTCTGAGTGCAGGGAAATAAATATTTCTCAACTTGTGGGGTGTATGCCCTGTGCATTCAAGTTATGCTGCTGTTTTAGTGATGTTCATTATGGGATCACTGTCAGTGTGAAACTAGAAGTTTGCTCTGCATCTTCAGGAGGTGGAACAAGTTGTTTTGTGACTCACAGTGGGTAACAGTATTGGAAAGCATGGTAACTGGTGCTTTCTCAGTTCTCTTTATCTGTATTATCACATGTACGTGTGAAACCTGTTATTAGAGCATTTTGTTTTCTGGTTTTGAACCACTAGCAAAAGTAAGTTATCATTACACTCACATAGAAAGGACTTGTGGGCTTTCTGAGAAGAGCAGGGCAATTCAGATCTCAGCAGTAGCATTTTTTCCAGCATAGCATGTCCTTTGCTGTGCATGTGTAAAAATATTTGCACAAAGTGGGCATACCCTATTCTTTTTTGGCATTAGCTGCAGTTGACTGGTAACTAATTAGGGGTATCTCCTTTTTCTGGCCCTTGATTGCAATTCTATTTGTCAGGGACTTGTAAAATTAATTAATATTTGTCAGGGACTTGTAAAATTAAGTGTCCTGAGTAAATTACCAGGTGAGGGTTTTTTTCCCTTAGGTATACACTTTGCCGTCACAGATCTATGAATCTGAATTATGGACAATATGCTATTGGCAGTCTTCACAAGAAGGCTAAGTGGGCATAGGACATAAACCGTATTCCCTTTTCTGGAGCTAGTCTTTCCAAAATAGACCTGTGACAACAGTAGACAATTAATAGTGCATTAAGAGGACAGGAGACCATTTACCTATGGGACTGCTAATTATTTGGCTTCTTGCCCTGCATCCCCTCCTCTGGGGTCTCTTATCTAAGAACGTCAGCAAAAATTCTTTTTTAGTAACAACTTTGAAAAGGAGAAATTTTTATTTATTTATATTTTAAATTTGTAGAGTCGTGTGTGTATGTAAATAAATTCTAAAAAAACAATGTCTAGTTTTTCAGACACTTATTTGTATCCTTCCTGGTATTCAGTTTGGTGCCTTCAGTCCCGCCTTGTTTCTCTGGGCAATCTGATACTTTGAAATGTTCTATACAGCTCAGCAGAAAAAGGAATTTGCTTTGTCTAAGTCATTTAATAGCTTTTAAATCCCAATGGATTACAAATTTGCAGGATACTGTATGCTGGCTGTATCTTGATCTCCAGGACTATAAACGTGCTTTGAATTGTTCCTCAGTAACTATGAATAGAATTGTTAGTTAAAGCCAAAGCAGGGAGAACAAGTGGTATCACCATAAGAACAGAGGGATGAGAGTTAAATAAAATGTGGATTGTGGAAACTGTTAAAATTTGCAAGTTAAGTTTTGCAGTAGCCTTGATGCAGTTGCTTATGGATTGCATCACTGAAACACAGGAAACACTTCTCTGAGAAACTGTAGTTTAAATAAAAGATCTCTCTTATTCTAAGTATAGAAGAGAATCTAAACTATATAGATACAGATGGTCTAAATAAAGAACCCATGTGCAGTGGAGTGTTTCAGCAGAACTTGTTATCTCATGAATGGAGGTCTTGTAGGTAATTGCAAGTTTATCCTTCAGAATGCTTGCAAACACCAATACTACTGGAAAGAATCTTAAATAACTTACAGCTATAAAAAAGGCAGATCATAAAACCAGTGTCTGTCATCAAAGTATTTATTGAAAACAGCTTGACTCAGCAGTAGCAGCATCTTTCCCTTGCTTAATCATAGCAACATTGGCTGCCTAGTGTTTCCATAAAATGAACAAGATTGAGAAAACTCCTTGTCTCCCAGTAAATTCAGTGCCATAAAAATGTTCATTTTCAAGATAAACTATTTAAATCACTTGAAAACTTCTTTATCTTTGGATAAAATTTATGTTTTGTGTCTATCAGTGCAGCATCCAGTAAGGTCAATTAGCTGTTGTAGAGGCAAAGTAGAGTACCACAGTGAGATTAGAGGGTGACCAAATTCTAATTTGATTATATGTATGTACACATACACACACACACGTACATATGAGGTAAGAAATGCCAGGTTCCATTTCTTCTTAAGAAACTGAGAAGTAGCTTTCTTTAACAGTAAGAATCAGGTTTGTATTTTAAGACTTCCGAGCCGGTGGGGTTGTTGCCATTAAACCCTTAGTTAAATGAAAAAAATAAGAAAAACTCATTTACTTGAGTGGTACAAGGTCAGAACATTTACCATAAATGTCTAAAAGAGGAGACAGAAATGGATGAGGATTTTCTCCAAGTTCTTCTCGGAGTTTAGTATGGTGTGCTTGGAACAGTTCTGTGAACTGCAATAGATAAGCACATCCATCACTTAATTCATGAAAGGCTGATTTATTTACTGTTTCAACTTTCTAATATTTATTGCCAAATTGCCATGCAAGGTTCATGTGCATTTACTCTTGAGTGCTTTCAGCTGTTTTTTCTGTATTATCATAATATTATTCCTTCCAAGGTGCTTGTAATAATTTTTAGTGTTTGCAAATGACTTAATGTGGTGCTGAGCCATTTTAGATACATATCACTAGATTAAGATACTGCTCGAGGCAGACAAATTAGTCTTATAAACTAGATCCTAACCCTATAATGATCCCAACCAAATGCCATCCTAACACTCCATCGTGTCATGCCCTGAGGGTAGAGGTGCCTAGAATCTCTGTTGTGTTGATTGGTACACACACTCTGGTTTCAGGTCTCTCATGAATTCAGTAAAGCTAGCTACCCTAAAATGAGGAAGGTTTTACCTTCCTGAATGACTGCTTTTCAAGCTAACATCCCTTTATTAAAATAGATAGATTTGCAGAGATGCTTTAGCTGCACCCATACTTAGCCCCATCTGCAAACAGAAGAACTTATGCCTTTACCTGCAATTCATCCTTTGCAGGTCAACAGGACCCCTGCCCAGAACCACTTCCAATAGTGTCTTCTCTCTCCTCCTTTTCCTGGGTGTCTAGACTTAGGAATTTCACTGCACAGCTCTGCCATATCCATAGCACTTCTTGCTTCCTTTCAATTCAATAGAAGAATTTGATAAAACTAAAGTGTAGCAGGCTGTTCCTTGCCACTGTGCGAACACTAAGAAGAGCCCAGCAAGCTGCAGATCAATTCTTCGCATAAATTGAGTGAAACCCAAAAACAGTAAAAATGTTATTCTTTAACAGAAAGTTGCATTTTTAAGATTAACCCATTTTGGGAAAACTCAGTCCTTGTCAAGGTATGTCTAGAATTTACAAAATTCAGTTTCAGGAAAAATTTTTGTCTTAATCTACTGGCCTGCCTTATTCTGTTTCTGAGAGATCAGAAATAGTCTGAAGAAAAAGGCAAGGAAAGCCAAAGGGAATTTCATATTGACAGTTGGGATTTGGGATATATTATATTGTTTTGAACTATTTGAAGTAAATATTTTAAAAACTATGGCAATATGAAATAGAAAAAGAAGAGGAATTCCAAATGTCTGACAATTTTAAGTAGCTGAAGACCAACTGGCTAAAATGTATGGCCTTCTTAAATACCTAGAGTTAAATATCGGGTAAAACATCTACTAAGTACAAACTTGATTAGTATATCTTAACAGACACTGAACAGCAAGGAGAATTTGTCAGAAGGCTGAGAAGACTAATGAATATTTAAAACCAGACTAATTTAAACTACAAATTTCTCAGTAGCCTGTGTTTTGAGTTCATTTGTACAAAAGGTAATGTGTATATAACCTCTGCAGATCAATGGAATTAGTTCTGCTTTTCATCTCTGCAACTAAAAGCAGATTTAGTTATACTCTGTGGAGGGAAAAATGTTCATGGTTGCTTTTAGGATCATTTTTCCCTGCAAACCTAAGTATCTGCACTTGTGTGCAAATTTTGCCTTCATGTGTAGATCTTTCATCCAGACATGCATTGACTAGCAGAATCTAGCACAAACTTGCTTCTGTTCAAGAAATCCTTTGTGTCTTCATGAACATCTGGGATATGAATTTTGAACTCAGCAACATGTATAGAATGAATGGGACTTGGACACCCAAATCTCAGATGCAGAATTGACTCAGATGGCTTAGCAGTTGTCTTGGAAAATGCCTAGTTGATAATTTATTTTTTTTTTAAATTATATTATTACAGACGTTTACAGCCTGGTGCAATTCCCATCTCAGGAAAGCAGGCACACAGATTGAGAACATTGAAGAGGACTTCAGAAACGGCCTCAAACTGATGCTTCTCTTGGAAGTTATCTCAGGTTGGCTAAAATAAAGTTTTCTATGTATTTACAGCACACTAACTGAAACACTCTTAAAAGAACAAAAATTATTAACAATTTAAAACAGTGAACACAAACTCTAAGTAAACTGAAAAGTGAGAGATGAAACACACTGTAAAGCAAAAAGGAAGGAGAAAAAAGCTCTGCTTTCTCCTTGTCTCCAAAATTTACTGTTTTGTGTTTGTGTTCTAGGGTATCACAGTGTATCAAGGTATCATTGACATCACAGTTGGACACAGTTTGGTTGTTGGACAAACCAAAACCATTGAGGGCCTTGTCTTAGCCCTTAACAATTAAAAAGCTGCTACACTTAGGTTGCAAATTCATTTTATTATGCTTTTATTATTAACATTTTGCTTTGACTGTAATGACTTCATTGGATGGGCCAGTGCTTTCTAAAGTGAGTGACTGAAGCAAAACTAGATCAATATTTAGTCAAAAGTAGGAGGTCTCATTTTTCAGAAGAGTGAAACATTCAAGGACTTCTTTTGACTAGATGATGTAAACTCACTATGTCACCTTTGTTATGTGTTATTCAGAGGGTCAGTTCTCAAGGTACACTCAGAATGCCCCTGAATGGGAAGGGAATAGCTCAAGTTACAGACACACAGTAAAGGTGAAGAAGGGGCAAGAAGACTTCTAACACATCTTTATGGAATAGACAGTTAACATTTTTGCTGGAAATTTCAGTGGGGAAAGATGATCTTCAAAGGATCATTCTCCATGAAATGGAGAATCATCTTTTTAGAAATTATTCTCCTTTGTGATAGCTTGAAAAAATGAGTTTGTTCAAGCACATCAGCCTATGCTCTGAAATGAGCTGCTCTGCTGTGCTGGATGGGGTTTTTAAAAACCTTTGTTCTCGGTCAGATGTGGAAGGATGCTATGGCTGATCTGCTGGATAGAATCCAACCTCTCCTTACAGTTGGGCGGGTATGGATGACAAGCTCTGAGAACATCCTGCCTTCTTAATGTTCAGCTGCTCTAACAGATAGTAGCAATGAATCATATATTCAGTAGCAGGAAACATGCACATATCTTCCAGATGTTTACAGCAAACAAAAATTTTACTCTGGTTTTACTGCTATATCAGAAAGATCTAAGTCAGATGCTTTAACATTTGAATTTTCTCTTCAGGGTTTTGTTCAAACCCCTTTGGCATTCTTTCAGAACACCTGTTACAGTAACTGCTAACTTTTAGGCAGTGTTCCGGGCACATCCACTCTTGACTCCTAATCAGTTGTGTGTCTGTAGCAACAAACACATTAAATTTGTTGTTCTGCAGGGGAAAGACTACCGAAGCCAGACAGAGGGAAGATGCGCTTCCATAAAATTGCCAATGTCAACAAAGCTCTGGATTATATCGCCAGCAAAGGAGTGAAACTTGTGTCAATTGGTGCAGAAGGTATGTGACAGAGCTTGACAGCGCACCTTACTTATGTCCTGGGCGTTCACATTGCAAAGAAGTCTGACGGGACCCTTGGCCATATTACATGGACTGTTTTCTATATATGGGTGACTCAAAAAATCCCTTAATACTGTTTGCTGACCTATAGCTGTGATAGGACAAGAGGTGGAAATTTGTGGACACCTGCAGAGGGATAGGGGTACAAATGGGCTCTAAGATTACTTTATCTCCAAGGTTAAATTGAATTGTCTGTGTTTCAGTGGGTATTCAGATAATGACTTTTTTCTTTCAGAATATTGTTTTTCCTATACATTATTAAAAATAAGGAATTCCTTTAGAAATGAATTTGGATTCTAAGGTGTGCTTTATCCAATCTGGGATCTTTTTTTATCTTTAGGACATAGTATTCAGATGAGAAAGGCTGAGATCATTACCAAGTGGCTGGGAACTACTCCCATTTTTTTATGAGACTGACTGCAGCTGTGTTTCTAAAATTCAGATGTAGAGTTAAGGGAGTGATCAAAAGAAACTATGGTAGCTGGGGAGAGACTGAACATATGAAGAAAGTGGAGTGGGATGCTATTTCACAAAGGAATTACTTTTTTTATTGTTGTTCGTGTAGCTGAATACAGATGTGGTTGACTAGCTAGATGCTAGTAGATGTAAACTGAGCTAAAGAAGGTGTGCTCTCACTGCAAAGTGAACCTATGCCTCCTTAGGATATTCAGTTAATAGTTTAAAAAGAACAAAGGTCTGTCTAGAACTAGACTTGCTCCATCAAGATATTTGCATAATGTCTTGCATAGCCATTACCATAGAAAGAATGATGCGGCTAGCATGATATCCAACTATTTTTGATTCCATAGCCTCAACGATGTGCTTCCTGTGCTTTTTCTTTTTCAGACTCTAACATGTCCTTAAAGCAAAATTTTGGCTGTAACCTCAGTATCAAGATGAGAAGCACCCCTATATTCTGTTCACATTGTTAGGCCTTAATACGTTGATTTATGAGCCTCTTCTTTCTGTTTCCTGATTTCTCCAGGCTTCTACTTATCCTTACATAGGATTCCAAATCTTGATCTCAGGGAGCTTACTGTAATTGTGTCTGGATCAGGAGATTGATTACATGGAATAAGAGCATTTGTAGAAGTAATGGAGAGATTCATTGATTCCACAATGGTTTAACCTAGCCCCCTTGGTTCTTCAAGAATTGTTCTCCAAATGTATTCAGTTTCTAGATCTAGAACTTAAAAATCTCAAGAAATGGGTTTTCTAGGCATAGTGTTTGTTTGAACTCACCCTATTTATTTGAGACTGAACTGGGTGGGCCATCTAAGTCCAAATCCATGCTACCTATCTATAGCACATAACAGAGACCCTTTCTTGGGAATATGCTGTCAGTGGGGAGAAATGGGCAATTCCCAAAGGCACTTCAGACCTCAGAAGAGCTCTACTGCATTTTAGAAGTGCCTGTCTCCCTCCATCAGTAGTACAGGCAGTCAGGGGCACATGGGCCCTTTGTTCAGTTAAAGTGGGATGGAAAAATGTGCTGCTACCTTAAACCTCTGCAGTTAACTTTCTTCTGAGAGCAACAAGGCATTGAACAGACAGCAGAGGGTACTGAAGAGACAATTTGTGTGTGGAAATGAAAATCAGGAATACAGAAGCCTGTTGGATAGCTGGTGAAGAAATGCTGAGAGTACAGAGCATGGAGCAAATGAATGGTAGCTTCTGTCATGGCGTGTAGGTGGCTCTGAGGCTTCCTGACCAAAAACAAAGGAGTGTAGCAAAAGGAGTATCTTGTGGGACAGAGTGGTCATTCTCTCTGATCACAGTTTGCACAAGGCTGGAGTATTTAAGCCAAGATACATCAGCTCATATCTGCTCCTGAAAGGAGCGAGCCAGCCCTCTGCACTCCCATCTCCCTTATTTTGCCCTGCTCATTGCTGCTAGGGTGCTCAGGTTAGGGAATAGTGCTTGGGCACTTTCTGTATCACCTGAAGGCAAAGCATCTGGAATAGCTCATACCACACACTGAAAACATTTAAACTAACCCTGCTGTTCTCCTTGGCAGCAACTGGCATGAGTTGTGATGCTCTGTGATTTACGTGCTCTGTGATAATTCCCTTTGGGAAGGTGGCAGGAACAAGGGGCAGTAAGCTTAGCAGCTTTTCTGCCAGTTGCTGCAAGGTGACTGTCCATGCACTCAGTGTTTGTTCCTGCATGGAACAGCAGGCCATAGCTAGTAACCCAAGAGATTAAGGTGATGTTTTTAGGTTTTATTTTCTGTTTCTGGAATTCTCAATCTGTAAAATGGAGGGATTAGAAGCAAAAATGAATTCACTAGCATTAATAAAAACCAAAAATAATTAAATTCTTGAATGGAAACATGGGAAAAAAACCCACTGCTACTTTCATAGCTTAGATGAACCTGTCATTGTAAGACATTACACTATGTCAAGTATGGCTTGATGCCCACATTAGATTACATCCATGTGGGCTGGAGCAGATAGATTCGTGTGCCTTCTACTCCTACCCTAAAGAGGCTGAACACAAAGCCAGCTCTGCCACAGATGTGCTTAATGCCCTGTTAAGTTTACTACATCCCCTCTACTAAATTTGTTATCTATGCCACAGTGTGGTGCTGAAGCAGTAATGCAGTATCACATCTGACTGGGTATGGTTTCACAGTGTGGGACCTCTGGCACCAGTATGTGTTTCAAGAGTCCCTGTGCCCCCTGGTCCTGCATACTTGCTCCCACACTTCACAGCCCTACCCTGTCACTTGGGCTGACAACTGTTGCTGTAGCTCTGCTGGAGACTGGATCAGCAATCTGATCTGGTTTTAAAACACACTTCACATCCTTTTTTTTCTTTTGTTGCCTTTCTCAGCATTGTTGACTGGGTAGTCATTACAGTAGGTTGGAGTGAATGCCAGCAAGGAGGCAGAGCACAGTGTCCTTAAGGCTGTATTGTTATCCAAGTCCATAACCCCTTAACTCACTGCCCCTGTGTGTGAGCACAGGGCATGTGGGCTTGCCCACACCCATCTGTTTTGGCATTCTCTGAGTTACTTGGATGCTTGGAATGCTTTTTAATTTCCAAAGCATGAAAGTTTTGTATATAAATCTGCTGAGGATCATTTTCTATTATCTGATCTGCTAAATGATGAAGAACTTGTAGGCCCAAGGGGAACGACAGGCATTTAAAACGGGGCCTTAAAATGATGATTAAACTGTAATTCCTGTGGGACATCAATACAAAGATCAATTTAGTAATGTTAAGGTGCCAGGGATATTCTTTAAAGTCATTGTTATTGTTCTGATTCTGACTTCTTTGCGTTGTCTGTGGAGTGGAGAGAGATGATCACCTTTAACTGTGGTGCTGAGCAGAAACCCAGTTTAGCTACTCTGATCTGTCTTGTGGAAGGGTCTTTGTCTCCACTGGTCAGTAAATGAAACTAGAGATTCAAGAAGCTAAAGAAGAACTGTGAAAGTAGGGCTTATGAGCCATTTACAGTCCAGGAGTTAGAAGTTTTTTTCTTAAGTTTTAATAAAAGTGCAGTAACTCTGTAAGGTAATTGCATCCTGAATGAAATCAACTGGATATGGAGAACCACAAAAGATAAGTATCCTGTTAATTGTAAACACTTCTGTATTGCTTTTCTGGGGAGCAGGAAAAATGTTAAAAACCAAATGATCTGTGAATCCACTGCAAGAAGGTTGGAATTAAATAAACCAACCAACCAAAACCCCCTCCCAAAAAAACCCCAACCTCAACCCTCCCCCCCAAAACCAACCAAAAAAGGCAGAATAAAAAAATAGAACTAAAACTTTTGAGAACTTGCTACTCTGTTTTGCTTATCTTTTTCTCTAGACAGTTTTTATTGTTGTCCCTTCACTTTCCCTTTTCTCCTTTCCTGCCCTCAACCCCAAAAAGCTGTAGCTTTGCATATGTGTGGGAACTATACTGCATAGGTGTAGGAACTATATTCCTACCAGAGCAAACAGGCAGTGTGAAGAAGTTAATAAAGTCTTCTCTTGACCTGTAGACGAAAGTGATAGGAATGAATCAGTATTTTTTTGTCACTGATACTTTTCAATATTTTAGCAACTTTGTTTTTCTTCCTTGTCTTTCACATGAGTCTTTTTTGTATTTTATGCCTGCAGTAGATGATGAGAAGCCAAGGCTGGCAAATCACTTGAAAATTCTCCTGAGGCACAACATAGAAAATTCCCTCTCTTGCTCTTTCATTCTGTCTATGTGTACATATGGATATGTAAATCAAAAAAAGATGTAGTGATTATGTAAATCCATGAATTGATTGCCTGACAATCAGCAATGCCTCCTGAGTATTTAAATTCATTTATTTTACATTTGAAGAAATTTGTCTATTCTGTATATACATATCAGACAACTGATCAAAATGCAATGAGGTCCTTGACTGAGAAGGAGGGAAGAAAGAGAAGTAGCTACATGCTTTATTTGCCATTTGGTCTTTTCTGTCTGAAAGGTTTTAGTTTTGAGATGTGAAGAGACTTGAGGTCTTTCAGGGCCAGTAAGGGAGGATGCATGGAAGGCGGGCAGAGTGAGAATTCTGGAAAATTAGTGCATGATCCAAAGAGGAAAGCAGAAAAATAGCTATTCATATATAAACTTGAATTATCATCCTAAGTATAGACCAGTGATGGGTGACATATTTCCTACCACATTTGTTAATTCCATAGGTTCAAATGACAGCTTGTGTCACGTCCCATTGCAATTCAACATGTATCTCAAATCTCTGAGACAGCAGCTGCTTTGTTCTGTAAAAGTTGCCCCTGGATTCAGGGAACTTTTAAGTAGCAGACTGCATTTTCTGATGGCTCCCCTCTATTTGGATTTGATGTTAAATTGAGGAAATTCCTCCTGCTCCTTCCCCAGAACACCAGTGGGCCCTCAGGCAGCCACAGCTGCTCTACTTTTTGAGAAGGGCTGGAGGTGATTTTCAAGTAGGGGAGCAGCTGGCGCCTTCCCCGCTTCACTGCTCTTTTGTTGTGAGGTGACTGAAAAGCCAGTCTGCAGTTCCCATCTCTCATTGTCCCACCTCCTCCCTTTCCAGTGGTGGACCTTCATTACAGTCTCACTATGTTTTTCTGAGTGTCTTGACTTGCTTTTTGAAAAGATTTAATGTTACCAACACACTTAAGTGGTCTGGCAGTACATTTTTTGGTGTTGAGAACCTTAAGTGCTATCAGTTAGTTACAGCATAGGAGTACTGGATTCTGACCTGGCTTGTGGCAGGGATTCCCATGTATGTGCAAAAAGGGTTGGAGAAAGCACCTTTCTAAGTGCCCTGTTTCACAGGTAGTCTCAAGCGGTCTTCAAACAAATTGAAACCATAGAGGTAAAAAATCCCACTTATATTAAAGGTACATAAATATGCGTATGCCTCAGAGCTGTAAGACCGTGTTACAACCTCATGGCCGTGTTAACAAACGCCTCAGCAGAAAGCTGGGTAGCCTTGTAGCATGGAAGGGCTGAAGTAATCTTAACCTCAGTCATCTTCAGTCCTACTGCCAGAGTAGCACAAGCATGAGTTTGTTGAGAAATGAATCCAGGTGAACTCGGTGTGAATAAAGAATTATGGTAGAAATATAATTAATTTATTAGATACAATGTATTATTTATAGAAATCTGTGATTAAGATTAAATTGGAAAAAACATTCTAAATACTACTACTGTATCTGTTTTCCATAGAAATCGTGGATGGCAATGTGAAAATGACACTGGGTATGATCTGGACTATCATCCTTCGCTTTGCTATTCAGGATATTTCAGTGGAAGGTAATAGCAATGAAATTATGTTAAATAATTAAGAAATTTGTTGAAAGACATTTTGATATGAATTGTGTATAAGTGAGAGAAGTGTTTTATAGATAAATTTTTTCACAGGAAATCATACCGCAGGTTTGCTACCTGGTGACAAAGTGAACTTCCGGAGGGAAAAAATAACTACTCTCCTTATCCTGACACTTTGAGCCAGGTTTCTAAATGCAGAAGTTCTGGTCATGTCTCTCAGTTAGACAGATAGAAACATTACTACATTTCTGAGCTTCAGCGTCCTGAAACTAATGCTGTACCCTTTGTGCTTGGTCCTATTTCCAACATACCTTTTTAGTCCTGTCCATTTGTCACATTCTTTGCAAATAAATATTATCTCATTATATGCCTCTTTTTTCCCCCCACTGCTTCAGAATTTTTATTAACTTCGACTTGGTAACTGGCTCCAATAAGTATGTTGTAGTTACAATATTGTTTAAATCAAGTCTGTGCTGTGGAGTCTAGAATTCTAGAAAGTAATCTCAATTTTCAACAACAGTAGAATCAATTCAAGCTCTGTATGCTGTCCTGCCCAGAATTTGTGGGACATTAAATGTGGACTTAATCATCTCTTTAATAATTTTTCTCCTTTACTTATGCATTCAGATGCTCACAGGGTTCAGATAATTAAGGTATTTCTTCAGCACCTCCACCTTCCCATAAGCAAGTAGACTGAGACTGTAAGCATATTTCATGTAGGCACAAACACAGTCTTTTATGACTGGTTGTATTATATTTGTACTGGGTATTTTTCTCCAAATATACAGTCTGCTGTCCAACCAATATAATTCCTTAAACTTCTAACATCCCAGAATTTTTGTGCAGGCTGAGACTCTGGTCTTAACTGACCTCTGTGTTCTAATGGAGCCTCAGTTGTCCATTTGTATGAGTATCTTTTAGGATTAAATATTGGTTTATGCCAACCAGTTTCAGGTGGCCAACCATAAGAAATTAATTACCTGAGCACTTTTCACATCTTTCCTCTTTTTTACTCCCTTGTGTCTTTTACAGAGACCTCTGCCAAGGAAGGGCTGCTGCTGTGGTGTCAAAGGAAAACTGCTCCTTACAGAAATGTGAACATTCAGAACTTCCATCTTAGGTAAATTTTCATTATTTCAAGATGTAGAAGCAATCTGAAAAATTTTACATAAAATTTTTCCCACAGTTGTGTAGCTATATGTTTGATAGGAGAATTTTGCTCTTCACTGTCAAATAGTTTTTCAAATTCTCCTGCTCTGTCTTCAGATTCTTATTTTGGTTAGCCTTTGGCATTTTTTACTATGACTTCCATGGTTACTATTTAAAAGAAAAACATTCTGCTACATACAGAATGACCATACTGCATTTTAAGAGGTCCTTGGTGTATGGGAATTCTTGAGTACTGCACCATAGTGGCAAATGACAATTTTGAAATGAGAGCCACAGAGAGTGTTCAGGCAAAAGTACCTACATGTTGAACATGCAAATATCTCATGATGTGCCAGTCTTTATAATTTTGTTATGTAACTGTAAGTAAAGAGCAAAAAATGCACTTAGTATACACACAACAGCAGCGACGACACTTTAAACACGTTTGTTTTCAGAATCAGGATCATGACCTAAGTTGGAAAATTGAGTGAAGCTCCAGCCTGGTGGTTCTGTGTTTTCATTAAGAGCTCGAATGGGAATTCCAGGCCATACACAGGCTGCCTGCTTTGGGGATTTCACTGGGCTAGTTCCTGAAGCTGTGTCAATGTCCTGTTTCATTAAAGTACATGACTTGTCATTTGCACTGTTTAACCAGGTGATCTTCCCTTCCCTGAAACCCCTCTAGTACTTAAAACAACTCTGTATTAGTGTTTTGGTGTTTTTAATTCATTCTTAATTTGCAGTACCTAAAGCACATGTGACAGAGATGGTACAGTTCACATATGCATTCCAAAAGAAAAAGAATTTGATTTACGGTTCCTGTATGGCCTTTCAGTGATCTGAAATTTGTAATGTGTTGCTTCCCTAGAACATACAGAGGAATATTTCATAGAGCTTTGTATGGATTCAGGGTATACTGTAAGTTACAGTACTGGAATCTTAGTATGTATAAGTACATATGCTGGTCTGATACATGATATGGGGAAAATATATTGAATGGAAGTGCCTTGATTAATGTTTTGGTGGATCAGCTCTTACAGGACTACTTTATAACAGACTGTCCAGATCATTTTAGTTTACACCTTTTGCAAAAACAAAATTGTTAATAAGGTATTCAGTTTGATTCAGTTTTACCTTCTGGATGATTTTATTTTATACAATACAGGTATATTCTGCTTGACTGTATTGCATTTTTATTGGAGATTGTTCTGTTATTTGAAGGACTGACCCAGACATCTCAATGACAGGGATTTTAACAGTCTTAACATGCTTAGGCCTACACAATTATTGCACGGGTCAAGACCTCAAACCCACAGTCCCTGTGAATGCTTAAAGTGTTTACATAGAGTATCTTTCAGAATAACTGCTTATAGCTGAAAGAAACCT
The DNA here is from genome assembly GCA_013396755.1 of Sclerurus mexicanus. NCBI lineage: Eukaryota > Metazoa > Chordata > Aves > Passeriformes > Furnariidae > Sclerurus > Sclerurus mexicanus. Next base: position 1,346,681 of record VWZF01003842.1, read on the forward strand.
CTTATAATCTTTCCAAATAGATGTTATTTGTAGCTCCATTCATTGCCTGTTCTTGCCTCAAAAGGTAGCAGGTCTGAAGTCGTGATGAAGTGTAAGAACTTAGATCAAAGCTGTCGTATGTGCGAAGTGTTTTAAATAAACTGAGCTGATTTATGATTTATTACTTCTCTGAGCACAACACTGTTGTGCCACTAAAATTCTCTGAAATAACTGACACAGAAAAAGCCAATTGCTTCAGCAAATTCAAGTAATTGCAGTTTTGCTCTCCTTTTATTTTTTCACAAATATGCTCTAAGTGTAATGGGAGATTATGCACTTTCATTGACGAACGTGTATTCGAGCTATCCTAGAACACTGCATGAATTAAGCAATTGAAATCAGGTACTGTAGCACAAAATGTGCACTGCCTTAGAAAGTATATGGAGTTCCTAAGTGTGTATGTACTGTAGAGTAAGGTATGCACTACAGCAAAAGGAGTACAGTAACAGAACAGCTCAGAGGGATGAGACTTGACAGAATATGACTGTCAGGATTAGACAGGAGAATTCCTGCTTGATTTTAAGCCTTGAGCAAGGATCAAACTGTAAAATGACATGACTTTGTTAACTAATTTTTTTTTCCATTTTATTTTTTTGTTATAAAGCTGGAAAGATGGCCTTGGATTATGTGCACTTATCCACAGACACCGACCTGATCTTATTGACTACTCCAAGCTAAATAAGGTCATCAGTCTGGGTGGTACAGCATGCTGTCCTGCAGTGATTTGGCTTGCTTCTGGTTTGCTTAGCATGTTTTCTAAAAGACAAACTGAGGGATGCATACTAATTCTGACTGACTTTCTAAGGTCCTTCCAAAAAAAACCCCCTGACATGGGGGAGAGGACCTTGTCCTTTCCTTCCCGTTACAACAACTTCAGCATTTAATTGCAAATAATCTGGTCCTCAGCTGCTGAGCAGTTGATGAAGTCTTTTACACTGCCCAATATGGATGTTAAATCAAATAAATTGGAATTATCCATTTACCAATGATAGTATTATACAGTCCATCCTGTTTTGTATCTGGTGTAAATCACTGTAGATTGCAGAGCAGTAAACAGTGACGTGATGATTAATCCTAAGATTCCTTAGAACAAACACTACTCTCAGTAATTAGGAGTGCACATAAATTACCAGTTTTACACAGAAAATATTCACTGATTCTCAGATCAGTGATTCTTCTACCTGTAGTTCCAGACACGTGGAAACAAAACCACTATCCTAAATTCCTTAGGTAGTATGTCATGGGGATTACAAAATTATTTTATTACAGTGTGCTACTCATGGCAAAATGCATGTATTCTAAAAGATACCAGCCACTTTGGTTTGAGAGGGAGGAATGAGGAACAAGCAATAATGTGAGAATTTCTTGGTGTCGTTACTGAAGAATAAAACATAAATAGAAAGTGGAATGTTGTTGTTCCACACTGGGTTTCAATATACACATACCATTTTCTGCTCACTGGAATGAATGCATCTTGAGGTCTCACATAAACACCAGTACAACAGAAAATTTAATCACGGTTTTAATCTGTTGAGTGCAACTTTGCATTGATGAGAGACTGGTAAAACATCAACTGTATTTTTCGTTCCATACCCTTTCATTACAAATTGATTTCACTAGTGAAATCAACTGTTATTAGAAAGTCTTTGATGAAGGAAAAAATAAATGAATGAAGTGAAATTATTGTAAAACTTAGTCTGCTTTATAGATATATGTTCAATTTATACCAAGGTCCCCAAGGCATGCAGTGATGAAAATTAAATGAATTTAGTACTGAACTTAGTACTTAGGATTTTAGTTTAGTTAGCTGTTAGGATAACTGCAAATTTGAACCAAAGGACAAAATACTAGCCATCAATACCAGCTTGTTCTCTAATTCTCTGTGCAACCTTTCCTACACATAAACATATTAATAGAATGACTAAACTACCTGTCTCTGTGTTCATGTGCTTATTATGCCTGGCACAAACAGAAGTTAGTTTGATTGAATTTGTGCTTTGAAAAGTGATACACAGTACTAAAGAGCTTCACAGTACAACCATCCTATAGATCAGTGCTGAGAAAAGGGAACAGAAAATAAGCAGGTCTGCTTCAACATTACTATTTCCCTCTTAGAGGTTTCTAAAATAAGAACAGGTCAGGTTTCAAATTGAGGCTGAGCTGTGGCACGTAAAGCACATGCAGAAAAAAGCCTAAAATAGATCTTGGTTTTCTGACCTGGCTGTTTTTGATTGACTGCTCATTTTGGTTACATTAACAGCTGTCTTGGTGTCTTGTTTCTTGACTTCTTATCTCCTGCATGCTGTCCTTTCCTTTTCTCACCAATGTGTTGTGTGTGAACTTGTAGCTGGAAAGATGGCCTTGCTTTCAACGCCCTTATCCATAGACACAGACCTGATCTTCTTCACTATGACAAGTTAGATGAGGTATTTCTTTAGCTGTAGCAGAGATTTTTAATTACTGTGGCTTGTAGTTTTTTTAAAAAGGATGGGTGATGGAGATCTCCAGTTATTCAGAAGCTGCTGTGATTTTAAGGAAATCCTTTAGCAGTGGAGCACTATTTACTGATGGACTTAGTACCAAGCACACGAATACGAGGTGCTCATCACTCATTCACATGCAAAGTGTCTTAACCTAGTCAATAGGTCTCACTTAGACTTACTGTATTTTTTACATTGCTTTTCTGCATCCTATTTCCCCAGCTTCTCTCTGTAGACATACGTGGGCATTGTTCAGAGTGGCTATGATCACGTACTGGTTTGCAAATATGTGAAAATAATAATAGCATTAATGGCATGAACTGCCATTTCACATAGGGTGTTTTCCCTCCAAGCTGATATGGGAAGGCTGCCTTAATGGTAGCCCTAACCTGACACACTCTTGCATTGTCAGCAACAGCTGTTGGTGGTATAAGACGTGAAATGCGTGCTGTCTGGCTGTCTTTCTGAACTGTGCTCGCTGCTTCCTTTCTTCTTTCCTTCAAAAACCAAAATCTCAAAACCAGAGGAAGTGCTTGAAATTCCATGGCTCTAAAATTCATTTTATAGAGGCATTGCAGATTTTTATGTCCAAGCCCAGAGTGGCAAGTTTTGTTCCTTCTGGAGAACAGGTTCTGTCTGTGCTTGCTTCTTCTCATACATTCACCTGACCAACGGAGAACTCAGTAGAGGTCATATCCCTGTAATAGTTGGGTATAAAAGAGGCAGGACTAACTTTGTTTTGAACAATCTAGTTTAGCCTGCTGGACTAGTGGCCTTTAGTGCATGTATTGCTGCTCTAATTCAGGATTAGCTCAGAATTAGGAGTGTACACTGCATAATTTATCTGTGTTCCCCTCCAGAATGTATTTGCAGCAGAGCCCTAGTGGTAGGTAATAGCTTATTAGATTTTTCCCTTGAAAGGATAGCAGCAGATAGACCGAGAGTTCATATACCTCGACTCTGCTTTTTGAAGAACAGTAGCTGTGAATTCAGTTTACAGTTTGGAAAAACAGAATAAGTTTTAGTGTCATCTACTGTAGTTTTGCTTCAAGGGAAAACTTCTATCTTTGACTTGTATTTATTTTCTTTAATGCAGGATGACCCCATAGGAAATATCAACCTTGCCATGGAAATTGCTGAAAAGCATTTGGATATCCCAAAAATGCTGGATGCAGAAGGTGAGAGATATATCTTACTTAAGTTTGTGTTGCTCATAAGCAAAACACAATAAAATTTCTTTTTTTTTATCTAGCAAATTTTCAACATTCCTCCCACATGAATCATAATATAGCAACCTACTTTGTTTTCAAACAAAGTTTTCCTTCTTTTTCCCCATGCTTTGGATAATTTCCCTCACTTTTTGCTACGTTACTGATTGTTATTGTTTGTATTTATTGTAGTACTTTGAACCCTATCCTCAGCCCATGGTCCCATTGTAAAAATTGTGGTAAAATGAAGGATCAAAAGTTAATCCTTGCCTTTAATTAAAATCTAAGTCTAGCAAAGGTAAATATAATGTTAGCAGCTCAAAGCTGCTAACTTTTAAAATGTTAAATGTTTAAGTGAGAGGGCCAAAAACAGAAGTACAAAACTTTCAAAATATATTAACATACGCCACCTCTGTAACAAAACTACATTGAGGAAAGCAATTTTTTTGGTTTATTTTAGTTGTAAAGTTTTTACACTGATAGTTTTAACAAATAGTTTATGTGTCTCAAATAACCTTTAGAGTTTCCTGAATTTTTTCAGGATAACCAGACTCTTGTACTCTGGGCAAAAAAATGCTGCCAAAACACTGGAATTTGCCTACAATAGTTCAAAGCATTCATCTCCAAGAATGGAAACTCTGCTCTGGTGGTTTGGCAGTAGAGCAGTGATAAGATGGGAATTATCCAGAGCACTCAAACTGACCATGTCTGCTCCTCATGAAGTCTTCAAAAAGAAAGTTAGGCAGAATGATATGGAAAAACCAATTTGTAACCTCTCCATTGAAGAGTGGTTTCACTGTCATGCTTCAAAACAAATTGTTTTCATATTTTGAATTGCAATTCCCCCTTTCAAGCACCACTTCATTATTTTCCTCTGAAATACTGTGGAAGGAATAAACAGGGAAGTTCTCCTTCTTACCACTGAGCAGTTCCTACTATCATTCTCTTTTTCTCGTATTTTTTTCCTCCTCATAATCAATATAAGTTTTGTTCACAGCTATGTAAAGTAGATGCAAAATCAGTCCTGACCTTAGAAGTCTCACTGTTAACATTAGAGTTTGTCACCTCATTCCTGGGTCTTTTCATGTCTCTATCTTCCCACTTCTTACATTGACAGGAATCCTTGCAGCTAGCACTAGAATCATTCATTACTCAGCCGTAATTGGTGTAAACCCACACTTTTCTGCTTTTCTCTGTTAAGAGTTGAAAAGGTCCATTTTTACCCATTTACTCATACCTTGATTGCATCCACCTTATATTTTCATTCTTTCCTGCCATGACAGAGACAAAGCCAGCCATGGCAAACCCTCCTGTGATTTATGTTATTAATGAAAATGATGGGCTGGCACCAGGATTGCAAAACTGTTACTATCCAACCTTTTCTTAGCACAAAATGTATTTCTGGACTGCAGGAGTCCTAAGGGTTTCCAATATATGTCAGTACCCTGTCACCCACAGGGTCCCTGTGCTGATACACACTGTTTGCATTTCTGTTTTGTGACTGTCAGTGGCTGTGTTTAACTCTGGAATAATTCTAGTGATTTAGATGAAGTTGCTTTGGAGTGGCAGTGAAGCTGAACCCAGTAGATCTGCCAGCCATGCCATCTGCTTGGAAGTTTCCACAAACCAGAAGGTAGTGATACCGTTCTGTACAGTCTCAGCCTTCAGATGTTTTGCCATTTCAGGCAGAGTTGTATCTTTTGCATTTACTGATTCCTAAAGCCTCGGTGGCTTTGCACTGATATCAGTAAATAGATGCAACCTGTATAATGGTGTCTCTATTTGGAATCCTTACAGCACTGGTGTGGCACCATCAGCATAACCAGATGGAAGTACCTTGTGAGAATTTCTGAGCAGTTAACCCTCTTCTCTCTACACAGATATAGTAAACACTGGCAGACCTGATGAAAGAACCATTATGACTTATGTTTCCTGTTACTACCATGCATTTGCTGGTGCTCAGAAGGTGAGACTGTAGATGGATCAGATCTCATCCTTCGCCTTCTGTCTTGTTTCTTTCAGCAATTTTTCCTTTTCTGATCTTTTCCTCGCTAGTTATTAGAACATTTTAGAGCTGAGCTCATTTCCTGTTGCCTGATTTTCACTCTGAGCCACTGTCTTAGTAGAGCCAGTAGTAGTCTATCCATTTGTTCCATAGAAACAAACCTCCCTGTCTCATATTTTTGTATATTTACTAATAATATCCAGTAGGTTTTTGACAGCTGGTTACTGAATGGGCTAGAGGATGATATTCTCTTTAAATGAACTTGTATGCATTCATTTGAAGCACCATTAAAAATGCAAGATGAAAATAAGCTCATAGTGGAAAAACAATTTCAATAGCAGAATGCCATCTTTCTTCTCTCTGCTGGATATTATTTCTGCCATAGATGTCAAAATCATCATAACAGATGCTCAGAAAATAAACCCTTCTCTTATGCTTTCAGGATTGTTTTTAAAATGTTAAATGCTTAATGGTAAGTACAAGCAGCAACATAAAATGATTCTGCTATGCAAAACAGACACAGCCATCTCTGATGAGCTCTGGAATTATGTCCTAAAGAAAAGAAGGAAAATTTTAAAAAGCAAGGCAGTTCTGAGTTGGGCATACTTCAGGTATTGGCAATGTAAAGAATACTGATATATAATGCTAAGGTTATAACAATCCACATACAACTTCCAGAGAATGTCTCCTCAGATCAAAATGTAGTCTGCCTTTCCTGTGTCTTAGTCAAAAAACCCCCCACATTCTAAGTCACCAGACATATGCATACCAGTCGTAAGCAGACAGTCCTGGTAAAATTAAGGTCACTCCCCCTGTGACAATACTGCAGGATCAAGCTTATTGAAAAACCCCTCCTCTTCTTAAGAGCTTACGTTGAATTTACATTTTATTCTGTCAGCACCCGTCAATCTAACACTAAATTTATTACAGCTTTGTGGAGCTTCTAGAATTCAGAGCTATGGACAAGAAAAGAATCAGAATGACACGGAGTTGTGTATTTATTTATTAATCCTGTTTTCTACTCCTCCATTCTTTTCTTGTTTTGTTTCAATTTCTCCCCCATCTTGTAGATATTGTGAACACTCCCAAACCTGATGAGAGAGCTATCATGACATATGTGTCCTGCTTCTATCATGCTTTTGCTGGAGCAGAGCAGGTATTAATCAGTTGTCCCTTCAGGTTGCTGTGTTTTTGATTGGTTGTTTCACATTTTCACTAGTTTATATTAAAAATTCCTAATTTAGTACTATGTGGTTTAATTAACAATTGCAAGTATTACTTGAGCACTAATACTTGATTTTAACCAGCTCTCTAACCTGTTTTAGTTAAATGTTGTGTAGCAAGTTAACTGCTTTAATTCTAATGGACATTCCTGTTCCTAATTTTGAGTCTTTATTTGGTGACCACTTCAGACAAACGGTATTTGAAGATGCTGTGAAATGGAGTTGTTGCTTGTTCCTACAACAGCATCTTATGCATTTGCTCCATAAAAGAATGTTTGATAGTTGGAGATTGAGAGTATTCTAGACTTACTCATGCTGAGTAGTAATTTAGGGCTAGATTTTCAAAGATGCCTAAAGGTGCAGAAAGGCACAGAAGACATCCAACACAGTATTTGCTCCCACTGAAGCCAACAGAATTATTTGTGGATCAAAGTTCTGTATAAAAGGCATGAACATCAGCAGCAGATCTGTCACACAGGATGAGATTCTCACTTATAAATGTGGCATTTCCCACTGTTCTGCTTCATACATTTCTAGCTTACAAATGGGCATAACCCAACTTATGTGAAGAAAAACCTGAAAGAACCCTTAAAAAAGTAGTTGATATTTTTCCTTCATCTTAAGACTTTAATTTTCCTTCCTGTCTGGTATGTTGCCTATACCTTATCACGGCACAGCTATGCTGTTGTGCCCTCTTGCTTCTCGTTATGAAGGTTTTGCTATTCATGCAAAAGGGGAATTCCAAATACTGTGTAACACAGGAGTCTACACAGATGTTTGTTTGATTAGATGTACTCCAGAGTCACATTTGTATGAAAGTATAGCTGTGTGATGTCAAACCGCTCATGTAAATTTTAAATATGGCAGAGCTACGCAGCACCTTCACACATAAATTTGTCAGGAGGCATGAAAAGATTTGCTGTCAGCGGTTGAGCTGCATTTATTCTCAAGGGTATACCTACATATGTTGTGCAGATATAGAGTGGTCTGAAACTCCTGAATCCCACGTGGTGTCTTTTCAGTGTGGCTAACAAATCTAATACTTTTTTGATGTGATTTAAAAAAACCAAAAACCTAATAGGGTATCTTCAAGAATGGCCTAAGTTGTCTTTGAAAAGAAAAGATTTATTAGACAACTATAATGGCAGTGCAAAATTCCCCCATGTATAATAAGGCTTCATTGTACAAAAAGGGGATGGACTTCTGTGCTGATCTGTGCCTTATTCATGCCATTGGAATCTATGACTGCAGAAGGAGGGGAAATGAGTATCTAAGTAACCTAGGAACATAAATCCACAACTATATAAAAAAGTGATTTTTTTTATTTGCAGCACCCACATTCTCTTTTTCTCCAAGCCTATACCTTTCTCAGAATGTGTTTATGAACATGCCCTGTTTATTTGCTGTTTTACAGGCTGAAACTGCAGCTAACCGGATCTGTAAGGTGCTTGCTGTGAATCAGGAAAATGAGAGGTTGATGGAAGAGTATGAGAGACTAGCAAGTGAGGTAAAGATGCTATACCTGTAATGTGGTGACAATTATGTTCATAAACTACTGAAAGCTGAAAGATTAATGCATTCTCTACAAGAGTGGAGACACTGTGAGGGTAAATCTCACAGTGGCACGGTACAAAGCCCAGCTGCCCAAACCGTCAACGTTCAGGTGACTCCTTTGCCACATACTTCCTGTGTGACCTCCAGCAAGTCAGTCAATCTTGTTAACATGCCCTAAAGGTATTTTGAGGATTCTCATCTGTCTGCTCCAAGACCAAGCTTCTTGTCTCTGTAATTTCCAAAGATAGCTGTCCTTGGCCACATGTGGAACATATCAGATCCTGTCACTCCAAGCAAGACCATTGGCTTTATGTACTGCAAAGCTTACCTGGAGAGGTCTGTCAGGGTGTTCACAATTCACCTGTGAGCACAGACAGCAGATGAATGAAGAAGGGGGCACACTGTGCTCCTCCTGTCCTTTCTTGGGAAATGGCATATCTGTTGAAAAAGGATTACAGATGTATAGTGCACCATCGAGAGCTCTCTTGTCTTTATGCAGAACTTATAGAAATATGCTGAGATCACAGCACTACTGTCTGTGTCTACACTGGCACTAAAGGACATCTGAATCAAGATTTTTATTTGACCTGAGTTACTTGGCTGGTTTCTGTCCTAATCCCATCAAGACTAATACTTTTGAAAGTGGCAAATGATTTTTGATAACTCAGATTTTGAGTACTTCGCTGGAGACACCTTACACGTGTGTTCATCTTTCTGAAAATTGGGGTATTTCTAGCAATATGTAGAATATCTGGGCAACTTAGTTATAAAAGTATTGCTCAGCTTCAAAAATCTTATGCTTACTCCCTATTAAGATATTGATGCCAACTGAAGTCAGTAACATTAAAATGGAACAAAGTAATTAAGATTTTTGTGTTAAATATAATCTTTTTTGGTTGCTTTTCCATAGCCTTTATTTCAGTTGTTTTGTGTTGGTTTGAAAGCTTTTAGAATGGATTCGCCGGACAATCCCTTGGCTGGAAAACAGGACTCCAGAAAAAACAATGCAGGCTATGCAGAAGAAGTTAGAAGATTTCCGGGACTACCGCCGCAAGCACAAACCTCCCAAAGTCCAAGAGAAATGTCAACTGGAGATCAATTTCAACACCCTGCAGACAAAACTGAGAATCAGCAATCGGCCAGCTTTCATGCCATCAGAGGGGAAGATGGTTTCAGTAAGTAAAGGAGGCATCAGTATTCTGTATGCTTTATGAATGATCTCCCAAAAATGTCAACATGAAGGATTGAAAGGCCATTCTAAGTCATCCTCAGAAACAGTGGTCTGTTGCACTTTTTCAATACCAAACCACTCTTTTTACACGTTCCCTTTCATTCTAGAATCTTGCCCTCTATTAAGCATGCTCCTGCCTCTTTGAAGGCTTTCCCAAGAGTAAATTGTCTTGAGATGCAAGATGATACAGAGCTTCCTTTGGCAGTGTTATCAATACTTCTCCATCAGTGAGGCCAGAGATTGTTTATTTAAGTAAAACTCACCGTGGTTTCACTGACATTTTAAGTCATCAGACTTACAGAAACAGATATTGCTCAATATATGTTTCTGCTTTTTTCTACTTTTAAAAATTCTATTTTATTCTTTTCTTATGTCTATGAAGATAAGAGTGGTCATACCAAGAATCCTCATCTGCTGATAAGTACTGTAATTTGACCGTGGGTCAAAACATTTCCAGTGGAATATAGCAAACCTGTTTCTGTACTCTGTTCTGTCATTGTGTGTTGGTTGCTCAGATTTAATAAACAAATGACTGCACTATCTGAAAAGGGCCATTGTCCACTCCCATATGCAGAAAATAAGGGCCCTGCTACTTCACTTTCCTACTCACACCTTTGAATTTCTAAGGAAGCTCACAAAACTTTGTGCACCGTAGAATGTGAAATGAATTTGTAGTGCAGGTAAGATGCACACCAAATCCTCTTGATACTAATTATTTTGCTATTGTCAACTCATGAAAGCAAAGCACTTTTATTTTGCTAGCAGATAGATATTCTGTGAAAGAACACACACATTGTAAAATGGGAGATAAAAGCAGTATATGGTAAAGATATTGAACATGTAGCTGTGCTTGGAAGCCATTTGTGTAGGGGCTCCTTTCATGAACCCAGCTGAATACGAGGCATTTTTAGAAGCAGGTGGCTGGACTAAAAGACTTCCTAAGCTGCCTGACCACATTTTCTGTGATTCTGTGAGTTTGAAAAGTCTGGACATAAAAGCTTCTCTTTTTGAAGCCAAATTGTGAGTGAATCAGAAATCTGTAAATTTAGGTAGAGATTACAGTTTCATCCCCTCTCTTCCATGTATTCTCTTCACAGGATATTGCCGGCGCTTGGCAGAGACTTGAACAAGCTGAGAAAGGCTATGAAGAGTGGCTGCTGAATGAAATACGACGACTGGAAAGACTTGAACATTTGGCTGAGAAATTTAGGCAGAAGGCTTCCACTCATGAACAGTGGGCATATGGTGAGCAGAGATGGCTTTTAACATTTTTAATGTTTTAATGTTCAAAGTTGAACTGCCACTGCTGAGTATTTGCCAGCCAAGAACTCCCTCATAAGCAGTTTGGACAATTTTAGAAACCTAAAATAATAACAGATAAAATGTCAGGTTTTGTTGACTGTAGTCATGATCTTTACTTGTTGGTGTGTTGCTAATGAAACGTAACTGTAAAAATCACACTTGAGGTAGTGAGTCACACTTAAGGGGAATATTCAGCATTTGAATAGAGGCCATTACTGCAAATGTACTCCTGTGTATATGTACACCAGCAATCCAACCAGAAATGCAGTGACACCACTGGTTAAGTGTGAAATTATTAACAGAGGTATTCTGATTTTATTATTTGGTCATTATGATGTTTTGATAGTCCACATAAGGTACATGAGTATGGATTCATTTCTGCTTTGCTCCAAACCCTGGATTACACCCCAATTATAGTTCTGGTTTGTAATGGTAACCTAACCTTATGTGTAGTAACAGCAATAGGACCATACAGTGACATTCAGTTTTGTTGGGGACTATTAAAAATGGATATGCTCTATCATCCTATTGTTTACCCTAACAATTGTCTTCCCTAACAATATGTTTCTAATTACTGCCATGCTTCTGGCTTTTCCAACTAGGTTCTTTTCACGTTGTATGAGAGTAAACCAGAGTCCATCCTGTAACACAGTTCCTGGAAGCACACAAGGCTGTAAATGGCTGCCAAGCAGATACTAGAAGGGAAACCACAGTGTTTATCAGCCCTGAGGACCTGAGCATAAACTACTCATGGTGACAAGTTATAGCTGTTGTGCAGGGAAAACATCACATAAGCTGGTACATAGCAAGGGAAACAATAGTCGTGACTGGGTCTAGAGTTCATGGAGCTGTGTACTGCCTTGTGGTGAGCTGCAGTTGTAGGGCCTGTCTGTGTGGATTCAGTTGTCCAACACAGGAGCTATTTGGGAGCAGTATTTCAGTTTCTACTTACTCTTTGCTTCTCTAGCCTTTTGTAAATAGGTTGTCATTTTCCACTTAAAATTCAGTGTTTGATACAAAAGGCAGTCACACATCTCAGGGTTTGTTTTTTGTTTCTTTTTTGTTAAGTGCTGAAGTGAATAATGAATTGAAGGCAGAATATAGAATAACATATCATTAGTAAGAGTGAAGCTAAGCATAGCAGTGTGATTTCTGGTTTCATAAGTCTATTCTACAAAAGACTTATCACAATGGTTTCGAAATCCAATTTTCACTAATATCCATTTTTATACCGGTTTCTCCAGCAATGGAATACTCACTATTTTAGACCTGTATAAACAGCGTATGCAAAACTCAAGAAATTACTGTGAGATTTAAAAAAAATATGTTTCTAATTAACACTGTTGGGCTGACAATTTGCTGCTGATTTCAGTGACAGTGGGATTTAATCTCATACATGTGATTTTTCACCATGCCTGAGTTAAAAAAGTTGATTAAATTTGCAATTTTTCTAACAAATAAATTAGTAAAAAATGAATAATATTTTAATTTCCTCTTTCAGGCAAAGAGCAGACCTTACTTCAGAAGGATTATGAATCTGCTTCTCTGACAGAAGTCCGTGCCATGTTAAGGAAACATGAAGCTTTTGAGAGCGATTTGGCTGCTCACCAGGACAGGGTGGAACAGATCGCTGCCATTGCCCAGGAGCTGAAGTATGTTCCATTTAAAGGCTTGCAGCTGCTGACATTTAACTTTGCGATAAACTCTTTCCAATGAATTTGATAGTGTCATAGGTACCAACCTAAGAATTCCAGAGATAGCTTCATAAGTATATTATCTGAGCTGGTCACTGAGACCTTTCCCTCATCTCCCCCTTGCCCCCAACCAAATATAGATATTCAACTGACCAAAATTATTTGAAAACAAACATTTTCAGCTTGACTTAACAGTAATCTTCTAGCATTATCTCCTCCGATGAGTCCATTGTGTGTTGATGGGAATCCTGGAGGTGTTTATTTTTCAGTTTATATGGTCTGCTGAGAGGTACTGGTTATGAGTTGTTTAACTGAGAAAATAATTTCACCTACACAAATTACAGATCAAGTGTCTTCACAAGTATATTGGTGCTTTCTAAGGGCTTCACATTCCTAAATTATCTCAATAGTAGCAGGTAATGCACTGACTTGCCTGAAGATTTAATTGTCTGTAGTATGTTTATTTTCACAAACTCTTGATATTCTATTTGGAAGTGCCATTGTCTCCATTTCACAGAAAGGACAGTGGAAACTAAATAACTTGCTCAGGGTCACACAAGAAATCAACCACGCACAAGGCTCTCCATAGGAGAGCTAGAGTTCTCACCCACAGTTCCTTCCATCAGCTTAGCCACAGGACCAACACTTGCTTATCCAGCACACTATGGCCAGAGAAAAGACAACCAAAGCTGAGAACAGCTCTGCAGCACATTTAGGCTACATCTGTGTTTTTGAAATCAGCTATATAGGTCAGGGATGTGAAAAGTCAGGATTCGTGACTGACCCCTTATGGCAGCAAAGTCCTGAGTGTCGTTCAAGTTACTCTGTGCTTGCTGGTGGAGCCTGCTTTTGTTTGTGGGAAGGCTGTTAATTCACCAGTGTGAAGCACAGTTTTGTCAGCAAAGCTCTGCCCACACTTGACAGGACTGTTTTTCCTATTCTGGTCAAGTGATGTTGGTGTATACACCATGATAAGCACATTTGATTTTATCATCTTATGCAGTTGATTGCACTGGTTTTGTATTGTAAATCAGTGGTGCCACTCCTGGTGTTGGCAGTGTGGCACTTACTTAAATTCCTTACCTGCAGTATAAATCTGTAAGCCAACAGGAACAAATGTGTGGTAGTGGTCAAAACAGGAGCCAAGATCAAAATTCTCAGATTCCTGCCCTTGGCTTCAGCTCTCCAGGTTTCAACTTCTCACCTTGAACAAGCGAAATAGTTACTGTTTAGAAATCAAGTGTTAAAAACACGCCCTCTTTCACTTTGTGAAGGACCATGATTCATAAACAGCTCCATATTCATTAACAATTTAAAAATAAGAGACTTGCCTAAAAATGTAGTTCATACCAGATAGCAGCAGCACTTACAGTAATTGTGTCTTCCAAAGAAGTTTGAAAGAAAAATCCTATCTTCAAGATTACTTAAAGGAGGAAAAGTAAAGCACAGTGGGCAGACTAAGTGCCTGTTTTTAGTTAATGTGTAAGAAATCTGAAAACCACAAAAAATGATGATTCCACTGAATATGTGAGCTTATGAAACATCTTCTGGCATGCCTTGATCTCTGTTGTGGAGTTACTTCATAAAATCATACAATGGCTTGGGTTGGATAGGGTCTTAAAGATCATCTAGTTCCAATCCTCCAGCCCTGGGCAAAGACACCTTCCACTAGACCTGGTTACTCAGACCTCCATCCAAATTTGCCTTAAACACTTCCAGGGATGGGGCATCCACAGCTTCTCTAGGCAATCTGTTCCAGTGCCTCATCACCCTCACAGTATGGAATTTCTGCCTATTATACCCTCTTTCTGTTTAAAGCCATTCCCCTTGTCCTTTTCAAAAGTCCCTCTCCGGCTCCCTTGTGGTAGGTACTGGGAGGCTGCAATAGAATCTCCCTAGAACCTTCTTTACTACAGGCTGGACAGCCCCAACTCTCTCAGCCTGTCTTCTTAGGAGAGATGTTCCACTCTTCTGATTGTCTTTGTGGTCCATCTCTGGACCAGCTCCAACAGGTCCATGTCTTTATGTTGGGGTTCCCAGAGCTGGATGCAGTACTTCAGGTAGGGTCTCATGAGAGCAGAGCAGAGGGGCAGGATCCCCTTCCTTGACCTTCTGGGCCACGCTGCTTTTGATGCAGCCCAGGATACGGTTGGGCTTCTGGGCTGCCAGCACACATTGCTGGGCCATATTGAGCTTCTCATCAACCAGCATTGCCAAGTCCTCCCCAGGGCTGCTCTCGATCTATTCTCCGCCCAGCCTGTATTTGTGCTTGGGATTGCTCCAAGATTTGTTTCTCTTTATGCTAAAGAAAGTTTCTGTAACACCTAATCATTGTTAATTCATCTTCAGCTCTCTGAATTATGAGAAACTTTGGGAATGTAGTATTTGTAGCGGAGCATCTGCTTACCAGTGTTTTGAACCCTATGTCCTTTACCTCTGGTGACACCAGTGAACACTGTATCCTGTCTATTTTGGGATTGTCTCTTCTCAGTTGTTTCAGTAATTTGCTGTGTGAAGTTAAACAAGTTATTTGTGGCCTGGGCTGCAAAGGTGCTGAAAGCTGATTGCATTTAGAGATGCTCTAATTGGACTTCTCTGCTTTTCCATACAATGGGACTATCAGTGCCTGATTTTTCACTGTGACTCAGTAGCTCAGTTAGGCTTAATGCCCTTGGAGAACACTGAATGAAAGGTAATAAAAGTCAGGTTTTATCATTGGCTGCAAGCAAATGGGCAGCTTCTATTTAAATATTGATTTTAGTTATTTATACATAATTCTTCCCACAATGAAATCGTGGAGGAAAATGCTGCTTTCTGTCTTCATTCATGTTTTTAAAGAAGGATTAATGTCTGAAGGCTAAGAAACGTGCATTTGCACTTGATACAAAGAGTGTGTATATTTTTTTTCCTCATCACTGGATCAGGCCCTTACAGAAATCATCATCATCTGTGTCTAAATTCCAAGTCAGAACACCTCCATGTTTTGATTTAGTCAATCTCTTGGATGCCTAATGTTGTTATTTCAAACATTGCTGAATGACTTTGAAGTCTACTTGTTACAGTTTCCCATCTGTTCTGGTATTTTCTGCTGCAGCAGCTCAGTCCACTGTGTGCTTAAAGGTAAACGTTGCTTACAAACTTGTTGTTTGGTGCTGTTTCGATAAAGGATTTATGTGTGTGTGCAAACAGGTGATTCCAACCAGGATGCTGCCATAAGATTGTGGTGTTGCTAGCCTGTATAGACTTGGTTATTCCTTGGCAAAGAGGCATGACAGGGCTTGGGTAGGTCTATACACAAAGATGAAAGAAGCCAGGCATTTCCAAAATGAGGTTTGCTATTTATGACATAGCAAATGCTCACTCGAGTGAAAGTCATATTAAAAGCCATATTAATTTATGATCTGTGTGCTCATTTCAATATTTTCAATCATCAAGGTAAAATTTTTGGAATGCATTTTATTGTATACCTATCATTTCTAGTATAGCAAATTAATTTCAGCCAAGCAGACCACTGTCTGTAATACTGATTGGAGAGTCTTTTTGATTCTGGACACCTAGGCTCAAATTGTGCTTACGTGCATGGTTAACATGAGCCTTGTTCTGAAGCAGTGCTAAAGCATATTGCTCAGCAAGTTATTTTTGTGACACTCACTGTTCCCAAAGTGAGCTCATACTTGAGTGCTTCTCTGGATCTGGTAAAAATTTTACTAAATTTTTAATTTTTGACTGATAAGATTGAATCACTAGTAAGGTCAATAGGAAGAACTCAATGATTTTTAATTCCAAAAGCTGTAGATTTCAAATGACTAAACAAATAGCGATGGCTATTCTCTTAGAAGGTCTGTAACACATGTGCAGTGGTACTTCATGTACTGCAAAGCAAAACTTCTTACCAAATGTGAAATCTAGTCTCTCTAATGTTGAGAGAGATATAAAAATTAATAGGGCAAGGAATGTAAGCCTGTGTTTTATTTTCAAGTAATAACTCCTATGAGTTATTTCTTTTTCTGCTCCTGCTTTGAACAGAAAAATGTTTTTGACACATATAATGCACTTATTTGAAGGAAATAACACCAGGCCCAGTGGGGTAGTGGAGCTACACTAATGCCACTTGGTAATCTAACTTATGATTTTTGATCCATGGGTGCCCTTTTTAAAAGTTGTTTTGATATTACTCTCCTACTTATTTGTCCACAGCACATATCCCTGGAAGAAATAGGATAGCAGAGATCTTACAGGGAATGTCTGAACTCCCTGGGAGAGCTGGTAAAGGAACGTGGCACATTACCTTCCAGGACTTTGACCAGAGCTGGTACAATCACTCCCTCACTATCATGGAAGGACACCTACCCTTATCCTAATTGACAAAAGGAAATAAGTGATCCATTGAAAAAGAAATAAAATTTGCTCACTCAGGAACATCATCTAATAATGCTATAATGAAAAAAAAACACAAGTTCCAGCCAAAAACTCAGAGCAGGAAAATAAATCACAGCCTGTTTGGTCCAAAACTCTGTGCTCCTGACTTAAAATTTCTTAGCTGATAGATGGCTTTTGTTGCATCCCTTGAAGGCTAATGAAAAGGCTTGTTCCAGAGAAGGAAGCAAGTTTTTGAGTTAAGGTGCCCTTTTTACACTATGACTTGCTGGCAGTTTTCTCCTTACATATAACAGTTAAATTTCACAATTTTGGGTTGGTTTCATCATGTTTTTAAATTGCTAGGAGGATTGGGTTAGAGAACCCTTAGGCAAAGTTGAAATCTGCAAGTCTATGAGCCCTGATGGAGTGCATCCATAAGTACTGAAAGAGCTGGTGGACACCATAGCGAGGCCACTGACAATCATCTTTGAAAGTCCATGGTGATCAGGGGAGGTACTTGAGGACTGGAAGAAAGCAAATGTCACCCTAGTTTTCAGAAACAACAAGAAGGAGGACACAGGGAACTCACCAGTCACAGCCTCACCTCATTGCCTGGTAAGGTGAAGGAGTGCCTCATTTAGGGGGCCATATCCATCCACATGGAAGACAAGAAGGTGATCAGGAGTAGTCAGGTAAATCATGCTTGACCAATCTGATTGCCTTCTATGAAGAGATGTGTACCTGGATGGATGAGAGGAGAACAGTGGATATTGTCTATCTTGACTTCAGCAGATTTTCGAGATTGTCTCACAACATCCTCATGAGCAAATTCAGGAAGTGTGGCCTGGAGGGTCATAATCAGGGTCTAGTTGGGAGCCGTAATTAGTGGTGTTGTGCAAGGTTCAATACTGGACCCAGTATTGTTTAACTTATTCATCAGTGACTTGGATGGAGGGGTAGGTGCCTCCTCAACAAGTTCACTGATGACACACAGCTGGGAGGAGTTGCTGCTGCCCCAGAGGCTGTGCAGCCCTTCAGAAGAACCTCGACAGCTTGGAGAATTGGGCAGAGCAGATCTGTCTGAGGTTCAACAATGGCAAATGCAGGGTCCTGCATCTGGAGAAGAATAACCCCATGTACCAATACAGGCTGGGGACTGACCAGCTGGAAAGCAGATCTGTGGAGAAGGACCTGCAGTCCTTGTGGACAACAAGCTGTCCATGAGCCAGCAGTGTGCCCTTGTGGCCAAGAGGGCCAATGGTATCCTGGGCTGCATTAGGAAGAGCATTGCCAGCAGGTCGAGGGAGGTGACCCTGCCCTCCTACTGAGCCCTGGTGAGGCCCCATCTGGAGTGCTGTGTCCAGTTCTGGGCTCCTCAGTACAGGAGAGAC